>JANRMT010061414.1:15439751-15465573 GCA_026402145.1 Polypterus bichir lapradei
ATAGATAGATAGATAGATAGATAGATAGATAGATAGATAGATAGATATGAAAGGCACTATATAATAGATAGATACACACAAGATACCAGTAGTGTCACTGTGTAGTTGTTCATACAGCCATTAAATACTGTAGCACAGCATATGCGATGCAGGTTTCATCCTGGTACTACACGTAATATCACTGTAAATGGCCTGTCCATCCATCCATCCATCATCCAACCCGCTATATCCTAACTACAGAGTCATGTGGGTGTCTGCTGGAGCCAATCCCAGCTAGCACAGGGCGCAAGGCAAGAACAAATCCCGGGCAGGGCGCCAGCCCACCTCAGGACGCACACACATACACACACCCACACACCAAGCACACACTAGGGACTATTTAAGATCGCCAATGCACCTAACCTGCGTGTCTTTGGACTGTGGGAGGAAACCCACGCAGATATGAAGAGAACATGCAAACTCTACACAGGGAGGACCCGTGAAACAAACTCCTTACTGCAAGGCAGCAGCGTTACCCACTGTGCCACCGTGCCACCCTAGATATGAAAGGCACTATATAAGAGATAGATAGATAGATAGATAGATAGATAGATAGATAGATAGATAGATAGATAGATAGATAGATAGATAAAGTTCTTCTATCTATCTATCTATCTATCTATCTATCTATCTATCTTTAATCAGTTATGTATAAATGGTAATTGGTTATTAGAGAAACCTTTGTAATTGCATTAACAACAAAGAAACTTGTTATTCTGTTCACTTGGGTTTCAAGGTACTGACATCCCTATAATTGGGTTCTGAAACTGAAGGTTTCATACAAAGGGGTCTATTCATGTCTTGATAGAAGTGGGCAAACAGAATCTAACCAGGAGAGAAAAAGAAGAGGAAGGCCCAGATGCACAACTGCACAAAAGTATAAAGACGTCCGACTTTGCAATTTGAGAAACAATTGCCTTACAGGTCTTCAGCTGGCTTCTTCATTAGCTGCACACCAAATGCCAGCTTCATCTACAACAGAGTTTGTGTGCAGTTGTTCGGCCATAGAAACCCATCTCATGGTGTTCCCACTGCTCAGTTCTTGTGCTGTGTGTGCTGATGTTGCTCTTAGTGGCAGTATGGAACTCTGCTGTGTGTGATGAAACAGTGGAGACACAATCTTTACCCAGTACTGTATGTGCTTCAGCACTCTGCTCTATCACTTCGTGGCTGAGCTGTCGGTGCTTCTAGATGCTTCCACTTCACAATTATAGCACTTGTAGATCACCCAGATTGATCCAGCAGAGTAGACATTTCACATACTGACTGGTCGGCAAAGGTAGCTCCCTATGACAGTGCCATGGTTAAAGTCACTGAACTCTTCAGTATGACACATTCGACTGGCAGCATTTATCTCTGGAGACTTCAAGGCTTTGTGCTGATTTCATACACCTGCCAACAGTGGGGACAGCACAGACACCTGAACTCGATAATGTGGAGGGGTGTCCACATACATTTAGCCATATAGCCTTAGTGTATATATACTCAGCAAAAAAAGAAACGTCCCTTTTACAGGACTGTGTATTTCAACAATAATGTTTTAAAAATCCAAATAACTTTACAGATCTTCATTGTAAATTGTTTAAACAATGTTTTCCATGCATGTTCAATTAACCATAATCAATTAATTAACATGCACCTGTGGAATGGTCGTTAAGACCTTAACAGCTTGCAGAAAGTAGGCATTTAAGGTCACAGTTCTAAAAACGCAGGACACTAAAGAGACTTGTCTACCGACTGTGAAAAACACCCAAAGAAAGATGCCCAGGGTCCCTGCTCATCTGCGTGAATGTGCATTAGGGCATGCTGCAGGGAGGCATGAGGACTGCTGATGTGGCTAGGGCAATAAATTGCCATGTCCACACTGTGAGACGCCTAAGACAGCGCTACAGGGAGACAGGAAGGACAGCTGATCATCCTCGCAGTGGAAGACCACGTGTAACAACACCTGCACAGGATCGGTACATCCGAATATCACACCTGCGTGACAGGTACAGGATGGCCACAACAACTGCCCGAGTCACACCAGGAACACACAATCCCTCCATCAGTGCTCAGACTGTCCGCAATAGGCTGAGAGAGGCTGGACTGAGGGCTTGCAGGCCTGTTGTAAGGCAGGTCCTTACCAGACATCACCAGCAACAACGCCGCCTATGGGCACAAACCCACCTTCGCTGGACCAGACAGGAGTGGCAAAAAGTGTGTGAGTTTCTGCATGACAGCAATGTCAGTGTTCTGCCATGGCCAGCGAAGAGCCCAGATCTCAATCCCATTGAGCACGTCTGGGACCTGTTGGATCGCAGGGTGAGGGCTAGGGCCATTCCCCCCAGAAATGTCCAGGAACTTGCAGGTGCCTTGGTGGAAGAGTGGGGTAACATCTCATAGCAAGAACTGACAAATCTGGTCCAGTCCATGAGGAGGAGATGCACTGCAGTACTTCAAGCAGCTGGTGGCCACACCAGATACTGACTGGTACTTTTGATTTTGAGCCTCCCTTCATTCAGGGACACATTGTGAAACATTTTTAGTTTATGTCTTATGGTGTTGACTCTTTTAGTGTTCATACAAATATTTACACATTAAGTCTACTGAAAGTAAAAGCAGTTGAAAGTCAGGGGACGTTTCTTTTTTTGCTGAGTATATATGGTTGAAATAGTTTCACTGTCAAATAATGCAAAGAGTATGCGACACGTGTTTCATCCTAATTCTGGGCTCATCAGGCATACACACTCACTGCACACCCTCTCGGGAATCGAACCTCGTCAGATTGTGATTCTGACTATGAATGCCTTGAATGTAATTACCCCGATCTACATACTGTCAAATAAACGAACCACACACCATGGCGCAACGCAAGAGGCTTCGCCTCTAGCGCTGACATCCGAGGCTTGATTCCCGAGAGGGGGTGCAGTGAGTGTGAGCTCACCAAAATTGGACAGTTGAAGACTGGAAAAATGTTGCCTGGTCTGATGAGTCTCGATTTCTGTTGACACATTCAAATGGTAGAGTCAGAATTTGGTGTAAACAGAATGAGAACATGGATCCATCATGCCTTGTTACCACTGTGCAGGCTGGTGGTGGTGGTGTAATGGTGTGGGGGGTGTTTTCTTGCCACACTTTAGGCCCCTTAGTGCCAATTGGGCATCGTTTAAATGCCACGGGCTACCTGAGCATTGTTTCTGACCATGTCCATTTCTTCATGACCACCATGTACCCATCCTCTGATGGCTACTTCCAGCAGGATAATGCACCATGTCACAAAGCTCGAATCATTTCAAATTGGTTTCTTGAACATGACAATGAGTTCACTGTACTAAAATGGCCCCCACAGTCACCAGATCTCAACCCAATAGAGCATCTTTGGGATGTGGTGGAACGGGAGCTTCGTGCCCTGGATGTGCATCCCACAAATCTCCATCAACTGCAAGATGCTATCCTATCAATATGGGCCAACATTTCTAAAGAATGCTTTCAGCACCTTGTTGAATCAATGCCACGTAGAATTAAGGCAGTTCTGAAGGCGAAAGGGGGTCAAACACCGTATTAGTACGGTGTTCCTAATTATCCTTTAGGTGACTGTATATACACTAGCTATGTAAGCATGTGCTGTAAAAAGCCCAGGGTCCTAGAAACTACTGAAATCGTCAGAAAAAAAACTGAAATGTAGAGATGTCAGGTAATTAAAAGGAATGACTCTGGGCATCTCTCTCCTAGGAGGATTCGTTTTTCTGATGTGCTTCCATTGCTTTTATATTAGTGGCGGAAGGAAAAGTAAAAGGGATACCGTTTTGTTGATGTATTCGCCTTGCTTCTGTATTAGCGGCTAAGCGACTGTCTTTCTTTGGAGGTTTCGTTTTGCCAGAGTGCTCGCCTCGCTTCTGTAATAGTTGATAAGCGACTGTCTTTCTTCGGAGGTTTCGTTTTGCCAGAGTGCTTTCCTCGCTTCTGTATTAGCGGCTAAGCGACTGTCTTTCTTCAGAGGTTTCGTTTTGCCGATGCGCTCACCTTGTTTGTGTTTCCTTGGAGGTGGAGCCCTTAGCCCGACCCCACTTTTCACTTCTAGGCCGGACAGACACACACACATCCATGTGTAGACGTTTATATATAAGATATTTTCGGCCACTGCATTATATTGTATTCAGGTGTATTTTTTATTTGTCTGTATTAATTGTATTTATCTGGTTGAGCAATGCTATGATAATACTAATGAACAGCAATGTTAAAGCTGTTGACCTGTAACAAAAGTCAGAACTTTTGTTTTTTTTAGGTTTGTCAACGTACCTATACTAAGCGAGTAAATCTAGACACCTTAATAGTACATTTACTGACTTGTGACAGTAGATAACGAGCATAGTTCGATAAAACATCAAAAGAGAATACAAGGAAAAAAAGAAAATGAAGTAACGCTAGTCTGTGTGATTAAGTGTTTTAAATGAATATCTGAATATTTTTCGTGTGTGTGTGTTTTTGTTTTTTTTTTAACTTTTATTTCACTAACCTTTTGCTCTTAACTAGCCACAATAACTTAACATGTTGCTTCTTTGAAAGTCACATGACTTTACTACCAAGTTATCCAACCTCCGCCGACGATGAATCCGCCTGGTGCGTATTCATTTCCAGTGAGTTCTAATGAGAACTATTTTGCCTTCTACCTAAATGACTGAAATTAGTATAATGTACATCCCACAAGATTCAATAAATTAAACATGATCGAGTTATGTTTAAAAGTGGAACATAAACAATACATGTAATATAAATTAAATACATTTTTTGTGTCCCCTTTTTTTCAGCTTATAAGCACACCTTACCATGGACTGCCATCCCATCCAAGACTGGCTCATGCCCAGGAGCCAACGATCAGACAGGCGCCTCAGTTATGGTTCAAGGGTTATTCGATTTTCCTGATAGTTGAACTTGCTAATGGTATCCAGTATTTCTGGCGTAATTGTGCGAGCACACGAAAAAGTACAAACTGCCCGATTTCTTCAAAAAAACTTAGCTAAAGCAGAAACGGAGCCTATCCACCTCAGTCAACTGCAAGAATTTTCAGAAAAATTTAAGGCTTTAAAGAAAAATGCTTTGTGTTAAAAAAAGAACAGTCAGATCTACAGACTTGACGGTCATACAAGATGGAATCCTGAGATTTGGAGGAAGACTCAACAAAGCTGCAATGCCAGAAGAAGCTAAACATCCTGCAGTTCTCCACAAAAGCTCACATGTTGCTTCTCTTATATTGCAGCACATTCGCAAAGAAGTTGGACATTGTGGGCGCAATTATACGCTCGCACAGTTATGCCAGAAATACTGGATACCACAAGCAAACTCGACTATCAGGAAATTCATTTCAAAGTGCGTCACATGTAGAAGATACAATGCGGAAAGCAGGAGAGCAGAAAATGGCAGATTTGCCAGAAGATCGCTTGGTACCTGACCTAACCACCTTTCTCCAGGTTGGAGTTATTATTTTGGTCCCTTTTCAAGTTAAAAGAGGGAGAAGTCTGGTCGAGAGGAATGGAGTAATTTTCACTCATCTAACAATCAGAGCTGCTCACATAGAGACTGCGCACAGTTTGGACGCTGAGTCTTGTATCCATGCCATATGCCAATTTATTTACAGTGGATGGATGGACGAGACAGCAAGTGGATGTTAAGGAAGCTCTCCTGAGGCTGCAGCTGCTCTGGCATTACAAAGAAAGGCACCACGCCGACTAAAGGAACCTGGAGGGAGCTAAGCTTTCAGTTTAAAGTAGAGCTTAAAGTTTCACAGCCCCCCTTTCCCCGAACACACAGATGGACAGAGGAAGCTGGGAGTCAGCAGGACATCCCTATGTGGGATTAACTGGGCATGTTTTGCTGGATTTACTCTCCTTCCCCCGTGGTTACAAACAATGCCTTTGGCTACTACCTGCTGTGCAGGCAAAAAGAGCGCTGGGACTGATAAGATCCAACAATTTTAGGCATTGTTTTAAAAACTTGTTTCAAACAATGGCCAGTGGAGAGTGCAAAATAATGAGTGACCCGGACATCACCGAAATAAAGGGTCAGTAAAGACAGTGCACTTATTTATACATCTTTACAATGCCAGATTATTCCACTGCCACAAGAAAACAGCGGGTTGGGGCATTCGGTTCTCTAATTATCTGTTTTGTGGACTTGCTTTTTCAAGTATGCGGTCAGGGACAGATGCCAGTCCATTTCAGGGCACACACCCACACTCTGATGGTTCACAGTTGGCAGTCAGTTTAAGTCTTCGTATTGCGCAAAGAAATCTAAGTGAATGGATGGAGAACATCTAAGTGGCACACAGAAGGCAGCACGTGTCACGGCGAATGAGCTCGGCTTAGGTCGTGACACATTTGATGATCTCTCCAGCCATTTTTCAGTTGTAGCAGTCACATGATCTTGACGACTGAGTGCTCATTTTTATTTTAGCTCATATTTGCTTCATTTTATCTTTTGCCTTTATTTATATGTGCAAGACCTCTCTGGGGTTGGGGGAGCATCCCTCTCTACTCCACATCCCACCATGGAAAGGTTGAAGCTCTGAGTCAGACAGCACCCAAATGAGTGGACAGAGCATGCATCTGACTTCTAAAGTGCAGCGGCGAGGGTGGGCTCTTCGCTACGGTCCCTTTCCACGTTTTGATTTTTAGGTTTTCTCATTCTGGGTTCGAAATTTTTTTGTTGGTTCAGTTTTCTGGTCCTAGTTAAGGTCACGACTCATTATGTGACTTTTCCTGCACTTTCATATACGTAAACGTAGGAAGTCTAAGGCGGTCAGCAATGCTTTTGTGAAGGCCGTCGTGTAATGTGACATGTCCAGTAAGTCACTCCAAGTAGTCCATGACTCACCCCGTCAGGTTTAATCATAATGGTGGGCTTTGTGGGGCATGAGAGATGAATGCTCATCCAGAAGTACAATACAGTAGAACCTCTGGTCACGAACGTTTCCAAACACGTACAAATCGGGTTACGATCAAAAAATTTGTCAAAATTTTGCATCTGTTCACAATCACACGCTCTGGTGGTGAACAAAAACACTGGCGGCCAGTTTCCCTACACGCGTTCGTATGCGCCAATGACCTCCCATTCTCCGTTTTCCATTTTCTTTTGTTTGCGTATACAGGGCCTAACAAAGCAGCTGATGTTGCAAAAGGAGTTACAATGTTAACCAAGCAGGGGCCTCAAGTGCTGGAAGAGGTGGAAAAACTGCTGCTAGTGTGGCTGAACGAGAAGCACGTTGTACGGGATTGCGTAAGCGAGGCGATCATATGCGAGAAAGCCAGGAAGATTCATGGTGATTTACTGAAAAAGAAATACTTCTGCGAGTGGCGAAGGTGAGGAATTTAAAGTCAGTAGAGGATGGTTTGAAAAGTTTCGCAAGAGAAGTGGCATTTTATTTTTTTTTCCCTGTGCTTAAAATAAAAAAAGTGTTTACAGCGAGCGGTTCGTAAGGGTCTAGCGCCAACTCTTACAATGTTAGTTTTCTCTGTTGTTCAAGGTTTTCTCAGTGTTATTCAATGTTTTTACATTCAGTTTACTATTACACTGTGCATTCTATGGTATAATTAACTATTTTTGTGCTTAAAAACTATATTTACATACAGTTCGTACGGTCTGGACCGGATTAGTTGTATTTACATACAATCTTATGGGGAAATTACGTTCATGTCGCGACCAAATTGGGTTTCGACTAAAGTTTTGGAATGAATTACGGTTGTGACCAGAGGTACCACTGTACATATAGTGTGATCCAGATCTAATTATGCAATTTTCATTATGCTATAACTTATTAAGTTTATTACATAGAAAATCACCTGAAAAATCCAGGACCCCTGAGAAGTGTGCGAACTGACGACATGAAGAATCGTCTTCGCGCCAAACTGGAATCGTCCCCGCATAAATCAAAATCATCCAGACAATCTGGATCTGCATAATTAGATCTGGACCACCCTGTATAATGTAGCATTGAGGAATAAGGAACACGGGTGTTCTGGACCTCACAAACCGAAGAGTCACTCGTCTGTCTGATGTCTCATGTTTTAAATACTAAAACAGAAAGGAAAAAAAAAACGAGCCGAGACTGCAGCTGAACTCACCGTACCTGTTAACCTTTTGTACAGCCCTGGCTCCATCAGGCAGCCTGTTATTGGCCGTCACAAAACAGGACTATGCTGGAAGGGCGGCACTCAGGTGCTAAATTGGCAGCGATTTTTCAGTTGTGTAAATTGACATTATCAGGTGACGAGTTCAGCAACTGGAAATCTGACTAGAAATCGCATCATGTGACATTGACTAAAACAGCAAGCATGGCCGTTCTTTTTTCACGTTCCTCATTCCGGCTTTAAGACTTTTTACGTCAGGTTCAGTGATGGTGAGTGGTAGATGTAGAAAGTTGAGTTGAGAGGCCTTCTTGTTCTCACATCCTCCCACTTATTTTTCACTAGGCATTAAAAGGCATTGGTGTAGAAGTGTTCATATCAAATGGCTCCTCCACCAGAGGATCACTGTCTACCACAATCCAGCCTATTGGAGTATGTACAGGACTTCGTAATCCGTAATGGCAGCACGACCTTCTTAATCTCAGGTCTTTCACACCAGTATTCCAGTCTGGACTGCAAATCGCCTTTTATCAGCTCAGATACTAACATGGTCAGGTGCTTCTTTTCATAATACAATTCACAAAAAGCAGAAAACAAAAGTGATGATAATGTGGTTAACAGTAAATGGACACTGGAATTTCAAACTAATGGCAGTTATTGTCATGACATTTTTAAAAATTTTTTTCCTCTATTTGCCACCAGTCACTGTTTGTACAATCTCTCTATATATATAAAATCCAACTTCTGTCTGTCTGTCTGTCCATCTATCTGTCTGTCCGCTTTTCACAAGGGAACTATTTAACGGATTTAGATCGGGTTTTTATCCATAATGAACATTCCAGTAGATTTTGCAACTTATCTCATCGTGCTAATTGTCCAAGTTCGGTAGCGGCGGCTATGTATTCACGCTAATCCGAAAGAGAGGCTGCCGGCCGAGGGGAGTGGGAGGTGGGCTTCAGGAGTAGGGAGCTGGGTGACGCCATCCTCACTAATGCACCAGCCTCCGTTTGACTCGCTCTACCGCTCGCCACGTGTTGGAGAGCACCGTGGTCTCCACTTAGCTAGCGATACCTGTTTGTTCAGCAGACATTATCATCTACAGATTGTTAAAGAGTAACGTTTGACGCTTTTGAGAGAGGGGGATCACAGCTAAGTGTGTTTTAGAGGATACCTGCTCACTGGCAATAATAACATGGCCACATGCTCTTCTCCCCACGTGGTGGATGCTCTCCCATCAGAGCTGAACAAGATCAGATACAGTGCCAATGTTGGAGCATACCTACCTTCCGCTTGCCCAGAGATGACTTGCCAACTTTTTACATTTTTGGCAAAGAGATCACAGCTACATTCTTGCCAAAAATATTTTATATCAAGAGGCCCTTGGATACAAAAGCTATCAATATGAATTCTTCTCTAAAAGAAATTATGACATTTTATACTAATTTTTAAAAGTTTGTCCTGTTTCACCACTACGCGGGCAGAGCCGCAGGGGACAGCTAGTTAGAAATAAAACAAAAGTCTCGCTCCATGTTAAATGAACTGTTCTCAGTGTATGGCTCTGTGTTCCCACCTGATGTTCTCCATGAAGTTGGTTGACCAGCTGAGGTCAATGCTTTTACATGACAAAGAAGGTCACTTGCCTATGAATGGAAGGAAGCAAAGAATCTGGTGGCTTTGCAGGTGACGGCGGCCTAGAAGTTCATTCATTGGGAAGCTCCACCATGTCTCACTTTAGACCTCATCTAGTGGGAAGCCAGAAAGCCTTTAGTTTAATACAAGACTTCCTCGGTTAGTCTTACTAAGGAAGGCCTTGTCCACATTGCTATGTTTTTCAACTAAAATTGCTTTCCTCTTTTGTCCACACTACCCCCAAAAACTGAAACTTTTGAAAATGCTTTCCAGAGCTATATACTTCTGAATTGTAATGTGGATGGGTAAAAAAGCAGATTTTTTTCAAAACATGGTCTCTAATCGCATTCTGATTGGTTCAAGTTTATTAGGTGGCCCTTTCCTCTTACTGGATCCTGCTCATTACAATGTCAGATCCCCTGATTGGTCACCTATCACATAAGAAAATCACATTGCAACACAGTAGACCATCACACATGCATATCGGAGAATCACCAAGGGTAAGCATTACCACACCGGCACAGCAGGAGGCGCTGTCATTAACAACATCCGTTCTTTTCCCACAGCCCCAAGGATTTTTCTGCTGATGTGCGCAAGTCCAGTGTTGGCGAATGGCTACGTCAAATGTGTTTTGGTCATGTTAGTGTGGAGGGAGATCACTTTGATTTTAAATGCCCATCATGCACTTCAGAAGAGGTCATCCACCTGAAGCTAAGCATATTAAGGTCCGGCCAATACTTGAATGGGAGACCAACCAGGAAATGCTTAGGTTACTACTGGAAGAGGCGTTGGTGAGGCTTACCCTGTGCTCTGTGTGGATCCCAATGCCCCAGTGCAATGATGGTGACACTGTGCTGTTAAAATGGTGCCATCTTCAAATAAGACATAAAACCGAGGTCCTCACTCTCTGTGATCACAAATGATGCCTGGGCATCCTTTGTAGGGTGTATCCCAATGTCCCTGCTAAATTGCCCACCATGGCCTAGTCAGTCTGGCACCTAATCACCCCTTGTCTCTAATTGACTAACTAACTCTCACCCCTTCACCACCTAGGGGTTGCGAGGGGTTGGGAGCAAGCGCTAATATGGTGCATCACCACACGACAGACCACACGGATTGAGACCCAAGTGCAGTGGGTGACTCCACACTAGAACAGTGTGAGATTTTAACAGGTGGCTGGAGTGCCAATCCTGCCACCAATCCCCCCGCTACAAGTTAGAGGACCCAGGATGGAGCAAATTGCAGGTTAAGGGCCTCGCTCGAGGGCCCAACAGAGTAGAGTCACTTCTAGCGTTTACAGGAAGTGCAGATCCCTAGCCTCAGAGCCGCCACTGACTGAGAGCAGGAGCGGGACGCTTTATAACTACTTGTCATGTCCTACTCCGAGGGTTGGCCTAATTCTTATCCTAGTTCAACTTTTAGTTCAGTTCCCGGGAGTAATTCTGGGCCCTGATGTTACACACTTGAAAGGCCTATTCTGTCTGAAAGTAGGAGCCTTGGTTGTGCTCCTGAGCTCTCGATTCTTTTCGATAGTACTAGCCTGATGTTACGTGTTGGAAAGCCTGATTCTGTCCCTTAGCAGAAGCCCAATCCTGTCCTGTCTTTCAGCTGCTCCTGTTAGGGGTCACCACAGCGCATCATCTTCTTCCATATCTTTCTGTACTCTGTATCTTGCTCTGCGACACCCATCACCTTCATTTCCTCTCTCACCACATCCATAAACCTTCTCTTAGGCCTTCCTCTTCTCCTCTTCCCTGGCAGCTCTATCCTTAGCACCCTTCACCCAATATACCCAGCCTCTCTCCTCTGTACATGTCCAAACCAATGCAATCTCACCTCTCTGGTTTTGTCTCCAAACTGTCCAGCCTGATGTCCTCGATCCTAATCCTACCCATCCTCACCACACCCAATGCAAATCTAAATGCGAAAGTAAATGCCTTAAATCTTGGCTTCCTTAAAAGCTTTCAGGTTAACATGTGGAGCTGATCATGCCTTACTTAAAACACATAGTTTTGCAAAGGAAAACTAAAGTGTAAATGTGTAAATGAACACATGTGAATCGAGTCTGGCCTACCTACATCTAACAGCCCGATGCTTCCTGAGCACATAAATCTGCCGTTTCAGAAGCTTACAGTTTCCAACTTAGACCCTGATTCCTGTTGAGAAAGCCAGAGGCCCGCAGGTAGCACCCAGAAGAGACTTGCCGCTATACACAAGGGCCTACCCCTGTCTGACAGCTTCTCACTTCAAAGGCTGATCCTGTTTCATAAACAAGCGCCTGCAGGTCCTGTAAAGCATGGGCCTGGTCACGTCCTACAGTGTCACACTTCAGAGCCCCAATCTGCTCGACAAAAGTAGCCAGCGAGTTTGCTTTTACAGCCCATTGGCGCATCAGAGTTGAAGAACTTGCTGCCTGGTAAGTGGATGGCACCCGTCCAGAAGTGCAGGATTTTAATCGTTGGATTTTAACGAGACGGCCACCTTAATGCTTTTAACCTTGCTGGATTTCCCATACGAGTGCCATTCATCTGGTCCTGATTTATACATTCTTGACACCAGCAGACCATTACTGTACTATAAACCACATTCACTCTCGTTATTTATAAACACTCGCAGCTCTCCTGCGTCTGCTAAGAATCCTCTGAAAATGACTTGGGCTTCTGTGCATACGGGACACCTCGAGAGCAAGCAGGCTGAGACAATCGGGCTGCACAAAGCGCCGCTCCTCCACGCTGATCCCCCAAGACAAGCCCCTCTCAATAAGAGCAGGGGCACTCCCATGTTTGACTATTGTGTCTGGAGACACTGAGCAGACCGGGCAGCAGAAAAACAGACTACCGCCTTTGCTGAGATGGGCAATGCCGGGCCTGGCCCTAATTCGTTGCTCAAAGCCATGAATCTGGACAAACTGGATTAGTTTGTTGACTCGCTCAGTCAGCACTAATTTAATATCCTGCTCGTTGAAATGAGAGTAAACATTCGGCCGAGCAGGCCGGTGGGCTGGTTTGTTTTAGGATTAGCGGCTTGGCCGCCTCGGGGTGCGATCAGGAAGTCGCTCTCAGGCCCACATGGCGCTGCTGGAAACTCCAGGATTCACCCGGCAAATTCAAATCCCGTTGACTGTCCGGGATGAGGATGGGGGAAACAGGGGGCACACCTCCTTAGTGGGCAGCGGGTCCCACTTAGCAGCAGCAGCAGCACATAACAGTGGATTCAGAAAGCACTCAGACTTCTTTACTTTCTGCACGCTCGATTGTTTTGCTCTTTTTGTCTCTGAGTCTGCACTCAATAACCTATACTGACAAAGTGAAATCAGGTTTTCAGAAAGATTTACAAAACAGAAATCCTTCATCCATGTAGGTACTCAGACCCTTGATTCACTTCTGATTCTTTGTAGAAGCTCCTTTGGCATGATCAAAAGTTCACTGACGACACTGCTATGGTGGGCTGCATCAGGAGTGGGCAGGAGGAGGAGTATAGGAACCTAATCAAGGACTTTGTTAAATGGTGCGACTCAAACCACCTACAACTGAACACCAGCAAAACCAAGGAGCTGGTGGTAGATTTTAGGAGGCCCAGGCCCCTCATGGACCCCGTGATCATCAGAGGTGACTGTGCAGAGGGTGAAGACCTATAAATACCTGGGAGTGCAGCTGGATGATAAATTGGACTGGACTGCCAATACTGATGCTCCGTACAAGAGAGGACAGAGCCGACTATACTTCCTTAGAAGGCTGGCGTCCTTCAACATCTGCAATAAGATGCTGCAGATGTTCTATCAGACGGTTGTGTTGAGCGCCCTCTTCTACGTGGTGGTGAGCTGGGGAGGCAGCATAAAGAAGAGGGACACCTCACGCCTGTACAAACTGGTGAGGAAGGCAGGCTCTATTGTAGGCACGGAGCTGGACAGTTTGACATCCGTGGCAGAGCGACGGGCGCTGAGCAGACTCCTGTCAATCATGGAGAATCCACTGCATCCACTGAACAGGATCATCTCCAGACAGAGGAGCAGCTTCAGCGACAGACTGCTGTCACCGTCCTGCTCCACTGACAGAGAGAGGAGACCCCACACTATGCGACTCTTCAGTTCCACCTGGGGGGGGGTGGGGCCCCCCCGGTATACGTTAATATTATACAAAATTATTGTCTGTCTGTTATACCTTCATTGTTATCACTCTTTAATTTAATATTGTTCTTTATCAGTATGCTGCTGCTGGAGTATGTGAATTTACCCTTGGGATTAATAAAGTATCTTATCTATCTATCTATCTATCTATCTATCTATCTATCTATCTATTGTGGCAGTAGGGGGCGCTAGTGCTCCCTTGAACCCTCAGGTACCACGCTAGACACCAGGTAAAAGTCCCAGACTTTTTATTAATTAACAATACTGTGCACAAAGCACACTCCACACTACTCATAAATTACACACCACTACAATAATATTCTCTCCTCCTCACCCAGACACTTCGCCCTCCTACCTACCAGCTCAGCTCAGTGTCTGGACTGGCCCATAGTCCTTTTATAGCCCCTGACCCGGAGGTGTTCCTGCCCCATCAGACCACAGTTCCTTATTCCTTACGGGTCAGGGTAACCAGTCCTTTTCTTCAACCCAGGAGCACGTTGTTTCTTCCTGTCACGTGACCGTGATGCACTCCCGGGTCATAGGGCGCATAAGAGCCCACAAGCCCCCCTACAGCGACTCCCTGTGGCCCCCAAGGTATCCAGCAGGGCTGTGTATAAACACTACATAGTCCATGAGGCCCTGCTGGACCTCGGGGCACGATCATGCTGTCGGGAGAGCTCCTCCTGGCAGCCTGGGGGTGAGGACTGGAACACGAAGCCGGCAGTCCACCACACTATCTATCTGTCTATCTATCTAATTACAGCTTTGCCACTCCTTGGCTGAGTCTCTTCGAGCTTTGCAACACCTGAATTCTGGAAGTTTCTCCCATTCTTCCTGGCAGATCCTCTCAAGCACCACTAGATTCTGGAAACTGCCATCTTCAGGTCTCTCCACTGATGTTCTAAGACCAGGGTATCGAACTCTGGTCCTGGTGGGCCGCAGTGGCTGCAGGTTTTCATTCTGACCGTCTTCTTAATCCGTGACCAATTTTTGGTGCTAATTAACTTCTTTTGCCTTAATTTTATTTAACTTGACTCTGACCCCTTAGTTGTCTCTTTTTCCTTAATTAGCAGCCAAACAATAATGAGACACAAAACGAGCCAAAACATGACCAGCTAACCACAGTATCTGAAAATAAAGAAAGGTGATGGTCTCAGTAAGGTTGATCTCTCAGGTCACCAAAACACTGTGAGGATGTTCTTTAGAAAAGACAGAAACTCAACAGTTTTGGGAATGTCTGCTGTGGTAAAATGAGCACGGCAACAAGCCATGGAATTAAATAACGGGTTTAATTAACAGCGAGAATCGGCTTCTCATTAAGAAATGGAGTTTGAAGCCCCGATTTAGCTGCTCATCTCTTGGCTCGTTTAACGTCCCATTTCTGTTTGCCTGCCATTCAATGAAGAAATGAATCAACCGAGAGGACTGAATCCTTAAAAACAGGGCTATTAAAATGAAAGGGAAAGGAGTGAATTAGCAGTGAAAACTGTTCAGCAAAAGGGTTTGAATGAAAACCTGCAGCCACTGCGGCCCACCAGGACCGGCGTTCGATACCCCTGTTCTAAGAGGTTCAAATCCGAGCTCCCTAAAACAGGTTTTCCTCCAAGTCCCCTCTGTGTTTCGCTGCCTTCATCCCTCCCTCAATTCTGAGCAGGCTGCCAGTCTCTGCCACTGAGAAGCACCACCACAGTACGATTGCTGCCACCTCCAGACTTCACCGCTACGATGGTATTAGGCAGGTGATGAGCAGTGCCTGGCCTTCATCAGCCATAGTGCTCGGAGTTCTGCCCAAAACCTTCAATTTGTGTCTCCTCAGACCAGAGAGATCGGTATGCTCATGCTGCTAGAGCCCTTTGACTCAAGAATGGCCTCCGTCTGGCCACTCTACCATAAACACCTGAATAAAGCAGTGATGCTGGGATGGTCGTCCTTCACACAGGTCTACCTACCTCAGCAGAGGACATCTGAAGCTCTGGTAGAGTGGCCATTGGGTTCTTGGTCACCTCCCTGACCAACGCCCTTCTTGCTTGGTTACTTAGTTTGGCCTGACAGCCAACAGTAGGACCAAGCTTCTTCCATCTCACAAATTTCTGAGACCACTGTGCCCCCTGGGAGCGCTCAGAGCTTTAGAAATAATTGTATAGCCTCGCCCTGATCTGCACCTCACCACAGTTTGATCACAGAGATCAACAGCGAGCTCTTCGGACTTCATGGCCCAGTTTGTGTCCTGACATGCAGTGTCGTCCAATGACGTCCAATCAATTCAGTTTGCCACAGGTGGACTCCAATCAAGTTCTAGAAACAGCTCAAGGAGAAACAAAGCTAATAGGCTGGCACTGAGTGCAAGAGCAAAGGGTCTGAATACTTACAGAGATGAGATGTTTCTGCTTTTCATTTTTAATAAATTTGCAAACCTCTCTGAAAAGATTTTTTTCACTTTGTCATTAGGGGTTTCGGAGTGGGCGAAAAAGGCAAATTAACCTTTTTAATCTGTGCTTTTTTCTCATATGATTCTTTAATCTTCATTCTTATTTTTGAATATAAAGTGTTGGTGCCAGAAAAAGAAGGACAGGCATCCTGGTCGGGATGAAGAAGGGATTCTTGCCAGGCCAGGAGGCCATAATGAATGGACTAAGCCAGGGGTGCCAAACTCCGGGCCCGGTGGGCCACAGTGGCTGCAGGTTTTCATTCTCACCCTTTTCCTAATCAGTTTTCGCTGCTAATTAACTCCTTTGCCCTTCATTTTCATAGCCCTGCTTTGAAGGATTCAGTCCTCTGAATTGATTTGTTTCTTCATGAAATGGCAGCCAAACATAAATGAGATCTGAAATGAGCTGACGGATGACCTGCTAAACTGGAACATCAAACTCCAACCAATTTCACTCCAACTAGTTTCTTAATGAGAAGCTGATTCTTGCTGTTAATTAAGCCTGTTATTTAATTCCATGGCTTGTTGCTGCTCTCATTCTGCCACAGCAGACTTTTCCAAACTGTTGATTTCCTGTTTTTTTCCAAGAACGTCGTCAAGATGTTTGGGTGACCTGAGAGATCAACCTTACCGAGACCTTCACCTTTCTTTATTTTCAGGTTAGCTGGTCGTGTGGCAGTTTGTTTTGTATCTCATTGTTGTTTTTCTGCTAATTAAGGAAAAAGAAACAACAGGCCTGAGTCAAGTCAATTAAAACTATAAAGCAAAAGAAGTTAATTAGCTGCGCAAAGAGCTCACAAATGAAGAAGATGGTTAAAATGAAAATGTGCAGCCACTGCGGCCCTCCAGTTCGACACCCGTGGATTAAGAGAACAGGCATACTAGTAGCAGTTCATCCCCTCAAACGACAGATGGCAGTGTTCCTCAGAACTAAACTCGATTAAGACACCTGCAGGCTGGCAATCGAGTTGGAGTCTGAAAACGGAGCACCGTCGAGGTCTTTGGGTACCACCAGAGGGTGCTTGCCAGGGGAGGACTGTTTTGGTTTCCACTTGACCTGGAAGTGTTCCAGATGACCTGGGCATGACACCGAAAGCAGTTTCCGGGTTGGAGTTAAACGAGAGACAGTTGCCTCACTTAATTGAGTCCGAGTCGGGAGGCAGCGGGCAACACTCTGTGGGAAGTGGAAGGAGAGCGTTTGTATTTGTGCATTTTGGATGGTGATTGTATTAAAAGGGTGTCAGAACCAAATAAAAAACTTTTATCTGAACCTGGAATTGTACTTGGACATTAATGCATCAGTGGTGCCCCCTTGTGGTTACAAACGATTCTAACTTTTCAGTTAATTTTATTTTGGATCTACCTTATGACACGGTATCAATGAATTATCAGTTACTTCTCATTGGTTGCGTTATATGCATTGTACTTCCAAATGAGCATTCATTGCTTTTCAGCTCTCATGTGCACAGAAACCGTCCCAATGACTATAAGCTGTTTGTTTGACTTTGTCAGGGTGAGGCGAGAACTATTTGGAGTGAGTCGCTGGACATGTCACGTTACACAACGGCCTTCACAAGAGCATCGCTGACCGCCTCTGACTTGCTAAGTTTACGTATACGACTGAAAAGTGCAGGAAAAGGAATGAGAAACGTGGGTGTTTTGGACGTCACAAACAAAAGAGAAGCTCATCGGAGTAACGTCTACTTATTAACTCTTTCAGGGCTAATGTCAACTTTTGTCAAAAGGAGGAGTTGACGATGGTAATCAACTGAAAACTGTGACAAAACCCACCATTATGTTTCAGTTGGACTCTCATTGCTAGAAGGTTTGACCGAGATTTCCTGTGCTCACGTGAGTAGTAAGGCGCAAACAATGGCAAAAATGGCACTGACATCTGGCGAGAGATCAAAGCAAAATACTCCGTGGACGATGTTTTGCCTATTATCATCATCTCAGAGATGACTATGACTTGTCAGATTTTGATACAAGTGATTGAAAACGAATGCGAGGTTCCAGCTTCAGCTGATTGGTCCCCAGCTAATCGTTGTACTGACAATGTTCGCCAGGGAGGACTGCCACTTAACAATGATAAGAGGTAGAAACCAGATTGCAATGCACTGTGACCACGTCCCAGCTACGCAAAGACAGCCTGGCTGCAAGCCTGCTGCACCTTCTTGGCAAACTGGCAGCCACAGCATGCAGTAACACACGTTTTATGTTGATTTCTGTGTGAAGCCATTGCTTGGAAAAAATATTCAGCCCTCAAAGAGTGAAAACAATTAGGAAAAGAAACCGTCCATGCTTGCTGTTTTAGATGATGTCACATGATACGATTTTTAGTCAGATTTCCAGTTGCTGAACTCGTCGCTGGACAAGGTCAATTAACACGACTGCAAATTGCTGGCAATTTAGCACCTGAGTCCCACCCTTCCAGCATCATCGTGCTAGCTCTGTTTTGTGACTTCCGATAACAGGCTGCCTGATGGAGCCAGGGCTGTACAAAGGGTTAACAGGTTCGGCGAGTTCAGCCACTGTCTCAGCTCGTTTTTTTTTTTTTTCATTTCTGTTTAAGTATGTAAAACATGAGACATCAGACAGACGAGCATCTCTTCAGTTTGTGAGGTGCAGAACACCCATGATCCTTATTCCTCGATGCTGCATTATAAGCATTATACTTCAGGATGAGCATTCATCTCTCATGCCCCACAAAGCCCACCTTTACGACTAAAGACAAAATCCAGCCTGTAGGGGTAAGTAGTAGTCTAGTTGGAGTGAGTCGCA
Source organism: Polypterus bichir lapradei (assembly GCA_026402145.1). Classification (NCBI taxonomy): domain Eukaryota; kingdom Metazoa; phylum Chordata; class Cladistia; order Polypteriformes; family Polypteridae; genus Polypterus; species Polypterus bichir. The sequence continues at coordinate 15,458,857 of JANRMT010061414.1, forward strand.
GGACATGTCACAAAAGCGGTGCTGACCACCTCTGACTTGCTATGTTTATGTATATGAAAAGTGCAGGAAAAGTCACATAATGTGTCGTGGCCTTAACTAGGACCAGAAAACTGAACCAACAAAAAAAACAATTTCAAACCCGAAAATCGACATATGGAAAGGGACTGTAGCGAAGAGCCTACCCTCGCAGCTGCACTTTAGAAGTCAGATGCATGCTCTCTCCACACATTTGGGTGCTGTCTGACTCACAGTCCCAACCTTTCCATGGTGGGATGTGGAGTAGAGAGGGATGGAGTCCCCCCCAGAGAGGTCTTGCATATATAAAAGAAGGCAAAAGATAAAATGAAGTAAATATGAGCCAAAATAAAATGAGTACTCAATCGTCAAGTTTTTTACACCCCAGAACTTCCTCAAACATACTACCAGTGACGGGGCAAAGCTACAAAGCAAAAGGGCTTGCGCGAAATAGATGCTTGAGTGGCTCCTATTACTTATGAAAGCCCCATGCAGTAACAGACGCAGAGGAAACACAAACCTGACCACAGAGGCAGAGGTCCAAAACAGTATTTTAGCAAAGCTAAGGGAAGAATTAACATAATGGGTGGAGCACTGAACAAGGTTTACCTTCAAATAGGTAATGGGAGGGGTTATGGGCAGAGCCAGCCCTCACTGGGATGGCGGCCTGATGTTTCTGGCCCTCAGTGGGATGCTAACCTCAGACCATGAGAACAGAGCGTGATCAGACGATAAAAGGAACTGATGGATCAGATGAGGTGTGACCTGCTTCACTTTAATGTCCACGTTATCGATGGCCTACCAAAGTCACCACTGCATGTTCCTTAATTCTGTCTTTTCCTCCCTGAGCTCCAATCTTCTTTGCCAGAGATCCTATCCCCTCTGGTCATGGTATTCAGCATAGCACCACTGCATAACAAAAGCTAGCTTGACTTTACATAACAAAAAATATTGTTAGCCTAACAGGTTTTAGGTCACCACCGTGGTGAAGAGGATTTCCATGCCCCTCTCTCTGTTGGCCTTCTTTTAATCCTGTGGATTAAAATATCCTCCAGCTGTCCAGCAATGAACTGCACAATTACCTCCATGACTGTCCCTTACGTGGCACAGGTTGATGTGTACTGGTCATGCCCAGTCCCCCAAATGTATGAAAACATCCATTCTGTTCCTCAAGGAGATCTTGGGTAGAAGGACCACTAATACATCAGAATGTCCAATCTACCTGACCTCTCATAGCACGCCGTAATCAACCTCACTAGCCCTTAAGTATTACATTAATTCCCCTCACACATCATGGTGGTCACACCTCTCTCAACTCTTACTGACCTCACTGCCTGTCCATTCCCCCAGAGTGAGTATTCAGGATGTCTGGCTGTCCAGATTGGAACTCCGTGGAATCTTTACTCTGTGACCAGTGATGCGTGCAGGCAGAGAGCTTTGGGAAGGCAGCTAAATTAAAAAATTCCCACAGATATTGCCTGTCTGCAGCCGAGCTCCGAGACAATCTGATGAGTGCCACCCGTCTCGTTTTACATGTGGCGGCCGCTGCTGACCTTGTGCCCTTCCCAGTGTCTGCAGCTGTTTTACTGCAGGTGAGCTCCTGGGAGGAGGTGGGTGCTGGAACTCAATGAGCTCAGGAAACATTTTAGGTGCTGAGATGATTCTGTGCGGCACGGAGGAAGCGGCCATTGGAGACTGCAGGTACGGCCTGTGATTTTAACTTTAATGTTGCTGACTGAAAACTGAACAAATTGTCCAGTGGTACCTCGGTGACTTAAAGGAAATACTCCACCCAAAAACAATATACAGTATCATTTAACATGTTACTTACCTCAGGTAGTTTTTACTGGTGGTCAAGAAAATGTTTAAATTAATGTTTTTGGGGAGAAATTACATAACAAGTATTCTAAATGAATGGGACACAATGTGAACCATCGTTGGGTAACGGTAAATGATGTGAAAAGCATCCATTAAGAAAAAGAAGAAAAATCTCACATAAGGCGTGTCACATAATCCACGTGTCTGATTTCCATTTCTACGCGCAGAATGTGCAAAAAGCATGAATTTTTTACCAACTACTATTTACATCTGGAAATTTCAGTGTACAACATAAAGAGGAAAGGAAATTCAAAGCATACAATTATGGGAACGTAGAGCTCTGCCTCTCCCCCTCACTCATTGGTCGAGAATCCTGTCTTTAATTCAAAGGCATGTTAGGGATGTGCCTTTGCTATTTATATTGTATACTGCATTTTCCCAAAGTAAGTATTAGCAAAAAAATGCAAATTGTTCAAAATTCTGTTGGGTAACCTCTCTGACTTGGAGGATACTCCACACAAAAAATGACATTATTTTTTTTATTATGTTACTTACCCCATGTAGTTTTTAGTAGTGGCTATGAAAAAATTTTAATCTCACCTTTTCATGCTGACATTACATAAATGAATGGGACCCAACAGTGACCAGTGCTGGACAACGGCAAACAATGTGAAAAACGACTCTGGAAAAAAGGAAAAAAAACGTCACCTAACTCATGTTGCATAATCCGCATTTTCGATATGCATTTGTATGTGCTGAACGTGTAAAATACACGCATTTTTTGCTAATACTTATTTTGGGAAAATAAGGCACATCTCCAACATGCCTTTGAATTAAAGACAGGATTCTCGACCAATGAGTGAGAGGGGAGAGGTGGAGCTCTGCATTCCCATGATAATACAGTATGCTTTGAATTTCCTTTCCTGTTTATGTTGTACACTGAAATTTCCGGAAGTACAGAATTGTTATTGAAAAATGCATGCATTTTGCACATTCTACGCATAGAAATGAGTATCAGACACACGGATCATGTGACACGACTTAGGTGAGATTTTTCTTCTTTTTTTAATGGATGCTTTTCACATCGTTTGCTGTTATCCATCATTGGTCAACGTTGTGTCCCGTTCACCAATCTGATTTACATGGCTTAAAGCCCATTGGTCTGAGCCACAAAATGAAGGTGGCATCACGATGGGTGACCCTCTTGTGAATTAGTCAGTTGTGAACCTTGGCCCAGACACAGACAGACGGACATCTTTTGTTGCACCCAACACACGTTTATTTACAATAATTATATTTACAGTTCAGTGCACTTCCCAGTGCCTCCAGCACCGATCCCCCAAAGTCCAGGCCTCACAGTCCAATTGCCTTTCCCCTGGCCGCCTCCAGTCCTCTCTCCAGCTCCGTCCTTCTTCCACCCGACTTCCGCTACTGAATGAAGGGGGGTGGCCCCTTATACAGGAACCCGGATGGGTTCCAGCTGCTTCCCAGCATTCCTCCGCAGACACGCCCCAGTGTGGCGGAAGTGCCGGCTGCACACCCGGAAGCCCTCCGGGTGTCCCCTGTCTTCTTCCTCCTAGCACTTCCTGGTGTGGCGGAAGTGCTGGGCTCCAGGGTTGTTCAGGCACTGGGGCGCCGCCTGGCAGTGGCCACGGGCCCCTACAGGGTTGGGCTTCCAAGCCCTCTACCCGTGGCCCCCAATATAACCAGGGCGGTCGCCCCCATCGCGGTCTGGAGGAGGTACAAGCCCTCCTCCGGTCGTCCTGGGTGTCCCAGCTGGGCTCCACCCCCAGCCGGATGCCACACAGTCCAAGTCACAAAGCGAGGTCTTCCCACCAGTCAGAATAAGACAAGCAACCATCTGTTACAATAGGGCATCCATAAATCTATCACATGGTAGATGTATATCAGGCTGGGTGAGGGTCTGTCTGTTTGTTGATCACTTTAGGACGCCCGGCCTTTTATCACAGGTGAGCATCTGTCACTTTAGGTCTTATGGTGACGTCAGTCCATCAGTCTGTCACATAACGAAAATCTATCCATTTGGTACTGACATGATGTCCATTAGTTTGTCACATGGTGGCAGCAGATCCCCCCATTGCAGGCACACAGCAGGGTTTGTGCTTTGCACCATTAGGGTCAAACGCTCAGTCACATGGTTAGACATCTAGAGGACTTTCCCTACAGCGCTTGACACATCAGGAGTCAAGGGGACATTTTTCAGCTTCTTAAGGGAGAGGCCTTCCAGGGAGGGTCAGTTGTTGCCATACAGCGGGCCGACCCCACAATGTGTCCATTCATTGGCAGTTTCTGCTGCGGCTGAGCACTGGGTTGGTGGGAGGAGTGGAGGTAAGGAGGGGGTGCTCTTCACGGCTTGTTGACACAGAATAATCACGTCATTGAGAGGAGAGCGGCACTTGCTGTCAGTGTGGCAGGACTCGACAGGGGCCAGTGAACCCAGAGCCACGTACTGGTGGAGGGATGTGGGCAGAAATGCATAAGCAGCAAGGTGAGGAATGACTGCTGGTGAATCTACAATCAAAACTGGAAATGTAAGCAGCCTAATCCCTGCAGAGACCCTGTCTCTTACTCAATCCACACACGAAACCACCACTTACTGCCAAGCCTGCAGAATTAGCAGGGCACTTGGCTCCTCCGCTGACAGAGATGGATAAACACACCATGAGTGAGCGCGGGTTGGGCTTTAGTTTTGAGACATTAAAGTGCTAGGCTTGTGGTCTGCAAATGATGTCATTTGGATGTGCCATGTGGTACTGCAGACACACACACAGAAAGAACATCGTCAATGGGACTGGACCACTACAGGTTTGGTTAGAAGATACGAAGCCCCTTTACCAACTTAATATCGTGTCTTTGGAGACAAAAAGGACAAAAGCAGATGGTACATACAGGCTATGAAGGGCAAAACAAAAGAATAGTCGAGTAAACACCCCACAGGAGGACCACCAAATAAATAAACCCAAAATGTAAAGGAAAAAGGCAACAGCAAAGGTCAGAACCATCCAACACAAAAACAAAAACCAAAGAATCAAACTACTGTTGCTTTTTATCTTAGCTCAGGGGTGTCGCTCTCCGGGCCTGGTGGGCCACAGTGGCTGCAGGTTTTCATTCTAACTCTTTTCCTAATCAGTTTTCACTGCTAATTAATTTCTTTTCCTTTCATTTTACCAGCCCAGTTTTTAAGGATTCAGTCCTCTGAATTGACTGCTTTCTTTATTAAATGGCAGCCAAACAGAAATGAGACGTGAAACGAGCCGACAGATGACCAGCTAAACTGGGGCTTCAAACTCCAACCAATTTCATTCCAACCAATCTCTTAATGAGAAGATGATTCTTGCTGTTAATTAAACCCGTTACTTAATTCCATGGCCTGTTGCTGCTCTCATTCTGCAACAGCAGACATTTCCAAAACTGTTCATTTTCTGTTTTTTCTAAGAACATTGTCAAAATGTTTTGCTGACCTGAGAGGTCAACCTTAGTGAGACCTTTGCCTTTCTTTATTTTCAGGTATTGTGTGATGGGCACAGGTGAGCTGGTTGTGTGGTGGCTTGTTTTGTGTCTCATGATTGTTAGGCTGAGTCAAGTTAATGAAAACTAAGGCAAAAGAAGTTAATCAGTAGCAAAAACAGCTCACTAATTAAGAAGTATTATCACACACACACACCCCACCCCGCCAAACTATTTAAGTGAATGTCACTGTACCACCACAACTAAGAGTGCCATCAGTAATTTGACTTTACTTTAAGCACTGCATTCATAGACAAATTGCTAGTGGGCTAACTGTACCATCTCAGATAAGATGGTGCCCTAAAAATGTGCTCTGAACAAACAACTGTTAGATTACTTCACCCCAGGGGTGTCCAACTCCCGGCCTGGAGGGCTGGAGTGGCTGCAGGATTTCACTCTAACCGTCTTATTAATTTGTGACCAGTTGTTGCTGTTAATTAACTTCTTTTGCCTTAATTATAATTCATTTGATGCAGACCCCTGAATTTTTCCTTAATTAGCAGCAGGTCAGGTCAGGTTGGGGAGTATGCACCAGTACAGCGCATTGCCGCACCCACCACATGACGAAACAACTTGGGATCCTGGTTGGCAACCCCCCAGGCAAACATGTGGTCCAGTCCCACACTCCAGAAATGACCCTCTATCTGCTGCAGCCAGGTGTTACGTGGGTTCCCCTTGGCCTGATCCAGCCACTTGGGTCCCCAACAGTGAGGACCCTGCAAGCCGTATCACCCTTTGGGAATTGTGCCACATGGCCGTAGTGCCGTAACTGACGCTCCCTCACAATGCAGGTCATGTGCCTCATTCGGGACTCCATAAGCAGCACAAAGTCAAACCAGCAGTACCCAGGGATTTTCTGAACAGACACAGCACTGAAGGAGTCCAGTCTTTGTGTCTCATCACTGGATAGCGTCCATGTCTCGTGCCCATATAGTAAAACAATACAGTACAATACAGTGGACCCTCGGTTCACGACCATAATTCGTTCCAAAACTCGATTTGGTCGTGAACCGAAGCAATTTCCCCCATAGGATTGTATGTAAATACAATTAATCCGTTCCAGACCGTACGAACTGCATGTAAATATATATTTTTTTAGTTTTTAAGCACAAATATAGTTAATTATACCATAGAATGCACAGCATAATAGTAAACTAAATGTAAAAACATTGAATAACACTGAGAAAACCTTGAACAACAGAGAAAACTAACACTGCAATAGTTTGCGCTATAGTGCTAGGAACCGCTCGCTAAAAACACTTTTTTTAATGAGTTTTAAGCACAGGGAAGAAAATGAACATTTGAAAAATCCGTAATTTAATAAACCACCAAGAAAAGTAACATTGCCACAATGCA
>JANRMT010061414.1:15465583-15489566 GCA_026402145.1 Polypterus bichir lapradei
CGTGCCTGTGTGTGTGTCGCGCTCTCTCTCTCTTGCTTGCTCACTCGCTGCACAGTAAATGCACAGGGAGAGACTGAACATGTACAAACCAAAAAGGAAACTGGCTTGTTCGTATACCAAGTGTGTGGTCGTGAACCGAGGCAAAAGTTTGGCGAACTTTTTGGTCGTAAACCGATTTGTACGTGTACCGACAAGTTCGTGAACCGAGGTTCCACTGTACAATTTATTTGTTGTATAGCCCAAAATCACACAAGGAGTGCCACAATGGGCTTTAACAGGCCCTGCCTCTTGACAGCCCCCCAGCCTTGACTCTCTAAGAAGACAAGGAAAAACTCCCAAATAAACGCTAGTAGGGAAAAAATGGAAGAAACCTCAGGAAAGGCAGTTCAAAGAGAGACCCCTTTCCAGGTAGGTTGGGCGTGCAGTGGGTGTCAAAGAGAAGGGGCTCAATACAATACAATACAATACAATACAATACAATACACAGAACAGAACAAATCCTCAATACAGTATACAAATAAACATTTTAGAAGTACGTAGCAGAACAGGAAGCACCAGGTCTCTAAAGACTAGAACATTCATCTTTTTGCATAGATATTGGGAGCGCCACACACCCCTTTCCAGCGACCTCATGACCCCCCATGATCTCCCAATCCGTCTACTGATTTCATAGGAAGAGTCACCAGAGACATGAATGACACTCTCTCCGTAGACAGACACACTGCTGATTGCTGTGCCTATAAGCTTATGAAAGGCCTGGCTTTTGGTTTTTATCCAGGACAATAATAAAACACAAAATGAGCCGACACACAACCAGATAACCTCTGTCCATCACATAATATCTGAAAATAAAGAAAGGTGAAGGTCTCAGTAAGGTTGATCTGCTCAGGTCACCAAAACATTTTGACGGTGTTCTTAGAAAAAACAGAAAATCAACATCAAGTCATTGAATTAAGTAACGGGTTTAATTAGCAGCAAGAATCGGCTTCACGTTAAGTAACTGGATGAAGTGAAATTGGTTGGAGTTTGAAGCGTCAATTTAGCTGTTCATCTGTTGGCTCGCTTCACATCTCATTTCAGTTTGAAAAGAAACAAATCACTTAGGCAGTGTGGTGTAGTGGTTAAGGCTTTTGGACCTCAAACTCTGAGCTTGTGGGTTCAAATCCCACTACTGACACCATGTAACCATAAGCATGTCACTTGACCCGCCTGCGTGCCAATTGGAACACCAAAGCAAATGTAACTAATTGTATCATAAATGGTGTTAAGTTACCTTGGATAAAGGCGTCAGCCACATAAGTAAATGTAAAGCAAGGGCCTACAGTACCATTCATGAGGTGATATTCAGAGGACTGAGTCCTTAAAATTAGGGCTGTTAAAAAGAAGGGAAAAGAAGTGAATTAGCAATGAAAACTGGTCACTGATTAGGAAAAGGGTGAGAATGAAAACCTGCAGCCACAGCGGCCCTCCAGGTTCGGAGCTGGACACCCCTATTTAGTCCAAACATTTGGACGACGACTGTTGTGCCACCATCTTTTAGCGTAGTGATGACACAGACTATGGCCATCATCACCATAAACAATATGGACGTGGGCAGGAAAAGCAACCGCAAAATGGCAATGACAAAGAAGAGAAATGAAAAGAAGATGGTGCTCTGAAAAACACATTATTAAAGATAAAAACAGAAGGCACACAAATATTGAAAACAGACTTCTGAATAAACACAATAATAAGTATGACATTTAACAATAAGTCAAAGAATGTGCTGACAAAAGAACCACACAGGGTCAATTCAGACCGCAGACTGGCCGCATCAGAAGTGTGCCGGCTGCCACTCAGGCTTCAAAAATTGATGGCTGCCAGTTACAGATGTTATAGGGTCCTTATTGTCACGTGTACAGAATGAAATTCTTACTTGCAAGCGCTAATCAACCTGCAGCACCTCGACACTCTCTGGTCTCTCCAGCACCATGATTAGTGAGCACAACTGTCTCACCTCGAGACTTCTGTCTTCCTTAAGCACCCAAACCAAATCAAACTGACACGTAACTGGAAATTTTGGAAAACACCCTTCATAACACCCTTAAGAGAACTTCAACAACTGGCAATGACTGCAGAGAGTTACGTACAAATGGAGAAACTGTTCAAAAGCTTGACAGACAAGAGGAGGCCGTGCAGTCCTTCAAAGCTGCTTTGTTTGGCGTGCTGCAGCTTCTGGACCGATACCTCTAACATGACCCAAGGAGTCACAAATTCCTTCCCCAGGACAGATTCCTGGAGCCTTGAATTTATAAATCAGTATACTTTAGCTTTTGAATTGCACCCAATCAGGTTCCACAGCCTTAATAATGCTCAGATCTGTTATGTTCGGGTTCTATGCTATTATTTAGTATACTTTTCTACTTGTACTGGGGGATATTGGGGTCGAGGATTCTGTTCCTTTCATTATCTTCTTGAATTTTGTGATGATACGATATTGGATGCCATTTTGGGTCCTCAACAGCCGCCATTTTGGAATCCTGTCCTTAGGTCTGCTTCCCCACATTTCTAGGAGCATCACCTCCGAGGTCGTGACCTGTACTTAATCAACACTATGGTATAATGGGACAGCTGGGAAGCCATTTTTCTCATCCGATCTGCGGACACCAAATCTCTCAAAAGAGCCAAGTGCAAAACTTCTCACATGTTACCTTCAGTTTTGACCTCTTGCTTGTGCCTGAAACCTCGAATCTTGTCTCTCATTTTCCTCTTACTCTTGTACCATTTTGATTGCCACCCTCTGGTTGTTAATCTGCCATTGTGCTGACAGAACAACATCATCAGCCCTTCTGATCTTTATAAAAGACTGACTTCACTGTCCTTTTGACTCCATTCTACTTCTTTCTGTTTTCTATGCAATTATTAGTTTTCCACGGGTTTCTTTGGCACTCTGTGTTTTGGTCCTTTCTTTCTTTTCAGCATTGTGGAGTCTTAATTCCATTAGGAGCACTGCAAGAACAAAGAATGATTATGAGAAGCCCCAGTAAAATCAAGTAAGATTTATTCTTTATCATTTTGTCATGTAAATGCAGAAATACACATCTGAGGTGACCTTCCTAAGTTATTCCATTTGTTTCTGCTGCTCATACTAAATTAATTCAATTCCAGAAACCAAACAGTCCATCTCTAGATCCATTATTTGTTGAGGATCCAAGTGTTTGTTCTGCCAGAGCTGTTGAAAGATTGGCAGGCCACATAGGGCAAAAGGAACAAAAGGATCAGGAGATGAATCTTAACCTGAATACTAGTGAGGGTTCTAGGCAGAAAGTCAAAACTGCCATGGGACAAACCCAAGTACATAATCATAGAATTGAAGTCTTAGAAATTGAAGCTAATAGGTCAACATTTGCAAAAGAAAGACTGGAGAAAGGTTTCTGTAAAGAATCCACAAGCGTGGTGTTACACACGTGTGCATGGGAGGCAGTCAAAGGGCTTAACTGAGGGTAAAATGTCAGCTCGAGGGTTGATAAAGTGCACTGAACTCTCTCCTTCCTCTTCTAAGAATCCATAGAAGGGACACCTGGGTAAATCAGCATCAACTTAAGCCCTCCTGTCCAGACCACGCCCTCCTACTGACCTCACTTCCTGCCTCTTCCTGCACAGCAACTATAAAAACCCACACCTTTTTTTTACCTCAGTCTATTCGGGACTCAGTCTTTTATGATTACTCAACATAGCTGTTTTGTGTTGCCTGTCATTATACGGGGTGGATTCCCCAAACCTTCCTCTCTCTTTCCTGTCTTTTCATTACTGTGGATAATGGATGACTTGCTGATGCAAATAAGGCTGCGCCGATGTCCTCATGCGATGCGACTTCCAGGAGTGTGTCAATGACAATGGGCAAGACAGAATAGCAATAGCCACATAAACACAAGATGACATCATGGCAAAAATCTAAGGATAAAGTAAAACTAAAGGTCCCAGAATAAAACGAAACTACAAAATGAGCATGAACACAATATCCAAAAGGTTCAGAAGTCAAGAAAAAAACTGATTGAACCAAGGAAAGAACACCAAAGATACAAACAATCATGAAATAACAAGTGGGAACCTAAATCAAGTATTCTACAGCACTGATTGTCGACACAGCCAAAAGTATGAATGATAAACTTTTAGCACTTCTGCTTCATAGCAGATCTTTCTTCTTTCAGAAATAAGACATAAATGAAAATGATGAAAACCATAAATCAAGGATTGTGTTACCACTGAAGGTCTAACACTATAGAACAGTTGGAGGTTCATTCTCACCTAATCTACACATTCTATGGTATTTTTTTAGTTTATATAATCACTTATAAATTATTACAGTACATACTTAAATGAAGTTGTAACAATGAATTATTAAAACATAAGAAAAAGGACAGGAGGGAACTTAAGGGTTAACTAAACATGGCTTAAAGCTGGAGCACTTGACGTCTCCCTCAACTTAGAGAAACCACCAGCTTGATTTTCCAAGGTTCTAATGAGGTAAATGAGTAGTGACACCCCTCTAGAAAGCAAGGATAAACTAAAGGGAAAGGCCAAACATCCCTCCTATGAAGAAGTGATAAGATCAATAAAAGAATCCGCAAATCACTCCTATTAGAGAAGCAACATTCAGGTAAATGGGAGAGTCAAAAGGAGTCAGAAAATACTGGTGGCACTAGATGACTGGATGAAATAATAAATCTATGCATATTAAGAGTCAGATGACGTGAGTAGATGAGGTAATGGTAGTAGAAAAGCAGAAAAGCAAATGACTTGTATTATTGATCTCTCACTCCATGGACTGAGAGATTGGTGCATATCGATGTGCAAATAAAGAATTGTTCTACATTCTCATCTGGTCACCGTGAATGACTTCTTTGAAAATAAAGGAAAGTTTTTTCCACAACACTTCCTAGTGCACTTGCAATATCCACCATGCCAATGAAATAACAGTCTTGCTACTCTAGTTACTTTTCGGTAGCTCAACAGTAAGAATGGAAGAGGCATAAAGGCTAATAAAAAGACAGAATATGATTTTATTGTGGTTATTCTAGTTGGTAATTGTCAATAAATCATTTCAAGTTGCCTATGTCCTCTTTTTTTATTAATTCTGCCATCATGAAGCACAAAGAGGGCAGCAGGCTTCCAAAACCCCCCACAACAAGGTTAGACTAGCCCTTCATTCCAGTCTGGGCCTACCAGATATTTTTCAAACCCAGATGGCCTAGCCCCAAACACAAAAGACAGGCATTCTGGCTTGCACATGGTCCTAAACATGGCTAAGGCTTTAAAATTATTTTCTTCTTCTTCTTCTTTCGTCTGCTTCTGTTAGGGGATGCCACAGTGGATCATCTTTTTCCATCTCTTTCTGTCCTCTGCATCTTGTTCTGTTACACCCATCGCCTGCATGTCCTCTCTCACCACATCCATAAACCTTCTCTTAGGCCTTCCTCTTTTTCTCTTGCCTGGCAACTCTATCTTTAACATCCTTCTCCCAATATACCCAGCATCTCTCCTCTGCACATGTCCAAACCAATGCAATCTCGCCTCTCTGACTTTGTCTCCCAACAGTCCAACCTGAGCTGACCCTCTAATGTCCTCATTCCTAATCCTGTCCATCCTCGTCACACCCAATGCAAACCTTAGCATCTTTAACTCTGCCACCTCCAGCTCTGTCTCCTGCTTTCTGGTCAGTGCCACCGTCTCCAACCCATATAACATAGCTGGTCTCACTACCGTCCTGTAGACCTTCCCTTTCGCTCTTGCTGATACCCATCTGTCACAAATCACTCCTGACCCATTCCACCCTGCCTGCACTCTTTTTCACTTCTCTTCCACAATCCCCATTACTCTGAATTATTGATCCCAAGTATTTAAACTCATTCACCTTCGCCAAGTCTCAAAAAATGGAGAAGAAGAAAAATCTTAAAACCTCAGTGCCAAAACAAAACAAAGTACATTCTTTTGTATTTCGATTCATTAAAATGATTCTATAGGATCACAAAAAGAAAGAGAAGGCAAAAAGGAGCAGGCAATTTTAAATCTTCCCTGAGATTTGAAGATGGTGGTACACAGTAGTGCAGCAGCTTATCTAGCTCCTGGCGTTAGACTGGAGGGAAACAAATCCAGACCAGAAATTAGTAGACAGCACCTTATAGCGAACGTAGGCATCAAAACAGACAGAAAATCCAGACATAACTAAATCAATGTAAGAATCAAGAACAAACGGCAGTCACTAAATATGTTGCAGCTCTAAATCTTCACCTTAAGTACTGCTGGGGCCAATACCCCCGCTTAATGTGTTGGTGGCCCCGCCTCCTGGGGCTCCACATACAGAAGAGAATAGAGGAGAAGACAAACAACGCTAAAGTGAAAGAAAATAACAAAGAAAAATTCCAAATATACAAAAGCAAAAAAGAGTTATTAACATAATATGCAAATTTCTGTGTACACAACAATAACAACATCAAAAAGACCACAGCATCACACGTGCAAATCAGACAGACAAATTCCCGGCATTGTGAAGGTGTGCACTACCACCATAGGACAACCCTTCTCCTTTTCCACCCACAGTCCAGAGAAACCGGCCAGTGAAGTCAACTAACCCCGCCCCTTTGAGTCCAGGAGCTATAAAAAGAGGGTGTTCCAGGAAGGTGGCAGCTCACTTGGAAGACACCCCTTTTAAAGGAAGGAAGTCCGATAACAAGCCCGGTAATTTTAAATATGAAATGTTCTAAAAGCCGAAGGCTGCATTTATTTTTGTTGTAATTTGGGTCATCGTGTGCATTTTGTTTGTGCATCATAGAAGTAAACAGGGTGACCAGGTGGCACCCCAACATTTTGATCCTATGATTACTAGCGGTTGACGACAATAGAAACAAAAAAATAAACTTAAGGCAGGGGCAGAAACACAACACCATTACTTTATAAGTACAAGTCGCTGTCTTCATCGGCCTGACGTGTAGGAGATTAAACTTTGGCATTGCACCCCATTTCTAAAAGAAACTTTCTGCATATTGAACAAAGGTGATGAAGAATACATTTGGAAAGCATCCCTATTTTCCACATCAAGTTCTCTAGTTGGTGCTATTTATTATTTTTGCATTTAATAATAACAATTATTTTTGTCCATCCATATTTAAATAAGCCCACCATTAATGAATACCCTCATATATCTCACATCTGTTGAATCAGGGAAAAAACTGGAGGCAAGAAGTGTCCATACCTAAGTGACCAGACGTCCTGTATTTCCATATATTAACCATCTTATTGGTGCCCCTAATTTATTCTTCAAAATCTTCAGCTATTGTCACGTTCACAGCACTATGTTAGCTGTACATCAGTGCACCAGCCATGTCAGGCCTTGTCGTTTTCAACAGTCCTGACGAATCAGATGTCCTGTGATTGTGCCAAGAAGCTCACAGCCCACAAAAGACCACCTGAAGTGAAACCCAACCCTCCAAGGCAGGGGTACGAGAAATCCAACAATTCCTAGGAAGAACGAGTGTTTTTAAATTCTGGTGTCTGCAGCCCGGTTGTCTGTTTTTGATAAAAATGTGTCAGCTTTGTGGTTTAGCTGTGTGAGCCCTTCTCCTTTTTTGTTGTCATTCTTGGTCTGATGTGAGTAATGTGTGGTCTTACATTGATTATTAACACAGCCTAAATAATCTGGCTGTGGGGTGCTATGTGGAGGCAGCGTTAAGTGTGCAATTCCAGCATTATAAAGCAAGGAATCCAAAAAATATAAAAATGGCTCATTAACATTTTCTTCACCCACCTGCTGAAGGTGGAGGAGAAGTCCAACGTTGCTCTCATTACAGCCATCATGTGTTCATCAATTAGTGACCCACTCCAGGGACAGTGGCAGGTGCTGCTCTTGTCACATCAGCACACAGACATCCCAAGGCAGGCTTAGTGGGGCGGGACACCTGTTACAGAAGAAAAGGGAGAAAGTCACCGTGGTCTTGACTTTCAGTTTCAGAGTTCAGACGTTGTAAGTGGAGGCTCCGACCTTTGGAAATTCAAGTAGAAAGTGTCAGTAAGACACCAGAGACAACTGGCTTGTGGCAGCTAGTCGATGTCACATTACACAGCATTTTGTCATGGGGCATGTTCAGATTTGCCAATCACAGTCGCTAATCTCATCACTGCACCATGTTGATATTACATGACAGAAAATGGCCGCCCATGTCACATTTACTGGCTGAGTGCAGTCGTGCTCGCCCCATTTACTGACAACCAGCAGCATGCTGCCTGACGGACATGGCGCAGTATGAGGGGGTTAACAGCTGCAGCTGGTTCAGCAGCAATCTCTGCACTTTATTTCTCTTTTCCATTCTGTCGTGGTAGGTAAAATATGAGACATCAGACAGACGAGCTTCTCTTCTGTTTGTGAGGTTCACAGCCCCTGTGCTGCCTGATGGAGCCGGCGCAGTGTGAAGGGTTAATAGTTGTGGAGCATTCAGCCGCAGTCTCCGCCCCCTTTTTTTCTTTTATCCTTTCTGTTTTAGTATATGAAACACAAGACCTCAGACAGACAAGCTTCTCTTTTATTTGTGAGATTCAAAAGACGTCTGTGGCTTATTCCTCGTCGCTGAAGGCTGAACAATCCTTGCTTCACAGCTCTGGCGCACAAAGAGCCCATCCCTCCGACCGAAGAGAATGCGCCACCGACTGGCTAAGATTAAGTAAATGAAGGCTATGACTGAAAATGGTTGGAAAAGTCGCCTAACGTGACACAAGCTACATCCCACCTGTGTCTGTGCAGGCTGAACTCTTTCAGACCCCCCCGATTCCTGAATCTGATGACCCTCCTAACAGTCGTGTTCAATATCAAGGATGGAGGTAAAGAGAGGACGGCCTTCAATGTGGTTATGAAGCCAGTGTACAGTATTAGGGTGCTTTTTACAGTGTGTGAAATGAGGCTTGTATTATATTGAGTTTGTGTGTTGTGTTAGTATAGGATTATTTAGATAAGATACCGCTTTTAAGGAAATAAATTGTCTGAACAGGACTGTGGAGCTCATAAGGAAACACCAGAACTATTTATGAAGTTTGTATTTAAGCAGCAGTTAAACTGGCAAGTGCCGTTTTGGACGGCGAGCAGCTGACAATGCATTCATAGGAGTGAATATGTGTTTTTTAAGAGGAATAGGATACTGGGATGTATGTGAATAGACTGAAGGATATTGGGAGATATACAAATGTAAAAACAAATACTAAAAAATGTTACAAGTATTAGATTGAATATGATTTTATTCTTGGATAAACTAACCAGTGTGTATGTGCATATAAGAAGGTATGCCTGCTTGGGGCCTTGTCGCAACATGTTCTTTTATTTCATTAAATGTAGCTTCACTGACAAGCAACAAGACCATTGGAAATGATCAGTTATCCAGTTTCAACTGATGCGACCACTGCTGAATCTTGCATAATCAGCCACCCAGGCCCCCTATAAAGGAAAGGACTTGGAGTCACTTCTTCAACATGGTTATCAGGCTAACCACCCGCCACAGCGTCCCAACATTCAAAGCATCACAAATGGCCTGAGAAGATAAACACTGGAAGAGCTAAAAGCCAATCGGCCACCTGATACAAAGCTTGCTGTGTGACCCCAACCTGAAATTGTTCAAGTTGTATGTTTTCATTGATGTTACCTAACATTTGGAGTGTGCCTGGCTTATGTGCAAATAAACATAGGTTCAGACTGAAATAAAGTCTGGATCTTAATTCACTGAAGTTATTTTGTCATTTACTGTAACACTAGCAATCACCAAGAGGTTGCTGGTTCTATGAGATGAGGGACTGAGATATTTACCCAGGTTCGGTAGGATCGTAAGCCAGGTCCTTCTGGTCTAGTAATGTAATGAAGAGGTTCCCATTCAAGTTCAGCCCTTGGAGAGGTGGAAAACTGGGAGCAAGTGTGGTCCCGGCAGTGTGCAACCAGCTCTTTAGAAACATAAGAAATATGACAAATGAAAGGAGACCATTCAGTCCATCAGGGCTGTTTGTTTAGCTCATAGCTAAGCTGTCCCGACATCTCATCCAGATTCTTAAATGTTATGAAGGTTTCTGCTTCAACTACATGGCTCTGGAGTTTGTTCCACAACTCTCTGCATATAGAAGTGCTTCCTGGCTTCAGTTTTAAATGCACTTCCCCTTAATTTCCACTGATGCCCTTGAGTATGTGTTGCTGGATCTACTTTATCAATGCCGTCGAGGATTTTAAACACCTGGACTTGGTCCACATGCTTGAGACTAAACGGGCTGGATTTTTCAAGTCTGTCACAGTCGGACATGTCCTTAAGTCCCACGATGCTCTTGGTTGCTCTCCTCTACACAGCTTCAAGTGCTATGTCTTTCTTGTACCGTGGTGACCAGAACTGCACATAACACTCCAGATGTGGTCTCACGAGTGCATTATATAATCAGAGCATAACATACCTTGACATGCATTCAGCAGTTTTTATGATATAACCTAACATTTCATTTGTCTTTGTTATCGCTTGTGCTCATTGCTTAGACAATGTAAGTGTTGTGTCAACATAGACCCCTAAATCCTTTTCAGAGGTTGCTTTCTGTAGCTCACTCTCTCCCATCTTGTATTTAAAATTGATGTTTCTTTTGCCTACGTGTAGCACTTTGCTCTTTTCTACATTAAACTGGAAGTTCCCCCAGTTCTAAAGGTTCTCCAGAGCTCTTTGACTTCTTTTGCTGCCTCTTCAATGTCTGCCATCCCTCCAATTTTAGTGTCATCTGTGAATTTGACAAATTTGCTAACTATACCAGAATCGATGTCATTAATAAAAATCAGAAAAAATAACGGTCCAAGGACAGACCCCTGAGGAATTCCACTGATGTCCTTGTCCTCCTCTTATCTGCACACTTTGTCTGCTGCCAGTTAACCAATTAAAGATTCAGTTTTGTGCGTTACCTCAGATGCCTACAGCTTCTAATTTCAGAATAAATCTTTGGTGTGGGAAAACTAAGTCAAAGGCTTTTTAGAAGTCCAGGTCAGTTATGTCGTATACAGTACAATACAATTTAATTTTGTATAGCCCAAAATCACACAAGAGGTGCCGCAATGGGCTTTAACAGGCCCTGCCTTTTGATAGCCCCCCAGCCTTGACTCTCTAAGAAAACAAGGAAAAGCTCCCCAAAAAAATCCTTGTAGGGAAAAAATGAAAGAAACCTTGGAAAAGGTAGTTCAAAGAGAGACCCCTTTCCAGGTAGGTTGGACGTGCCAAAAAAAAGGGTAAAGACAATACAATACAATACACAGAATAGAACACAAGTAATCCTCAATACAATATAACAGTACAATAGAAATATTACAAGTACAGAGCAGAATTGAACAGTAGATGATATCACATAATATGATTTGGATTTGTTTAGAGTTCTGGAGACCTCAGCCATCAAGCCACCTCCCCCTATTGGCCAGTCCACAGCTGAGACAGCGCTGGGCAAGCCAATCTGATTAATGGATCCTTCTACCCAACGATACCTGCTTTGTTTTTGTCAGCTATTCCAGTTCCTTTGTCAAGAAAATCTAAAAGATTGGTTTGACAGGATCTTCCTCTCATAAGCCCATGCTGGCTGCTATTTAGAATATTATTTTCATTTAGGTAATTTTTCAAATAAATCTTATTACAGATTCCAGGGTACGCATAGCATGGTGTACATGTAGAATGAGTTTAACAAACTCAGGGATAATATTTAGGCATTTCTTCTTGTTCACCAATGAAAAGGAACCTTTGGAGGCTAAAGTGCCTTCGGTGGGCACTTTTACAATAAAACAACTGTTATGAATTCATGTCATATGGACTTGGTGGTGGTTCAGTATGGATCATGAGATACACAATCAGCATTTCAGTTTGTCTCAGAGCAATGCTGATCACGTGTTTGTGAGCTTTTCAAATGAATTGTTAATAATTTATTTGCAAGGTGCGTTTTGGAATGGCAATGAGGGTCTTGTCATTATTTCATATCTCTGCCTGGGCGCTGCTTGTGAGAAGTTTAGCTTTGACCTTCTCAGTGGGTACTCTGGTTTATGTGGCAGTGGGTCAATTGCCCTTGCACCAGTGAGTGTGCCCCATGATGGTCACCCTGTGCACCCACTACTGCTGACATAGCTTTCCATCAACTGCCAACCCTGTACTAGAGAAGCTGGTTCAGAAAATGATTAAGTGAATTTGCGCAAATGAAAGACCATAGGAGTTTCCTAAAACTTCAGTTGTGTTCCTCAGTTATGGGATTTAAAATAAAGATTGACCCGGGTGTCATATGGAGGTTTGTTGGATTTGTGAAATATTATCAGAAATGCATTTAACCTCTTGTCTTGTAATTTTCACTCTTCCTATATGGGTTCACCATAAAATGTTACTTGTGGGATGAGGGATGGTGACTTGAGGCTGCCCACCATCTTTTTGCCATTTTTGCTCATTATAAGAACTAATGAGAGCTGTAGACGGTCAAGCATGTAAATCTAATGTGGGGAATTAGCCATTTATGAACTGTATGGCTGACAGATAACAAATGAAGGATGACTGTGGAGTTCCATTCTGAGGAAGGCATTGGCACTTCTGCCAGAAATCAGAGACCCTGGGTGCTATTATGGACTCTAGCTATTTGATAGTTGGTTCAGGAACCTCTTAACTGTCACCTTGTTTTGTTTTATTTAACTGTTCTTATTTTTATATCTGTTGTCATTAATTTTACTTGTTTGGTTTAGTGTTTATTTTTTTCATGGGTGCCGCCATTTTGAGCACTGCTGTTTATGGCCACTGTCATATTGTTGTCGGACTGATGGCTGCAGTGCGTGATGTCACCACATCAACATTATAACAGAAGCGAGCCTACAGGCCTGGAATAAAAAACAAGGGGATGACCACACGATAGTGTTACTATGAGACACTTCCAAAAACAAAGAATTGTTAGGGTGTGTTTGATTTGGACTCCATTTTGAACTTCTTTTGGTTAACGTCCTGGCTTTAGTGACCGGCTACTCTGATTTGGCTGTACTTTAGCCTTGGCCCATTATCTAATCCTGGGGTTCTTAACTTGAGGTCTGTGGACCACTAGGAGGTTTTAGGGGTCCTGTGAGGGTCAGATAAAAATTAACATTAACATTCACTATACAGCCAGGTACTGTTGATTTAGAGTAGATGTACTGTAGTCTTAGTAATGGTAGTAGAAAACGTAGTAGTAGTAGGTCTTTTTTAATTTGCACAAGTGGACTGTATCTCTGTTATAATAAAAAAATCTTGGGAAGACAGACAAGACGTGACTTTCTCAGAGAGACACTTTCATGTCCTGCGAGACGAGTCTTCGTGCCAAGAGATTTAACCAGGCCCGGGCAGGAAATAAAAGACAAAGAGTAGATGACAAAGTAGAACGTCGTAAAGAATTCAAAAACGTTGGCACGGTACACATGCAGAGCAGGTTAGAGATAATGGAAGTGCGAAAATTTGAAAGTCTCAAAAAAAAAAATGATAGTAAAGATCGCATTAGCACAAACAAGCGGAAATTATTACTCGGTGAAATATCGGAACAGTGAAAAGAGACTGAATATATTGTTTGGATTTAAACTTTAAGTCGGAGACTTGTAGATCGTTTAATTTGTGTTGCCATCAGAGAAAAGTAGTGTTTCGTCGCAATGAAAAGGCTTATCCACAAGAATTTAAAGTTTTGTTGTTTGGTGAAAGTGAAATCCACATATGCGAGTGGCAGAGATGCGAAGTTGCTGGTGCGTAGTACAGGCGGGGGGGATTGTTGGTGAGCGAAGCCCCCTAGTATTTCATAATTATAATGAGTGGCCATTACTTTTTGCATAAAAAGGAGTTTTTTTTTTAGATTGTTTATTTTAAAATTTTATATTACTTTGAGTATGTCATATATGTATAAGACAATCAAATCTTGATAAATAAAGTACATTATATTAATTGCATGTAAAGTTGTGTTTACGTGAATATTTCTGGGGAAGAGGGTCCATAGCTTTCATCAGATTCTTAAAGGGGTCCGTGACTCAAAAAAAGGTTAAGAATCACTGCTCTAATAATTCTACTTAAATATCCCTAATACCTCTCCTGATTTCTCGATTACTAAAGTAACTGTTTGGTCCATCCAGACCCACCTTTGCTTCAAGCGAACTGAACATTTGGTCAGGTAGGTTCAGTCGCTTATAGGCAGGCAATCCCTGCATGCCACTTATCCCTTGTAAAACTTGTAGTTTGTGACTTTGTGATTGCTGAAGGTTTGTGGAGGTGAAGTGCAGAGGATTTAGCACAGATCATGGTGGTGAGGTTCACTGTTCTCTTCACTGGAGGAGTATTTCAAACAGTCATGGATAAGCCATGGAAAGCCTTTATTGATAGGCCATAATCGGGGACATTTGACACAACCTCGATGGACGACTTTGGCACCTGCACCTTAAATAACAATGTTCTATTATTATCTGAACACTATGTGAGGACACGCGTTGGACATTAAAATTATTATCCACCACATTTTAAGATTTTGCTGATAACAGGCATCATACGTGTGTCAAAATCATTAAGAGGTATACTAGCACTAAAAGAAGAACATGTGTTACAGAACACTTGAGAATTATTAATATTATTATTGAAAGTTTTTAAAGAATGTTTCAGCCAAAGTTTTGAGAACCACAGCACGTTCATGCTCGCCTGTTGTGGTGATCGCTTATAGGGACTTCTTTCTATACAATCTACAATCTCCGAGGTTCAGAACTTTCATTGCTCAGTGCAACATTACTTTCTCACTAACTGTTGAATTGTTTGTTTTGCAATGAGATGTCGTTCCAAGAATCCATCGTGTTATCTTGAACGAGCCTCCATGAGCATCCAGTTCCACAATCAAAACACACTGCTTCAGTGAATACGTCTTGGATTCTCTCCAGCACGCACAGAGATATCAGACCTAACCATACGATACACTAGCAGGAAGTTCTGCTAAGATTCACTGGACTATATTTGCTGATGCTATGGGCGGCACGGTGGTGCAGTAGGTAGCGCTGCTGCCTCGCAGTTAGGAGACCGGGGTTCACTTCCTGGGTCCTCCCTGTGTGGAGTTTGCATGTTCTCCCCGTGTCTGCGCGGCTTCCTCCCAGGTTAGGTGGATTGGCGATTCTAAATTGGCCCTAGTGTGTGCTTGGTGTGTGGGTGTGTTTGTGTGTGTCCTGCGGTGGGTTGGCACCCTGCCCTGGATTGGTTCCTGCCTTGTGCCCTGTATTGGCTGGGATTGGCTCCTGCAGACCCCTGTGACCCTGTGTTTGGATTCAGTGGGTT
The DNA here is from genome assembly GCA_026402145.1 of Polypterus bichir lapradei. NCBI lineage: Eukaryota > Metazoa > Chordata > Cladistia > Polypteriformes > Polypteridae > Polypterus > Polypterus bichir. The sequence goes on from JANRMT010061414.1 coordinate 15,480,892, forward strand.
GGAAAATGGATGGATATTTGCTGATGCTAAAACCAGTGTGAGGCTCCTTACTGTACACCACCCTGGACTTTCGGGTTGTAGTTATCATGTGTAAATGATGTAGTGAAGAAGACACACACAATAGCTCTGCCGATGGAACGCTCAACTCTAAAACAACTCCTCTGCTCATTTGACTTAGAACACAGCCAGTGGTTGAACGAATTGACTTTACTTGCAAGTGTATCCCTAGTAAACTCCTAAGTGAACACAGGCCTCTTCACGGTGACCAAATGTATAGTTACACAGTTCAATCCCCTGCCATTGCCATCCATAATGGAAAAAGCAAGCACCTGAAGATCAGCAATGATAGTGAAGAACCAGTCCAGCTTGACAGGGAACCCCTAGAAGAAATGGACTTACCTGGGTGGACAAACAAGGTGGAACAGATGCAGATGTAAAGACATAGATCAGCAAGAACAACAAAAGGAACACCTGGAACTTCAAGGATTTTGACCAAACCACCAAGCTTGTTAATACAAACAATCAAGTCTTCCCTGTTATGTGGAGCAGAGATATGGAAAACCCAGATATGGAAAACCCAGACCTTCATTAATTCCTCCCTATGCCTCATTCTGTGGATTCACTGGCCAGAGACCATCTGCAATGCAGAGCTAGGGCAGAGAACTCAGCAACGACCAAAGAGAAGGAAATCCTGATGAGGTTTTTTGGGGATTGCTTGGTCACACCCTGAGAAGGCCAGGCACCAACATCACCAGACAGGACCTAACTGAGAGCCAACAAGGAGAATGTAAGCAAGAACAACCGAGAAGCACTGGCCGCAAAGACCTCAATGTAAAATTCAAAGAGTTGGGCCTGGTATGAGGTCAACTCAGGGCATCTTAATGCATGGGCACAATGGGCAGTTCCTAATCTATGTATGTTGTGACTATTGATTTATCTTTGGTGTACAGCATGTTTTTTTTAATGTTTAAACACTGATTTTGTTGGAAGTATCAAAACAATAAATATATGTGTCATTTTATCAACCATTTACATTTAATTCCTGTGAGTGGTTGTGTAGTTAGGGGCCCCAGTGCACTGCTTTAATGCTGTTAAGACGGTCCTGGGTCAACTGCTCCTACAGGGTAGGAGTCGCTGGAAAATGGGCATTGATGGCCTATGCACCAGGAGGGATAAGTGAGTAAGTATTGCCCAGACAAACAGATCCATAAGCCAGACTGATATGACGACCACAGTCAACTCCTTTCATGTTCTTAAAGCTTTCCTTCAGGAAGAATGACATCAATCACCATCTTTTTCAGGATAGTTCTCCATTTTCCTATACTGCATCATGTAAACTGGCCGGGCCCCTGGGCCTAGTGCAGATTTTCTGACTGAGACTTTGTCAAGAAGAAGAAGAAGAAGAAGGAAGGTGGAGCAGATGGCCACTGCTGATTTGGCCTCAAAGATCTTAACACTTCCCTTTAATCAGGTTGTGCCAAGCAGAATCAACAAAAGTCAACTCATTTTGGACCTGGGAGAATTATATGAAAGGACCTGTGCCAGACACAATCACAAGCTCACTGTCAGAGTGGCTAAGGGAGAAGATCATCTGGAAAAGAGCCACCAGGAGGTCACTCTACAGAACTGGATCAGAAGACAGATGTGGACAGGCATCAATGAATGGGAGGCCTTGAAGGAGACCTAAAAGTGAACACGAGAGGACATCAGCTGCAAAAGACCCCTAAGATCAGCATAAGAGAAGCTCAGCCGCTCATGAGTATGCAGATTTGGAGCAGCCACCTTTTAGACTATATAAGAAACAGTATGGACCTGTCCAGATGAGGAATTCATGGTGCTGGGAAATTGGATGTGGCTTCGGCCTGCCGCCACTGCATGGCTAACAAAGAGGACATTGAGCCTGCAAGGAACCTCAGCCTGCCTTTCCTTTCATTCTCAGCAATTTATGTAAGTTCAGAGCTCAAAGCTGCCCGCTGGGAATCGGCCTGTTTGCTTTTCTGGGATCAGTTAAAATCATGCGTGTAATAAGGAGAAAATCGCTTTTAAGCTGCCAGTAGGAAATCCACTGGCCAGCAGCTTTATTATTTCTTATTAAATGCAGACCCGGAGCTGTGGGGTGGATTAGGGACTCCAGGGTCAGCATGGCTGAGCTTCAACGGCTTGGATGTATTTGCATTTGTGTGTTGAGCAAAAAGAAGCACATAAGCATGTCCACACAATCCCAGACCCCACTAGCTGTGTTTGTGTCTACATGGGCGCCCATTCTGCACTCCTGTGCGTGAGTCAGATTTGCGTGGGCATTTGTGTTTGGATGGGCCCTGAACGGAGCGCGTCTCTGTATATATTTGGGCATGTGCATCAGCTTCTCTGGGTCTGTGCGCGCTTGTACAAGAACATAAGCGTGGGAGGGAAAATGTCTGCAGGTTTTATCGGAATGAGTGTGCTTCAGGGAGGATGAGCGTGTGTTTGTTGTTAGGCTCGTTACTGGAGTGTTCTTCAGGACGAGTACTTTTCTGTGTGTGTTACCTGTGAGTGATGTGACATCTGTGGTCATCCCATTGGCACCACTAATGTGCGCATGTTCCCTGAAAGCTGCGAATGTGTGTGAGGTTTGTGAGTGTTAGGGCTCTGGTATCTAGAAGCAGGAGTGTGTGCACTTTATCTATGAATTGAAGTGCATATCTGGGTGTGTGTGTGTGTGTTACCCGTGAGCCTGAGAGTGCCGTCCTAACAATGGCAGTTTGTGTATCGTTCGTGTAAGTCTGCGTTTGCACCCCTTCGTTTGAATACATGAGTGAGCCTTCATTGAAGTGATAAGTCAGACTGCACGGGTTTTGTCAGTGTGAGGCGAACGCTAAGGGTGTTGGGAAAGGTTCACTTCGTCATCTGACCATTCTTCCCTTTTTTTAAGCTTCTTTCATTTAATATGATGGCCCACCCATGAAGCCCAAACCCCATATCAAACTCACTGATCTCTTACAGCCGCATGTCTGTCTACAACAAATCTCTTAATAACATTTCCTACAGTTGGCTTCACTTGACTGGCACCACCCCACCTCTCTTTATCTCACTATCTTCACCAGGCACTGACTAGCCTTATGTCACCGTGCCAGCCTTACCCTAAATAACGGAGAGCTCTCCTTCTTATACATCAGGATGCATCTGCTGACAGCCACGTTTCAGATATCCAAAGGTCTTGTCAGAGTGAGAAATCAGACCTTAGCTTAAACTGGGAGAATCACTGAGGACTAGGAAGATTAATTCTGGTATCCCAAAATGGGGGAAGCACTGAGGGCTGGGGGAGACCCCAGGAAGACCAGATTCACACAGGCTGTCAGAACTGTAGCTCTCATCCTCCAGTTCTGGAGAAAAAAAGAATAAGGGTTGGGAGACCCCTGGTGGAAATGTACAACACTGCACTTAACAGCAGCTTTCTGGAGAAGCTGTGCCTGATGTTTATTTGGCCCACCACCCACCTTGGGCACATGGAGAGTGGCTCACCAGATGCAGCTAGATGGGAGCGTGGTCAGCATAATGGCCAAAAGCATGACTCATGAAGCACAGGACCCACATTTGTTAAGCTTAATTTATTGACAACTGAAAAGCAGTCCTGTACAGCACCGAGTGCCCGCCTGGGCAACACATCACTTTTTAATCCAAAAGAAAAAAAATATGAAACAGCAACGTAAAACTCACAATCCTGCTGATAAATGAAAAAACTGAGGGATGAAATGAAAGCAACTGTCAAACTGGAATGGCCAGCATCTACCGAGGGAAACACGGACAACCAGAAAATACAAAAACACAGATAACATCTGAGGAAGAGAATCAGGTTTGTGAGACTGGAATAATAATAAATAATAAAAAAAAGTCCTCATCCTGATCCTCAAAGGCATTGATAAAGTATATCCAGCAGAATTCTTTCAACTTAAACTCGAGGACACCAGTGGAAGTTAAGGGGAAGTGCATTTAGGACAGACGCCAGAAAACACATCTTTGCTCAAAGAGTTCTGGGAATGTCAAACAAACTACCAAGAGATGGAGCTGAAGCAGAAACCCTGACAACCTTTAAGAAGAATTTGATATGGGGAAAGCTGAGCTATTGGCTAAACAAACAAGTTTGATGGACTGAAGGGTCTCCTCTCAGTTGTCAATTTTTTTTATGTTCTTGTATTCTATGTTCTAACAAAAAAAAAAAAAGGATGGAAAGAAAACTTGACAGTACAACAAACAATAATGTGGGTCAAATTAGCAAAGAACAGAAGCAAACAAACATCCGCTTCTTCCAATCAGAGACAGCAGAGAACCTAAAAAGGGCCAGAGGGCCCAAGAAGTGAAATCAGAAAACAGAAATTTAGATTGACCCTGTAAATGATCAAGAGAGAGACACGAAAAAGGGTTGGGATTCCACCCCATATACCATATATACTCACGTATACAGTGCATCCAGAAAGTATTCACAGCGCATCACTTTTTCCACATTTTGTTATGTTACAGCCTTATTCCAAAATGGATTAAATTCATTTTTTCCTCAGAATTCTACACACAACACCCCATAATGACAACGTGAAAAAAGTTTACTTGAGATTTTTGCAAATTTATTAAAAATAAAAAAACTGAGAAAGCACATGTACATAAGTAATCACAGCCTTTGCCATGAAGCTCCAAATTAAGCTCAGGTGCATCCTGTTTCCCCTGATCATCCTTGAGATGTTTAATTGGAGTCCACCTGAGTAAATTCAGTTGATTGGACATGATTTGGAAAGGCACACACCTGTCTATAGAAGGTCCCACAGTTGACAGTTCATGTCAGAGCACAAACCAAGCATGAAGTCAAAGGAATTGTCTGTAGACCTCTGAGACAGGATTGTCTCGAGGCACAAATCTGGGGAAGGTTACAGAAAATTTTCTGCTGCTTTGAAGGTCCCAATGAGCACAGTGGCCTCCATCATCCGTAAGTGGAAGAAGTTCGAAACCACCAGGACTCTTCCTAGAGCTGGCCGGCCATCTAAACTGAGCGATCAGGGGAGAAGGGCCTTAGTCAGGGAGGTGACCAAGAACCCGATGGTCACTCTGTCAGAGCTCCAGAGGTCCTCTGTGGAGAGAGGAGAACTTTCCAGAAGGACAACCATCTCCGCAGCAATCCACCAATCAGGCCGGCAAGGTAGAGTGGCCAGACGGAAGCCACTCCTTAGTAAAAGGCACATGGCAGCCCACCTGGAGTTTGCCAAAAGGCACCTGAAGGACTCTCAGACCATGAGAAACAAAATTCTCCGGTCTGATGAGACAAAGATTGAAGTCTTTGGTGTGAATGCCAGGCGTCACGTTTGGAGGAAACCAGGCACCGCTCATCACCAGGCCAATACCATCCCTACAGTGAAGCATGGTGGTGGCAGCGTCATGCTGTGGAGATGTTTTTCAGTGGCAGGAACTGGGAGACTAGTCAGGATAAAGGAAAAGATGATTGCAGCAATGTAAAGAGACATCCTGGATGAAAACCTGCTCCAGAGTGCTCTCGACCTCAGACTGGGGCGACAGTTCATCTTTCAGCAGGACAACGACCCTAAGCACACAGCCAAGATATCAAAGGAGTGGCTACAGGACAACTCTGTGAATGTCCTTGAGTGGCCCAGCCAGAGCCCAGACTTGAATCTGATTGAAACATCTCTGGAGAGATCTTAAAATGGCTGTGCACCGACGCTTCCCATCCAACCTGATGGAGCTTGAGAGGTGCTGCAAAGAGGAATGGGTGAAACTGGCCAAGGATAGGTGTGCCAAGCTTGTGGCATCATATTCAAAAAGACTTGAGGCTGGAATTGCTGCCAAAGGTGCATCGACAAAGTATTGAGCAAAGGCTGTGAATACTTAGGTAAATGTGATTTCTCAGTTTTTTTATTTTTAATAAATTTGCAAAAACCTCAAGTAAACTTTTTTCACATTGTCATTATGGGGTGTTGTGTGTAGAATTCTGAGGAAAAAAATGAATTTAATCCATTTTGGAATAAGGCTGTAACATAACAAAATGTGGAAAAAGTGATGCGCTGTGAATACTTTCCGGATGCACTGTAAGTTGGGTCTTGAAACCCAAAAAATCGACTATAAAATCAGACCCCCACTTATACACCCGTTCAAAAATGAGACACTTATTTATTTTTTTTTTTTTACATCTTCTTGCCTTCTCCAATCCCATATCAGTTTCTCAGACGCATTAAATTTTGCTGCAGCAGCGCAGTTACCAATTTCTTTGCTACTTCAATGATGTTTAATTAAAACCAGCTTCTTATTTTCTTCTGATCGAATGCTCCATCGTATATAAGGGATGCTCTTACGATAAAGGTGTATGAGGGTGTGAAATACAAAAAACACAAATCAGTGCAAACGTTGCTTCGGAATAGTTCGGGTATTACTGTGTGGTCATGTAGGCACAATAGAGAGAGCGAGAGAGAGAGATGTGAGGAGTACATGCTGATACAGTGTATTGCCGCACCCACATAGAAAAAAAAAAGCTGTGTGCTCCGTGGTTACTCTCTCAGGTGGGCATCAGCATACCATAATCCCTTGTACCAATAGCGTGAGTTTTCCGTATTTGACTTATACAACCGACATTCTAAAATACCAGAAATTATACAATAAAATCAAGTTCCGACTTATCTGCGGGAGAACTTATCAGCGAGTATATACGGTATTCAAAAAATCTCTGGGAAAAGAAAACACAATATAGTCAATAAATGCTCAATGAAGCAGAGTAGTCTCTTTACATTGAGTCCAAAAGGGGACTGGAGAATGGGGGAATTTGGCTGCCTTTATAGCTGCTGAGAAGGAAGGGGGTGTGTCCAAGGGGTTGGAAACGAACGTGAGGTCACCGGTAGGGAACGTTCTGGAAACGAAGGTGGAGTTATGCAGGCTTCTGTTCGGGGGGTCTGGAGGGGAAAGAGAAAAGGCATTAGTGCATCCCGTTAACTCCTGTTCTGGCATACCATGGTCAACCACAAACCATTGACTGCCTCCCATGCTCTCTTGTGTGTGACAACCCCATAGGTCAGATAACCCCCCAATGAGCTGATATCCCCAGTTTATCAAACTGGACCTGTAGAAGGTGCTGGGTGGCATTCTGAATGCTTGAATAAGCAGTAGCACTAACAGTACTTTCAAATGTCCAGAACACTGGGAAATTCTTACTTGCCTCTTCAACCAACATACAACACATTGCCACCCTCTGACATGACACTATGACAAATGGGGATCTTCATTTCTGAAGGCAGCCTCACACTGCGCTCCATTTACAAAGGCTTTCTTGCATCCATCCATGCCTTTGCTGACCACACTTCTTCCAGTTTGGCTCAACTGGAAACATTTGGGATGGGATGCCAGGTCATTGCAATGGAAACTGATGATGTAAAGTCATAACTCGATACTGAAAGCAGGTGGTCTGGGGAATTTTGGAAGTTAAATAAACTTGTGAAGCCCCCATTTGCACTGGGAGACTATTGATACTCAACAGAGGCAGGAACAGAAAAGTCCAAACTTTGTTATACACTTGAGCAACGCTCTACGCAAGCAAACTTTCTTATTTGCTTTCCAAACATACGAGTCTCGCTTCTTTTTATTCCACTATAAAAATATAGTGTTTTAAAATGTAATATATTTAATAATATCATCTTCCTTATTAAATATTCCCCCTGTTTCTGATTGCCAAAGAATATATTTGTGCTGCCTTTACACGATCTTGCTTACTATCACACAATGAGCACCAGGCAATGACTACAACTCACATAGCGAGGACCTGCAATAACACAGAGTATCGGATGTACTATTTATCCGGCATCAATAATCCAACACAGAGGAGTATTGTATACCTTGTCAGGCTGGTGGGGGGGTTCAGTGAATTAATAAATAAATGAACTTGTCTCCTCTCAATAAGACATGCAATCGTCCATGCTAATGACCAAGCTTTGGCAGTCATACTCTGGCAGTATTGATTATGCCTCTTTGAGTGTCTCATACCCTCGGGAGCCCCTATTGGAACAGAGTGAGTGTAAACTGAAACAACAAGTTAAAAGTGTCTCATAATGGTGACTTACTTTATGACCGAGTATTTCACATATTTGTGGTAAGATATCAGTAATCACTCACTGAAATGTAGCAGGCAGCACTTATTCTTTAAGCCCCTCACTGGTGCACACAATCGTACATTTTTTAAGTAACAGATTTTAAAATAACTGATACAATGGGAATTTAAAATATGACAGTTATTTCATCCTGTTATGTTCTCTGCCGGAATATTGCACAGAAAGGGGAGAAGACCTACAAAAATTCACACAAAAGGCATAGGCCTCACCCCAAGCAGCCTAGCCTGAAAAATGAAAAAAAAAACAAAAAAAAAAACAAAAGTAGAATAACCTCTGGCCAAAGAAAAATACATTTTGAAAAAAAAATAGTAAAGAATTCAATAAAGAAGGCAAAAACTAAAGCACTACCCATAAAAAAACAACAAATAGGACTGCTACTGAGGCAAACATAAAAACAATCCAGTCCATTAATCCACAAACTAAGAAATTATGTATTAAATGAAACATCCAAAGACAGAAAATCCATGAGCAAAATGCAGGTAAACCAAACCATTGACATTAGATAGATAGATAGATAGATAGATAGATAGATAGATAGATAGATAG
>JANRMT010061414.1:15489576-15502076 GCA_026402145.1 Polypterus bichir lapradei
ATAGATAGATAGATAGATAGATAGATAGATAGATAGATAGATAGATATGAAAGGCACTGTATGATAGATAGATAGATAGATAGATAGATAGATAGATAGATAGATAGATAGATAGATAGATAGATAGATAGATAGATAGATAGATAGATAGATAGATAGATAGATAGATAGATAGATAAAGTTTATTAATCCCAAGGGGAAATTCACATACTCCAGCAGCATAAGTAAGAACTTCGACTTAGTGATGGGCATTTCAAATCACTTTACTGACTCAGTTCTATCGAACTACCTGTTCAGGTGATCCAAATCTTTTGATTTGTTTCATCTATCAAAAGGATTTGAGGCTGGCGTATATAGGAAGTCCGGTCTGGGCAAAGGGAGGTGGTGAGTCAACTCTGAATGCTTTGCAAATATATCATTTAATATTTCATAGATAATTATAATCAAGGAGTTTATGCTTTATAATGCACTGGTGAGGCCTCATCTGAAGTACTGCGTACAATTTTGGTCTCCGGGCTACAAAAGGGACGTAGCAGAGGACAGCGACTGGGCTGATTCCAGGGCTACAGGGGATGAATTATGAAGAAAAGAAGATTAAGAGGAGGCATGATTGAAATGTTTGAAATTATGAAGAGAATTAGTGCAGTGGATCAAGACAGTTATTTGAAAACGAGTTCATCAAGAACACAGGGACACAGTTGGAAACTTGTACATTTCATACAAACATTAGGAAGATTTTCTTCATACAGACAACCAAAGACACATGGAATAAGCTACCAAGTAGAGTGGTAGACAGTAAGACTTCAGGGGTTTCAAAACTCGACTTGATGTTATTTTAGAAGAATTAAGTGACTAGGACTGGTCAGTTTTGCTGGGCTGAATGGCCTGTTCCCTTCTAGATTGTTCTAACGTTCTAATAATAAATGATATATTTCACATGCTGATAACTCTCATGACATTGTCCTGTTTCAGTACACAAAGAATGACTACACAGTTAAAACTCACAATATAAATAAAACAAGATGATGTATTAGGGAATCATCACTGAAAGAAAATTGCACAACTCATTTTTGGGCAACAATTCGGTTCGCTGGTAACGAAGTTCAATTTCAAAAGAAACGGTGAATGGCCCAATACAGAGCCCAGTATGGGTCAGGCAAGCAAAGGAAAAAAAAAATCAGTTTGATTGAATTAGTAACTCAAATGGAAAAATTTCATAACCCGTTCAAACGAATTACGTAATTCATTCAAACTGATTATTTTCATTTTTTTTTTCTTATTTCAGTAGCTGCTTATTTTTCCTGGTATGCAGTTTAGTGAACCGGAACTGGAGGATTATAGCTAGCCAATAGTTTCAGTTTATTTTACGCTGTTCAGTGCCATTATCAACTAGATTTTAAACTTACCTCTTCTTCTATTAACGTTTGCACCACTGACGTTCTCAGAGGAAATTCTTGTAACTTCTCCTGAGTTTGAAACTCATTTCAGGACTCCTCAAAAGAACCATTTCAAACCACGGTGGTCTTCAAACTAGTTCCTCTTCCAGTTCACTGATTTTAAAACATGCCTTACAGTATGCCAGGAAAACCGTACATTCTAATGAGTTAATAATTTAGCCAAACTATTTTTTTTTTTTTTTGCTAGACACAAAAAAAAAATTCTTAAAGTTAATTTGAAAGCAAATAATTATTACAATGTAGAATAATATTTTTCTAAGATTTAGTTTTGTGTGACTCATTTTTTGAATATACAGTATAAAGACACAAATTTATTGATTGAATATTATAATTATTCTATTTAAAACTCCGCCCCCTGCTCGCTTCGCTTGCCCACCCCCGGGTTTGGTTAACCAAATATACAATTTAAAGAGATTGTTATTTTCATGAGAATTGTTACATACTCTTTTGATTCTATGTTGCTTTGCTTCTCCGTGATCATAAATATACACCTGACCGAATTGTGGTTTCTTCGGAATTAAACTTGTCATAGCTTTAATTGTTGCAGGACCACAGATTCTCATAGTGTATGGTCCATTATTGTGTAAATCTACATTTTGAGCATTGAATGATGCGATCACAAAAAGATTATTGCAGACTCAGAAATTTTGCCTATAGTGTTTGTGGATTTCACTTTCACCAAACAACAAATCTTTTAATTCTCTACGTTTTAGATGGCACGTCAACGACTAAGCAAAGATGAATGAGCAGCGCGTTGAAAAGAGACCCAAAAGTGTTGGAGAGAAAAGAAGGCAAAAAAGAACAATAATAATCTATTTGCAAATTCTGAAAATAAAGAAAGTAATAATCAGCCCGGACCAAGTGGAATTGAAAACCTTGTAGGTCCAATTGGGGTCAGAAAAAAAAGACTTCATAAAGACGTTCAAAAATGTTGGCGTGAAACACATGCAGAGCAAGTTACAGATGATGAAAGCAGTGGAATTCGAAAGGCTCAAAAAAAAAAAGGTTGGTGTGATACAAATGCAGAGCAAGTTAAAGATTATGAAAGTAGTAAACTTCGAAAGTATCAAAAAAAAGATAGTAAAGATCGCATTAGCAATAACAAACGGAAATGATTACTCGGTGAAATAACGGAAAGTAATAATCATCCCAGACCAGGTGGAATTGAAAACCTAGCAGGTCCAAGTGGAGTCAGAAATAAAAGACAAAGAGTAGAAGACAAAGTAGAACGTCATAAAGAGGTTCAAAAATGTTGGTGCGATACGCATGCAGAGCAGGTTAGAGATTACGAAAGCAGTAAAATTCGAAAGTTTCAAAAAACTGATAGTAAAGATCACACTAAAGATCGCACTAACAAACAGAAATTATTACTCTGTGAAATAACAGAACAGTAAAAAGCGATCAAATATATGGACACCAGTAACGGCGTACTGCACGATAATGTGCTGTGAATACCCTTGACATAAGCATTCCTAGTTTTCATCCTCTTTCTTTCTCTGTACGTTTACCATTCGTTTGCTCAGAGGTTGATGCGCTTGCTGCTTCCTGAGAAGTTCTTCTTTTCTCCACCGTAGCGGCCCACTTCTTCTCTTCTTTCATCAGCATCTTTTGCGTTAAAACTGATTAGGTCAGTGTTTGTGTTGCAATTACTTAGTACATTTTCTTTAATTTTTCACTTAAGCTGGCACTTAAGTCTTCAATCCACCTAAAGAATGATTAGCGAAGGTGGTAGGGAATGAGAACGGCGCCCATATGCATGCGCCGCGCGGCCGCCCTGCTGTGCGCTGCCGAGAGTTGATTCTACAATAAAATAAAATAAAAATAAAAAGAGTAATAAAAATCATCACCCCAAAAGCGGATAGTAGACGTCACATAATATAAGAGTACCAAATTTCAAGTCAATAGTTAAAACGGTTTGCGAACAACAGGTGATTTAAAATCCTGGACAGACAAACGAACAGCCACGGTAGCGTATTATATAGGAAGATAGGTGATATGCCAGAAGAATGTAGATATTGTAAGGCTTTAAAGTTTAAGTCTGAGACTTGTAGATCGTCTAATTCGTGTTGCAATCAGGGAAAAGTAGTGCTGCCTCATAATAAAGAGGCGTATCCGCGAGAATTAAAAGATTTGTTGTTTGCTGAAAGTGAAATCCACAAACACTACAGGAAAAATATCCGACTCTACAATAAACGTTTCTCGATCGCATCATTCAGTGCTCAAAACGTAGATTTACACAATAATGGACCATATGCTATGATAATCTGTGGTCACGCAACAATTAAAGCTACGACAATTTTAATTTCGAAGAAACAACAATTCGGTCAGGTGAATATTTATGATCATGGAGAAGCGATGCAACGAAGAATTGAAAGAGTTAAACGATCGGACATATTAGAAATTATACAGCCAATAATGGATACAGATCCATCCATCCATCCATTATCCAACCCACCGAATCTGAACACAACGGTCAGCTGGAGCCAATCCCAGCCAACACAGGGCACAAGGCAGGACATAACCCCGCGCAGGGTGCCAACCCACCACAGGACACACACAAACACACCCACGGGCCAATTTAGAACGCCAATCCACCTAAATTGCATGTCTTTGGACTGTGGGAGGAAACTGGAGCGCCCGGAGGAAACCCACGCAGACACGAGGAGAACATGCAAACTCCACGCAGGGAGGACCCGGAAAGCGAACCCGGGTCTGGATACAGATCCATACGTCCAAAAGTATCACACTTTACACAAAATTTATCTGCAACAAAGACATTTTTTTGGATTTCTATATGAATCCGAAAGATCACAGTCACATTTCTAATAAACCAAAATTTAGAAAGACGGAGATATCAAAGACAGAGTTGATATTCATGTATATCCAAAAGCAAAGCACGATTCAAAAGGAGATCTTGTTATCCTATTCATATTAAAACGTTTACTATTTCCAGTTAGAAAAGCTTTTGCTATTAAAATGATCACATCACAGGGACAAGCATTCTAAAAAGTTGGTTTATTTATTAGAGAGAAAGAAACGATATTCATTCACGGGCAGTTATATGTTACGTTGTCACGATGTAAGTCCAAACACGGAATCAAAATTCAATGTGATATTGAAGAAAAGTTAATTCCAAATATTGTTATTGCTAAAGTTTTAAAGTAAAAGTGAAAATAATGCATATGTAACAATTCCAATGAAAATAACAATCTCTATAAATTGTATATCTGGTTAGCGAAACCCGAGGGTTGGCGAGCGAAGTGAGCAGAGGGAGGAGACCCCTAGTTTATTCAACAAAAAAATAAGCCAACAGGGAGCATTTATATGTGGGGAAAAAAAGATTAAAACCCATTCTACCTGCAAAAGTTAAGAAGATAGTTCCAGTGAGGTGCTGATGATGATCAGGACGTGCTGCCACCTCCAGCCATGGAGCATTCAGGCCTATAAAAACCCCATGCCAAAGACTAAAGATGTCTGCAATGACCCCAGAGAAGCAATTGTTGCTGGCTCATTACTCCCAGAGGGTTCTCAGGTCTTTAGTAAACAAGTTCAAATCAACCATTCTATAATGAGAATGATCATTTACAAATGAAGAATACTGCTCCTCCCTCAGCTTGGTTGGTGTCTGTATGCTTTTTCTTTTCCTCCTACATTCCAAAATATATGCATTTTCGGTTAACCGGTGATTCTAAACACACACAGGTGAGGGTGTGTGGTAGACTGTGTTGTAATACAGAGTCAGAAAATGATGAGAAGAGTGTGAGACCTTCATAAGACCCACAAGGCACCCAGAAATAGCCTCAACCCCAAGGCAGCCAGTCCCCGATTACTACATGGAGGCAATGGCCAAAGTAGACCCCCAAAAACGAGGTGTTGACTTTAAGAGTTTAAAATACCAGATAGTAAGAAATGTATCAAAATGTCGAGAGAGAGAGAAAGAAACAACGAAACTGTGACTTGTAGAAACCAGTCTCACAAAGAATCTTTATAGATGAAGCTATTAATTGAAAAATGAAGTCCAAAGATATGCAGGTTAGGTGCTTTGGCGATCCTAAATTGTCCTTGGTGTGTGGGTGTGGGTGTGCGTGCCCTGTGGTGGGCTGGTGCCCTGCCCAGGGTTTGTTTAATGCCTTGCACCCTGTGTTGGCTGGGATTGGCTCCAGCAGACCCCCGTGACCCTGTAATTAGGATATAGCGGGTTGGATAATGGATGGATGGATGGATGAAATTAATAAAAGGTCGAAAATAACACAAACATGTTTTTACCTAAAGTGGCAAACTAAGGCCAACTACACTCCAATAGCAAAATCCAAAGAAAGAAGCAAAATAAATCCAATAAATTAGAAAATCAAGCACAACAATGCTTACAAGTAAACTCCTACACAAACTCAATGATCCACTGCTGATTCTCTCTTTCTGATATAATGTCAGGGTGGCCCCACCACCTGAAGCTCAACCCAAAAAGAGGACGCCACTTTAAAGAGACAGCACATAATGAACAAACCATAAAACTAACAGGGATGACATAAAGACATGAAAAATAAAGCAGAACAGAAAAAAAATGAAAAGCCAAGAAAAGAAACCCCAGTTGCACCTGAACAGACTGGCGCCCAGTAGCCCCAGGATAAGCTCTGGCCCTCACCACTGTAACGTGCATGTGTCTTTATTTAACTTTTATTTAGGTGTTGTTATGTGAGGTTAGGCAGGCAGCACAGCCAGTTCAGCGTCACTCACACATTGAGACAGAATTTCTAATTCATAATGAAGTCAAGGAGAACTTGCAGCTTTCATCCAAAAGGTGTCCCTTGTACCCGATCCAAGCTCTAAGAGGTGTCACTATCTCTGTCTGCGGCCCTGACCCTTTATTATTCAGGAGTACGCTGTTGTGTCTTTCGATGCTCTTTTTTTTATTATTTGAATTCTAAGTTCGGCCAAACCAGACTCCTTAGGCTGGAGTTAAATTTTCAAAGGGTGCTGTGTCTCTAAGCATCAGGGGTTCTAATATGAGGGTCTCTCTCATGTCACCTGCAGTTCATTAACCCTTCACTGTCACCAGATCCTCTCCCAAATCCCAGAATACTTTCAATTGTGTTTATTTTTGGATCTAACGCCTAGACCTTGAAGCCCTGTGAAATTGCAACAGAATGAGGAAGAAAGTCATTATTCTGTCAATAGAATTACCTCAATTTGAGGAAATCTGTTCTCAGAAAAAAACAAAGACACTGTAGTTACTTCAGTAAAAGACATGGTAGGGGGGTCTGTGTGCACTGCACCTGGGGACAACACTTCTGTGACACGAGGCCTCAAGCTGCATTGACAAATTAATGCTGGAGAGCTTCTGTCTCACAAGCAGCACAGCTGAGAAAAAAATGTAGAGAAGAACAAAAAGATGATATGGAGGTAGAGATGGGAAAAGATTCAAGCCGGGGACGGTGCGTCACACTGCGATGTGTCAAGAGGACCTCAGATTACATGGGAGCGTCTGTCATTTGGTAACTTCCATGTGGGGACTATTACTTGTGTGATATATTGTGCGTATGCCTCAGTGATGTGTCACATATGAAAATAGTTTTAGTGATGTTCAGTTGCTCCTTCCCAATTCTGTGACACCTCCATTTGTGCACCTCATATTTTTTTCCCTGTGAGCATAGGGGTCTACTACTAGCACAACCAGGGAACTGTTTTAGTGCTAAAACACCAAAAGATAATATTCTGAAACCAGCGTAATACAATACGGGTCAGTGGAAGCCAAAGCCTACCCCAGCCCACTGTAGAGCCCACTCAGGCACACAACCATGTGGGACCAATTTGGAATTGTCAATTAGCTAACTCTAAGCCACCACGGAAAAAGGTTGGACATGGAAACTCCAGAATGGTGGATCCATGAAGAAGTGCTGACCGACCACTGTGCCGCTAGGCCCCTCCAGGGTTACTTATTGTGAAGGTTGGCTTTCAGCACCAGCTCTTGATGAGCAAGTCTTTATACATTGGAGGCAAGACTATCACCGCTGGCCTTGACAAGCAAGGAAAGAATTTCTCTGTACAGCTTTGCTGACCTCATCTGCCAGCTTGTAAAAATAAATCCCACATCTGGATCTAATGAGGTTTTGACGCGTTAATTGTTTTGCACTTGTTATGAAATTCTTTAAATGCTCCTTTTTTCCCCTGAAAACAAGGCTTTGCACTGTTGAATGCCCCTCACCCTCCATCCCTGGGGGTCCTCCCAGCTCAGCACTCCTCCTAAAGATGTTCATTACACAGTAAAGCCCCCAACCAAAATTCTGGACCCCCTGAAGCTGACTGCTTGTGCAAGGGGGTGGGCCTCTTTAAACTATCCTAGGGGATCACTGTCCAATGTGAGACTCGGCACAGGAGCTCCACTGGGGCTTTGCACTCTCATCGGGCAGGTGACCGCCATTGATTTTGTGTCCTCTGAACCATCTGCAGCCAGCGTCTGTCTTAGCACTGAACACTGCTGGCCTGTGAAATCAAGTTAATAACCACAGAAACACAATCCAAATTAGGGTTAAAAACCGCAAAGGTGGAGTGCGCTATGGTGAGGTCTTAGCCCTCACCTAACACACGTTCTTTGGTGCTGTGGATTAGCACGTGAGACTCACGCCAAGCTTGTATGCAATGTCCATTTTGGAAAGAAAAGCAAATGTTTGCTCTTCACTTGGGATGTACATGTATTAATCTCCATCTCCCCACACACACACAAAAGCTCACAGAGTTTTCAAGCATTTCTATATTCAGTTTAGCCAGGGAAGTGGACTGATGTTGAAAAGTCAGTGTCAGCAATAATTCGCTGCTGGACTTTCACCAGCCTGAGCCCACACTGACACAAGATTACCACTTTACAGTAAAAGCCAAGTGCTTTGGCATGCTGTTTACTATGAATGATGTTCTGTAAAAGAGCACAAGTTAATATGCTTATGAAGATGAGTTGCAGGTCTCTTAATGGAGCAGAGCTGGTCAAACCATTAGGTGACATAGGCAACTGCTTGAGGCCCATCGTCTGTGGGGCACCATTTATAAAAGTTAAGTGGCATGCACTCTGGCCACTGAAATGGATGGTCTGAAGATACTTTGGGTGCTGTTACCCACTGAGTGATGTTTGTGAAAGCAAAAGTGCGCACACTCCATGCAACAGGCGGTGCATGTGCACTCCTTAATATACATATATATACTTTATATACATAAAGGGGCACCATTTATGCTACTGAAGGGGCTTCCGCTCAGGATACCGAGGGGTACAAACAGGTCATTGAACTCTAATAATAACGACTACCTGCTATAGTCAAGGGACAATGTCCGTCTCTGCCTAAGGCTCCAAATTGGCTTCGACTGGCACTGTAATGGGAGAAAAGATTTGTAAAGAACTGATGAAGAACACTGGTGGGAAAACAAAAGTACTCTAGTGATAGATGAGGCATCTTAACGGAAATAAACACTTTCAATGACAGGAAGCCACTGCCTAGAAGAAAAAAGAATAAAAGTAAAACCTTTTTTAAAAAAATGAAGAAACCTTTACCTGGATGGAAGCTTCCACCGAAAGGACATGTCACGTCTTAATAGGATCCTAAACCACAGTGAATCCTCCTGCCTAGACAGAAGACTTTAGTGAGATGAGACCACCTGCTCTGACTGAACACTTTTGTGAGTAGGACCCCGGCCAAGAGCAAAGGTCACCTGACCACATAGGAGGCTCATATTAAATATGAACTATCCAGGCAGAAGTCTCAATGACAGACCACCTGGAGAGGAGATTATATTTCACACACACACGACAGGGTAATGTAGCTGATGTCTTATTGCCTTCATCTCATCTCCCACTTTTTCACAGTCTATCCAGGTCTGCCTAACAGAAACAAAATCAACCAAAAAGGGTTGTCAGTTTCCATTCACCAGGCGATTCGAAGTCAACAGTGAGAAATCTCCTTTGCTGTCCCATACTGGCCTTATACTATACTTGCTCCATGTCTTTCTCAGGACTATTTACCCTGCTTATGAAATGTCACCTTCCATAAGTCTTATGCCAAAGTTCATGTTTTTCCTTGTCCCACTTCTTGTCAGTTCCCAGAACAACTTCCTCCACGGTGTCTTTTGTGGACAGACTTCAACTGGAATGAATTTTATACCACACACAAATCAAGATGGGTACATAGTGTGGCTCAACTAACATTACATGGTGGCTGCTCCAAGTAAAAAGGAGAGCACCGGTAGGCGAATTATTAGATTACACTGAGCTTACAGAGAGACACTTCACACTAAGCCAATTCTTGGTCTCAAATCTCTCAATCTTACATGGTGTGAACTTAAAACTTGTACTCATTAAATATAGAAATATTTTTAAATGACATCATTATGGAGTTGTGTTCATACTTCTTTATATTACCATCATCGTCCCATAGGAATGTCATTTTCAAAAACAATGAGGACAGATATACATCTAGTTTTCTAACCCACATAATTGAGTTCTAGGAAGATACATATCACCTCAGCAACAATGGAACAAGGAAGGAAGCAGCCATCACATGGCATACACAATTCTATTTTAAAGTGCAAATTAATCTATCTCCACATTCCCTAAACAGTAGTCACTTTTGTTAATTAGATTAGATAGATAGATAGAAACAGCGCATCACTTTTTCCACATTTTGTTATGTTACAGCCTTATCCCAAAATGGATTAAATTCATTTTTTTCCTCAGAATTCTACACACAACACTCCATAATGACAACATGAAAAAAGTTTACTTGAGATTTTTGCAAATTTATTAAAAATAAAAAAATTGAGAAAGCACATGTACATAAGTATTCACAGCCTTTGTCATGAAGTTCAAAATTGAGCTCAGGTGCATCCTGTTTCCCCTGATCATCCTTCAGATGTTTCTGCAGCTTAATTGGAGTCCACCTGTGGTAAATTCAGTTGATTGGACATGATTTGGAAAGGCACACACCTGTCTATATAAGGTCCCACAGTTGATAGTTCACGTCAGAGCACAAACCAAGCATGAAGTCAAAGGAACTGTCTGTAGACCTCAGAGACAGGATTGTCTCGAGGCACAAATCTGGGGAAGGTTACAGTAAAATTTCTGCTGCTTTGAAGGTCCCAACGAGCACAGTGGCCTCCATCATCCGTAAGTAGAAGAAGTTCGAAACCACCAGGACTCTTCCTAGAGCTGGCTGGCCATCTAAACTGAGCTATCAGGGGAGAAGGGCCTTAGTCAGGGAGGTGACCAAGAACCCGATGGTCACTCTGTCAGAGCTCCAGAGGTCCTCTGTGGAGAGAGGAGAACCTTCCAGAAGGACAACCATCTCTGTAGCAATCCACCAATCAGCCATGTATGGTAGAGTGGCCAGACGGAAGCCACTCCTTAGTAAAAGGCACCTGAAGATCTCTCAGACCATGAGAAACAAAATTCTCTGGTCTGATGAAACAAAGATTGAACTCTTTGGTGTGAATGGCGGGTGTCACGTTTGGAGGAAACCAGGCACTGCTCATCACCAGGCCAATACCATCCCTACAGTGAAGCATGGTGGTGGCAGCATCATGTTGTGGGGATGTTTTTCAGCGGCAGGAACTGGGAGACTAGTCAGGATAAAGGGAAAGATGACTGCAGCAATGTACAGAGACATCCTGGATGAAAACCTGCTCCAGAGCGCTCTTGACCTCAGACTGGAGCGACGGTTCATCTTTCAGCGGGACAACGACCCTAAGCACACAGCCAAGATATCAAAGGAGTGGCTTCAGGACAACTCTGTGAATGTCCTTGAGTGGCCCAGCCAGAGCCCAGACTTGAATCCGATTGAACATCTCTGGAGAGATCTTAAAATGGCTGTGCACCGACGCTTCCCATCCAACCTGATGGAGCTTGAGAGGTGCTGCAAAGAGGAATGGGCGAAACTGGCCAAGGATAGGTGTGCCAAGCTTGTGGCATCATATTCAAAAAGACTTGAGGCTGTAATTGCTCCCAAAGGTGCATCGACAAAGTATTGAGCAAAGGCTGTGAATACTTAGGTAAATGTGATTTCTCAGTTTTTTTATTTTTAATAAATTTGCAAAAACCTCAAGTAAACTTTTTTCACGTTGTTATTATGGGGTGTTGTGTGTAGAATTCTGAAGAAAAAAATGAATTTAATCCATTTTGGAATAAAGCTGTAACATAAAATGTGGAAAAAGTGATGCGCTGTGAATACTTTCCGGATGCACTGTAGATAGATAGATATGTGACACCAGGATAAATTTTGGCTTTAACTTTGTAATGGACCATTCAGCCTCATCCTCCCAGTATTTTCTAGGATTTTGGTACCCACTACGTGTTTCCAGTATGTTGCCAAAATCCAAGAAATAAAGACTGCTTCCCATCTGACTCATTCTCCAAGCTGATGACCATTATGTTCTGCACAGTACACCAGATGGCCTGTGGATGGCACAACTTCCAATATGAAACAGCCTTTTAACTTAAGTTTCTCTTGCACCAGTGGCTACAGGTTTTCATTACAGCCATTTTTTATTTTAACTATCAAAACCAATTATGAAAACACATTTTTGGGTAACTTAAGGAGTACTGGAGCACATTTGGTATTCTGAGCCCTGCAATTTAATTTCTTGTCAAATATTTTAATAAAACCGATAAATTTAACAGACAGGTGCAAATGAACCCAAGTTATTTAACTGTCAAATGCCTTATCATTTGCCTCTCATTGTGAATTGAAAGCAGGTTTGTGAATTAAGCACTTTAACAAAGTAAAGCAATCAAATGTAAGGCAAAAAAGTACACCATCAGTGACAAAGGATTTCAGATCAAGAAATTGGTGACAGTGAAATGTGGCATGGCAATGAACATTAGCGTAAAATGCTTATAATTCTTTTTGCACAAAGCTTTGTTCTTTTTTAATCAGCCATCCTGCTTGCCAGTGAAGAAACCCACTCAAGTCCACTATTCATTCATCCAATTACAAGGTCATGAGGATGGAGCCTATCCCATTGTATCAAGCCAAGGACTGCTGAAGCTGCAAGGCAGCGGCACCATGCCAT
>JANRMT010061414.1:15507076-15527913 GCA_026402145.1 Polypterus bichir lapradei
TGAAATAGCTTCTATACATTGTTTAGATAATTTTTTTTCAACATAACATACTAAGTTTGAGAAGCACAGATACTGCAAATAAGAGTAAGAGCCAAATGGCAAGAGGCAAGTACATACCTTGGCCTCCTCCAGGAGCAGCCATCTGTACTTGTTCAGCATTGCCTTTGTCCTCAACAGCACCTGCTTTGCAACCGCTTCAAACTCTTCATCCACTTTAGTAATCAAAACAAAGAAACACATATTATACCTCAGGTCAAAACACCCCTTCATCCTCTCTTTAGCTTTCAAAAGTCGCTCCCTCTATTACCTTTGGTGAACTCTTCTTCAGAGGGCAAAGAACCTTGAAAGACATGATAGGGAAGAAGTCTGCGAATAGCGTCATCTAGGGAGGAAAAGTGAGCCCTGTCTGCAGTTTGGACAGAGGCTTGGTCTTTCTGTAGCTGCTCTAAAATGCTATAGTGAAAAGAAAAGCAGTTAGTTGGGGCTCAGAGAGGACTACAGAGGAACTCTTCAAGCAGTAACAATAATCGACACCAACATTGAGTTCCTCTGAAACTACGCCAACTAACTACCTGAATCTTACGTTTCTCTGGGACAGCACATGGTTCTGCCCACTTCCAATTAAACAAGCAGAAGGGTACTCACAAGGTGCTTTTTGTTAGCTGATGAGATGCCTGTCTCTTCTTTGCTGCAGAAGCCTGAGAACAAATAAAAAGCCTATTTTATGTTCATAGTTTCTAAACTAAATGTTCATGATGCTGCACTGTTAGACAGTATGATCATATCCATTTCCTATTTCTTATGTCTGAGCAAATAGTAATACTGATTTCATTAGTAAATAGTAAAAGCAATAGCAAATTGTAACACTGATTTCTTAGTAAACAGTAAATAGTAAAAACAATAGGAAAGAGTAACACTGGTTTCATTATAGGCAGACTGACCAGAGCAGTTAATGATTCCAGAAAAAGTCATCTAAAATGAAACCACAGTTGAAATCAGTTTCAGTTAGACCAGTATAGAACCTGACTGAAGTAAGCTACTCACAAATCTAGTTTGATCTTAATTTTTCAATAACCTGGGGTGAGCAACAGCAGTCCCACAATACAGTCTGTTGTTTAATCAGTAACATCACCAGTCTGTGCAAAACCACTAATGGCAGTAGTCTGAACTTGGCCCATACATACTCATCCTAGGATGACCTATCAGTAACTCAGTACTCTGCTGAACTGGCCATAACAAAATACATTTATGTTAATTGTGGTTTTCTAAGATTCGCACCCGAACACCGTGCTGCAGAATGGAGTGTCCAGCCACTTTGTTGGGAGGTCCATTCTCCACAAGTGGTGCAGGTCCCCCTGAGCTCTTCAAAACTGAAAGAAACACACAGAGCAAGAATGTAAGTAACTGCTTCTCCACCCTTTATATCGATTGCCCACTACTTTTCCTCAGGTTTTAACTTTATCAATGTTGGCTTTACAGTTTCAGGCAAGTGGCCATAGATGCTATACTCAAGAAAAACTTACGGAAATTGTCAAAGTGGTACCCTGGTTAATATATCTCTGATGGTATCAGACCAATGTAAGTGAAGAAAGTCTACCTACGCTCTCATGGTCTCACCTTTTTTATTTAGGAGGTTTGACATGTGTCCTTGTCTAGGCTCTTGAGGCTTTGAAGAAAGTCCTGGAGAAGTCTGCACTTGTGCCTCTAGAGTGACCTGCTGAGCACATAAAGATACAAACAGGATGGGTGAGACTGGGGAAATTTTGAGGGAAATATCTTCAATATAGTGAGATCTGAGGAGTAATGTTAGAATACATTTAAATCGTGTCTGCATGTTGTTCCATGCAAGTTTTACTTTAGTATGAAAGACATATCTATATATTCATTCCATAAAAAAATAAATACATTGATTCACTGCACTCAAGCCTCTCAGCTAACACACCATACACATATACATATACTTTTTTAACCTGCATTTTTTTACAGTTTCATGCCAATAGGTGGCAGCACCTGATTTACTCTGTATTTTGTGGCAGATCTGAACCTACTGGGCGGGGATATGGGAAAACTGTCCGGGACCACTAAAGCAATCAGTACTTCAGAAGCTGCAGAAGAGTTTCCCCTGGGGACGAATAAAGTATCTGTCGAAAAAGAGTACAAACTGGGGTGATATCGGACAGGTTCCTAATGATGAATGCCAATCATCTCCACTGTTTAACTTAAATAGCTACAGATTAGGTATGGCAAAACATTCCAAAACAAGCAGAAAAATATGTGGTAGTGAAGCAGAGTAGCTAAGGCTTTAGACTTCAGACCCTGAGGCTGTGGGTACAAATCCCATTGCTGACACTGTCTGACCATGAGAAAGTCACTTCACTTGTCAAATCAAGTCAAGTTTGGGAGCATGCACTGGTACAGTGCGTTGCCGCACCCACCACATGATGAAACAGCTCGGGATCCTGGTTGGCAAACCCTCAGGCAGACATGCGGTCCAGTCCCACCCTCCGGAAATGACCCTCTATCTGCCGCAGCCAGGTGTTATGTGGGTGACCCCTTGGCCTGGTCCAGCCACCCGGGTCCCCAACAATGAGGATCCTACGAGCTGGATCACCCTCGGGGAATCACTTCACATGGCCATGGTGCTGTAACGGACGCTCCCTCACAATGCAGGTCATGTGCCTCATTCGGGACTCCATGAGCAACACAAAGTCAAACCAATGGTACCCAAGGATTTTCCGGAGAGACACAGTACTAAAGGAGTCCAATCTCCGTCTGAGGTCACTGGATAGCATCCATGTCTCACAACCACATAACAAGACAGGAAGTGCCAGGACTCTAAGACTTAGACCTTTGTCGTTCTGCACAGATATCGGGAGCGCCACACACCCCTTTCCAGCAACCTCATGACCCCCCCATTGCTCTCCCAATCCGTCTACTGACTTCATAGGGAGAGTCACTAGAGACATGAATGTCGCTGCTGAGGTAAGTAAACCTCTCAACAAGGTCAACACTCTCTCCAAAGACAGACACACTGCTGATGGCTGTGCCTAAGAGGTCATTAAAGGCCTGGATCTTGGTTTTTATTCAAGACACTCAGACTCCTCGCTGTGATCGTCACAGAGTAAATGGAGGCTCTGAACTTCACTTGCCTGTGCTCCAATTGGAAAAACAAAAGAAACGTAACCAACTGCATCTCTCAATGTCTCAAGTTGCTATGGATAAAGCTGTCAGCCTAATAACAACAATACTCAATTAAATAAGGACAAAACAGTGGCACAGCAGCACCACGAGGACAATGGGATTAAAACCTAATTCAGAAACTTTGCAAAGTTTGCACGTTTACGCTAGACTCTTACAAACTTTCAAATGGTTACAACAGTTTCCTCCAATATCACAAGAGCAAATTAGTTTGAAATGTGGTTATAAACTGGTCTTTTACCAGTGTGTGTGTGGGTGTGTTGATTCTTGTGCCTTGTAATGGGATGTTGCTCAATCCAGGGTTGCTTTCTGATTTAGGCCCAGTGCTCCCAGAACTGGACTAATCAGATTTATTCAGTGGATAGAAAAAAGGTAGTATAGAACAGTAACAAATAAATATCTAACAAGTTAAGGAACAATATATAGAAATTATAAACATAAAATACTGCACAAACATAATGGGCTGTAGGTATAATGAGTAACATGATATGAACTCAAAAGGATTGTTCCCTTTTCGATCATCAATTTCAGCACTCGGTCTCAGTGTGGATTCTGTAACACTGGGACGTTGACTGATAGCAAAATGTCCAAATTGATGGATGAGTCAACAGCACAAGATAAATAAAATCTAGAGCTGCACTGATCAGCATACATGCCGATTGATTAGTTCTCAGTGAAACTCCACCATTCTATAAAATAAACCAAAAGTGATCGCGCACAACCTAAGCCAGGTAACCACACACTGAGTGAATTCTTTGGGGGCACCCTGCCTAAATATTCTTACTAAGGACATGACAACAACTCTCTACAAACAACTAAGCAAGATACCAAATTCTCTCTGACTGATCAATAAAGCTATATGAGGTCTCATACTCTACAATGGACTGGCACCCCATACAGAGCAAGTTCCTGCCATTCACTTACAATTGCTGGGGTATGTTTTCCTCTAGGGGGCACTAGCTCCCTGGTTGGAATAAGTTTTTTTAATTGCGGCATCTTAAGTAACCCAAAACTATATAAATATAATATTAAAAGGCGATACCCCTCCCATACTGATACGGTGGTAAAAAATCACATAAGAAAAAATAACTTAGCTTTCTTTAATGACGACCTGCCCATATTAACATGGCCGAATATGAAAACAAATCTTTTTTATTTTTTGCCTTCCACACTGAAATGGCATTTTCAAACACAAAAAAATTTTTTTTTTAGCTTTCCAAAGTGTATAAATTTGTTGTTGCAGTGTGGATGGGGAAAGCTAAGTTAGTTTTTAAAATGCTGGTGTGTGATTTTTAGGCTATCAGACTTTGAATTCTGTTTTGTTGTGATAATGCCCTTGTGGCCCCCTCATCTTTACAGTGAGGATTATAATTTTGAAGCTTCTCTGCATTAGCTGATGAAAACTGTATTAAATTCTATTCTCTCGATATCTTTGGCCACCTTCTGCTTATTTGCAATTTTTAAAAGCAGTTGCACATTGTCTACCCAGATAAAAGTTGGGTGTTCTGTTTTCTGAAGGTGCTCTTGGTTTTCTTTATATAGTTTCAGTATTTCAATAAAGTTCTCATTTGCTCTGTAAACAAAAATTGTTCTTAGCTGACAAACCACACATGCCCAGTCATTAAAAGTTGTACATTTTTAGTGTTTCTGTAATAATCTGAAAATTCCACTGTGAATAGAAAACCTTTGAAATGAAAGCAGTGTTTTAAATGTATCCCAAATAGTGTGGACTAAGCAGATTATAAAAATGGGAGCACTCACCCCCCCATGCGAGATCCTACCCCTCTTATACATTCCTCGAAGACAGTCTGAAGATGCACCATCTCAACGCTCCTTAGTGAGGCCCTATCTGATTGTCTCTTCATCTCACTTAGAATAATGTCAGAGAGGCCCAGTCCACTGTCTGTTCACACTCTTCAATGAAGCACTGCCCAATCTGTTGTCTTCACAAAGATCGTGTCAACTCTTTACAAAACCATCACTGCCAAGCTGTGAACTTTTACACTACAAAATGATTTTATTTACTTCTTAATCAACATTTGTACATGCACCCCTATTAGGAGTCTCGTTGACTGTAAAACTCAGTAAGGCCCCTTCTATCTCCTACATACAGGGTGTCCCAAAAGTCACTATACACTTCCTTTTTACTATTTCGTTCCAGGTATCACTTGGAGAGACTTAAGCCATGAGCATATGACAACTTAGGCTTTGCAGTTTTTGTAAACTAATCATTCCCTTAACCATGGCACCCCTCCCCACTTTGCCAGGTTAAGTCAGAGATTTCCAGAACATCAAGTTTCCTGACCGATGGATCGGTCGAAGGGGTCCCCTTGAATGGGCTCCGCGCTCCCCTGACCTTACACCTTGTGACTTTTTTTTGTGGGGCTATATCAAAAGCAAGATGTATGCCACTAAGCTCCGTAACTTGTCACAGTTTGAGGAAAGAATCTGCACGGCCTGCAGCAACGTTGGGGAAGTGATGCTGCAAAACGTTAGAGAGGCTTGGGTCTGAAGGTGTCTGAAAGTGGTTGAAAATGGAGGCGTTCATGTGGAGGTATACAACTAGTCTTCAAGGCATTGGAACGTGATGGCAAGCCTTGCAAGTAAAATTGCAACGAGTCCTTTGTTGATGCTAGAAATATTAATAAATTTTTTAGGAATTTATTAAAAGTGTTTACTTTGATCCCCTGCCTATCGCGGAAGTTACATTCCAGACCCATCAGCGATAGGTGAAAATCCACGATATAGAAAGACCATATAAATAAACCTCCCACATGCTTTAAACACATGTAAACTTATTAAAACACACTTTGTAAACACATATGATATGTGGATGTCGGGCTAAGGATATGAGTAACATAATAATAATATAATAATAATAATATTGTAGCGTACCGTCGATTCATTCAGGCCATAATGGCGAGCGACGTCCGAGTAACGCTTTCCTTCCCATCTTAGAAGATGCAGGACGCTTGGGAGCCATTGTAGGGCTTAAAACAAAACGAAAAGTTCACAAAAAAGTTTACTCACAACAATCGGACCACAAGCAAGGTAAGTGATACGCAGAGAACTGAGATGCGTTGGGGACCGACGCTCACTGTTCTTGAGAGATTACACTACGTTAACAGCAGCCAATCAGAGCCCAAGAGAATGAAAATCCCGCTCTGATTGGTTGAGTCTCCACTTTCAGCTAATAACGGGCCTTGTAAGAAATCATCTGGGTACTGTAACGCGAAACTCTTTGTCTACTGTAGTGTACAATGCACATATAGTTAATGATTTACTGTATTGCTTAAATGTTAGATATGTTCCACAGAAAAATTGACGCTATAGTGGGGGCACGATAGCTGAACCGCGATATAGCAGGGGATCAATGTAGTGACTTTTGGGACACCCTATATGTCTCATAGATTTGCACCATCCAATAACCAATTACTACACTCGCTCACATTCTGTGAAAGCTCTCAGCAAGGACTCACTTACTATGCAACAAGTAAGTACTGTTACAAATCAGGGAAGATTCTCTGCTAGTCATTTTGCTCCATCCTTACTCCCTTACACTAATTCAGATAAGCGGAGTAGACATTTCATCTTAAAGAAGCCTTAAGCTTCAAGGTAAGGTGGTAATACTCACTGATCATGCTGCTGGAGGGTGTGGCAAAGTGTTGCATGTTGGTTAGCACAACTAAGAATTTCACTGTACTCAGTACATGTGACAACACTGATCCTATAACATTCTTGGTTGGTCTCATTAATTATGTTATACTGAACCATGAACATCTTGCTTAACTAAAAACAAACTGCTCAGAGAGACACTTCCTAATCTATTTTTGCATCTTGTTAACCAACATGTAAAGTACACACCTGGTTCTGTCCAAACTGCTGCTGCTGCAAAGATGAATTATCCTGTTGCTGGTTGCTGCCGACAGGGATAAGGAACTGATGTCCTATGCTTGGGGGGCACTGTGGCTGAACTTGTCCCTGTGAAAGCAGGATTTGCTGGGAATTGAAGCCCTGAACTGAAGGTTGAGATTGAGTCTCATAGCTGCTAGGGATGGGGCTATTGGACTGTACAACAGCAAATTGGTTTTGGATCTGCATGCCATGGATGGTCCCTAAAGGAACATTTGCTCTGACCTTGGACATGTCCGGTTGGGGGGCTGCTAGGTGCACAACAGCTGGTGAGACTTGCTGATGGACTATAAATTGACCCCTAGGTGACATAAGATTCTGCCCAGCAATCAACTGCACGGGTGTGCCATGCTGGGGGAAAATGGATTCCGAATAGGGAGTGTTACTAGCAACTTGTGCAGAAGGTTCAGAGGAATTTACAATTGCTTGGCTTTGTCCAGCCTGCCCATTCAGTGTTTGCATTCCTTGGCTTGCGTTGCTGGATGTAATGGGACGGGAGGTGGGGAGAAGAAATTGGTTGTGAGGCAAGCAGGAAGGGTGCTGGTGTATGCTACTTGTGATGCCCCCAGGGTGGACAATCTTGCTCATCCCTGGCTGGTTAATAATACTGACAGTCATTTGCTGCTGGTCCATTTGAGATGAAGAGACTGGAACAAAAGGGCTGCTCTGCTGTTGTACACCCACACTATTGACACTGTAAACAGCATGCCGACCATCCACCATAGGCTTGGGCTGAATGCTGATTGGGCCTTTCTGATTTCCAAGGGGCTGTGATGGAGTCCTCTGAATGATGATATTTTGCAGTGGTAAAGCAGTTTGCATTTCACAGCCTTTAAATGGCAGACTCATATGTCCACTTAGTGAGTTGTTAAAGATATTGCCACTGCCAAGGTTTGCAGAATTTGCCTGCCTTTGAACAAACAGCCCACTACCTACATTAGGAGAAGATGACTGGCCATGCTTGAGAAGAATCTGGGAGCGATCCAGATGGTTTATTGTCATTACTGAGGGCTGGGTGTTAAAGGAGCTTAAAAGCTGAATGGGCCCACCTGGGTTATTGTTGTGTGACTGCACACCAGAGAAGGGTGGGAATTGAGAGAGGCCCATGTTACCCAAGTTAGTGGTGTCGTTAGCTACTTGTGTAGCAAAGAGGTGACCAGGGCTGAGACCTGAAGAGGACTCCAGAAACGCCTCCTGCGCCAATGTCTGTTCTGTGATGTTGGCTTCCTGCAGTGACTTCTGCAGAATGTCAAAAGGTTGCTCCTCCCCCAGCTCTGTCTCTGTCCCTGGAGAAGAGCCATCTTCCTCCAGAAAGTGCAAACTGTTAGATAATGGCAGACCCTCCGCACCAGGGCTGCCCAGATGCTTAGTCACATCCTTCAGGGTGGTGCTCTGTAGTTAAAAGAGAGGAAAAAAAAAATTGAAAGCAAAAAATAATTGATTCATGCCAAAGGTCATCCATACAGCTTTCACACCATGACAAGGAAGGCTGGGCTCACTACAAAAGTGACACAGCGTCACTCACCCACTGATCCACACTCTGCACATGACACAACAGAGGCCTGAATGAAAGTGTCCCTCACCTGTCACCTCTTCCCTACAAACAGACACAACAGAGCAATGATTTAGTGCTGCTCATATTTCAGTCCTCTCTCTGTGACTGACACCACAAATCCCCATTTCAAAATGGCAGTCACCCAGCCAGCCATTCCTTGTCATGAGAGTTACAATGCTGTCTTCCCTGACTGGCATTCTGGTTCCAGGATTCAAAAAGATGCCAGTCATGGTACTTACAGTCGTACTAGCAAAGAAAGAGCTGGCTGAATTGAATGTGGTCCGGTCCAAATCCTCTTCATCAATCTGTAAAACACAGCATAGGGATGATCACCTGACCGGGCCTTATCTAACGATAAATTACTTTATAGTGTAATAGCCCAAGTCCACAGCAAACTGCAAGTGTGCCAGTGCTATTAAGGGTGCTTTTTAAACCTTCTTTCTTTCAGTCATAAGGCAGGAGGTGCAAGTTTTAAAAACTGACTTACTGCTTTTCTGCTGGTGCCATGAAGGTAGGCATTCAGTGCCTGCACGTCCCTGGAGGAGAGAGAAAACAATGCTGAGAGAGGAAGAATATGTCCATCTAAAAAAATCAGCTCCCACCACATGATTTGCTCATATCTTAGTACCACATGACTGCAGCTCCTTGGTATTTCTAATGACAAAGTCAAAATTCAATCCATTATTGCCAGGAGCAATTCTGATGAATGCACTTGGTGACCAGCATAGGAATCTACTTTGGCTAACTTACCCAATAATGTCTAGAAGCCGGCGGTCATCTTCATCCTCCATGACAACTGCAAATGTGAGAAACTCTGTTAAAGGTGACCCAGCTGTTGAATTACCAAAGTTTACACCACTTTGTCCCAGCTGCTTACAACATCAGGCAGCAGGATGGAAAGCAAAGGAAGGAGCCATCTTCTCTGCAACTAACATTTACCTGAACCTGCACTGTGCCATCATACCAGCAATAAGGCCATTTGTGCTTAATGTGCCAGCACTGCAGCAGATGTTCTCTATACTTCAATTGAAGTAAAATGGACAGAAAAGTGCAAAGACATGTGCTTAAAGCTGATAGTGTGTCTACAAATTATATTTATTATTTATTAAAGGTCAAAGACAGGAGTAAGAATAATGCTTACCGAGACCTAACAGCCACATACCTGTCATTCACGTGTGCACGGTCAGACATTTTCTAGATGTTTTACTCCTTCCACACGCATTGCCCATTAAACAAATGCCCTCTGACTCATCCATTGGTGTCCAGTCTTTTTAAGACTTCATGCTCTGTGGAAAAAAAGTAAGAACACAGAACAATATTATTCAATCTGACTAACAGTTTGAGTGAAGATGCTGGCTTGTCATTATGTAGTACACAACCTGTACAAACAAGTGTCACAGAGAGTTCTTCTTCCTATACAAGACATTGAGCAAACAGCTTTACAAAAATCAAACACCCCCGTCTCAATAAAACCCTCCACAAAACAATCTGCTTGGTTTCACCTTGTCACTAATTGACAAACAGAATAGCACCGAATATTAGAAACCAGTAACGGCAGACTGCACAATAACGTGCAGTGAATACACTTGACTTAGTTTTCATCCTCTTTCTCTGTACGTTTAGCATTCGTTTGCTCAGAGGTTGATGCACTTGCTGCTTTGTGAGCAGCTTGTTTTCTCAACTCTATCGGCCCGCTTCTTCCCTTCTTCCGTCTGCATCTTTTCACGTTAAAACTGATTAAGTCAGTGTTTGTGTTGCAATTACTTAGTATGTTTTTCTTAATTTTTCACTTAGACTGGCACTCAAATCTTCAATCTGCCTCAAGAATGATTTAAGATATGAAGAGGTAAGGGGAAGTGATGGCAAAGGTGGTAGGGATGAGAACAGCACCCGTACATATACATCGCACTGCCTCCCTGCTGGCCGCTGTTGTGAGTTGAAACTACAATAAAATAAAAATAAAAAGAGTAATAAAAATAATCACCCCGAAAGTGGACAGTACAGGTCATGTAGTATATGTGTACCAAATTTCAGGTCAACAGGGTCAAACGGTTTGCGAGCTACAAGTGATTTAAAATTGTGGACAGACAAATGGACAGCCACGGTAGCGTATTATATATAAAGATGACAACTGACCCCTCCAAAGGCAAGGCTGAGATGAGGCGGAAAGGCAAGCAAGTAAGTGGAGTAAAATTACACACCGAGTTAAAATATATGCTGTATATTTCTCACAACTGCCAGTCACAGTGCAACAAGCGCAATGTTTAATGAACATTTAACTAAAAGGTTTATAGAATATCACTCTGACTTGACCAGCTACAGTATAGAAAATGAGACTACGACTGTATCAGCATCATACAAGTCAAGAAAATAAAAAGTCAGCCTCTCAGATATTCAGTTACTGTACACAATACCACAGGGCTGGTAACCTGTAGCTGCAGGGACCTGCCTCAAGTCACCCCGCCTGGTCACAGGTGATGCACTTTTCCATCATGACACTACAGGTTCGTTCCTCGGTACTCCAGCCTCTCACCACATCTCACAAACATGTAGGTTAACTGTCAACTCTAGACTGTCCTGTTATGCCCAGCCATACCCTCGTACCCGATACTGCTGGGATCGACTTCAGAAGCCTACGACTATAGAAAGAACAAGGCAGGCTCAGGAAAGTGATGGGTTTTAGACAAGTCAATGGGCGCTCTAGCTTGCTAGCATAGTATTTCTAGAGGAGTTTGGGTTTGCCTGCTGTGCAGCTCACTAGGAGTGGGACACTCTGCATGTTGATTTCTGGTGAAACACTAACGGCAAGTATGTTGCTTTTTATTTGATGGAACAAAAATTGTAACAATACAACTTTCTTTAGGCTCGTTTTGATTTTTAGTTCAATCAATGAACATAACATTTGGTAGGAGCTCGCTTTCTGGTGTAAAAAGATGGATCAGGGATCTTTCCTTGAAGTTGGGGAGAAAAACTAGAATATAAAATGCTCGAGGAGATTTCTAGAATGAAGCTCAGAAATTTCAAAATAAAGGGACTCACGGGTGCTGTGTACAAGCAGTAGAGATGTGAAAAAGTAATTAAGTAGTTCAACAATATTTTGTACTACGAGGTGAAACAGAAAGCTGCTATTTAAAACAAGACAGGACAAGAAGTGATAATGAAAGTAGTGACCATCACACCGAGACAGAAGATATTTTAATGACATTAAACTGTGAAATATACTTTCAATCAGAATGAATGCAGGTGGGTTTTGACAAACCATTCTCAGGTTGTCTAGTACAGCGGTGACCGATCACGAGGAATGAAAACAATGGGGCAGTCCAGATGAAGCAGACATCTAGTCCACCGCTGCAAAATTGAAAGCATCAACACATTTAAGTTAAATAATGAATCATGTACAGAAATTAAAAGTGGAATTGAATGGATACTACATTCAAAGTGGAACCAGACTGTCTTTCTTCGCATAATTGGGCATAACAATCTAGAACAGGGGTGGGCAATATCGGTCCTGGAGGACCGCATTGGCTACAGGTTTTCATTCCAACCCAGTTGCTTAATTAGAAAGCAATCCTTGCCAATCTCATACCTTATTTAATCTTACGGCTTGTTACCCTGCAATGTAAGGTTTTATATCGTAGATTTTTTCCTTTCCAAGTCAAGTCGGGGAGCATGCACCGGTACAGTGCGTTGCCGCACCCACTACACGACGAAACAACTTGGGATCTCGGTTGGCAACCCCTCAGGCAGACACGCAGGCAGTCCCACACTCAGGTAATGACCCTCTATCTGCCGCAGCCAGCTGTTAAGTGGGCGACCCCTTGGCCTGGTCCAGCCACTCGGGTCCCCAACAATGAGGATCTTACGAGCTGGATCACCCTCAGGGAAACGCGCCACATGGCCATAGTGCCGTAACTGACGCTCCCTCACAATGTAGGTAATGTGCCTCATGCGGGACTCCATGTGCGACTGCTCATTTCACACAAAGTCAAACCAATGGTTCTCAAGGATTTTCTGGAGAGACACAGTACCAAAGGAGTCCAGTCCTCGTCTCAGTTCACTGGATAATATCCATGTCTCGCAACCATATAGCAAGACAGGAAGCACCAGGACTCTAAAGACTTGGAACTTCGTCCTTTTGCATACATATCGGCAGTGCCACACACCCTTTTCTAGCGACCTCATGCTCTCCCAATCCTTTAACCAAGGACAAATGATTTTTGAGCCTAAAACATACAATTTTCAGTCTGTCACATTTTTCTATTAAGTGTTTTTATTAAATCAAACACTGCAGAATGAACACACACACAGATATAAATGGAAACAAGCTAGATGGAGAACTGTTGGCTGCTTTGTCATTTACATCTTATTGCTGATCAGGAGCCATTAAAACACTGAATGCAGCTGTTTAAGACTGAAATAAGCAATTAAGGGTGGGGGAACCTTAACAAGCGAGACCACTAAAATGAAGCATCAAAATGTCACTTAAGCAATAAGGGCTTCATCAGCAATAATTGACTTCTCATTAAAACAAAAACCTGCAGCCACTGCAGCCCTCCAGGACCGACACTGCCCACCCCTGAACTAGAACAAACTACAAAGCAGCGTTTTACACAAACAGCAATACAACATAAAGGTTTCCTCCAGTTTTTAACATACCTTACATCACTTAATGAAAACAAGGCAACACAGTGTTACTTTATTAGTTTCGCATTTTAGGGTTGTTTTAATGCCACACCACAGACATACTGAATCCAGTACATGACATCCAGCTTTCCTATGCAATACCCCAACCGTCTTATGCCTACCAGAGCTGCAAGCTCTCCATTTTTGACTACTGATAACTGTGATAACTGCACCCCACAGTAAGATTTTATATTTGCATATTTACTGGTTAAGTAGAACAATTAAAATAGCTGCCACAGGAAATTAACCTTAACCACACCTGGCAAGAAATGAGGCTTTTCTACGCTTTGTAAGAGCAGTAAAACCGCACAAGATGTGGCCCATTGTTTCACGTAGACGGCTTCCTGAAAGGAAATTCATGCGTGTGTAGCTCATACTTTTAACGTATGTAATCAGCAGACTGTCAGGCAACATTCCAGCAGTTTTCTGTGTGTGTTACTGCTGTAGACAACCTGTGTTTAGCAATGACTTGATAACTGGAACAGACACATGATGAATTATACTATTAAGTACTAATTACAAGTTACATTTGAAAGGCAAAAGGAACGGAAAGCAGCAGGATAATTTATGATTTCGCGGGGGTCTTTTCACAGACAATTTTGAAAAATTGTATCCAACAAAATTATTTTTTTAAACAAGCATATAATAAGTAGCTTAAAGCTGCCTTTAACTTATCAAATGCATAAAACAGTTAAGTCAGAAAACGAAGAGTCGCGCCATTGCTGTCCACATTCCCATGGATGCTTTGCATGCTTGTTTTGCGTGCGTTAAATTGTTCTGCAAGGGCACGCAATTGCAGGTTACGTCAGAATCAAGGTAATACAGAATGAGCACCCGCCCAGAGGAAAATATAGAAAGAAAGAAAAAAAAAAAGAACTTCATCACTGTGGATTTATTAGATACACATGTGGACAATGACGGCAAAAATATGCAAACCAGGCTTACGTGTCTTTATGTTTTGCAGTTTGGAGGAATTTTACTTGTCGCTTTTGGACAGCCACTCCAGCAAGTACAATATGGGTAGCCAAAATCTTAGCAAAGTTTAGAAGCGTTGCACCAGAATAAAAGTATGATGACCACAATATCTAAGACTTGGACTTAACTAAAAGACTCGTCTGGGGCACCCAGCGTTCTGTGAAGGCAATGAACCACCAGGCAGGCACAGGCAGAGAGCAGCACAAGAAATGACAAACAACAAGTGCCATTTTCAGAGTACTGTATGCTCCTTTCTGTAGCCCTTTTTCATTTTCGCATCCTATGTTGGGGAGATTTTTAAGACACTTTATTGAATAAATAAGCATGGCTGTGAATTACTCAATTAACTGAAATGATTCCCAAAAGTAAATGGCTACTTTGAATTAGGCGTTCCATTAGCCTCTAAGGAGCTGAAAACTGAACTGCACAAATAAAAACAAGTCCAAGTGCATACTTTACTCATGAACGCAGCTTTTGGTCATTTTAGTTATGGGAGTGAACTCGCTTTGTTTCCAGAAGAATTGTAATTGTTTCTTTTCTTTGTTTTTTTTTTTATAAAACATGCAAGTCATTTCCTGCTCCCTTAACGGGCCTTTCCTGTCCCAGCAGGCTATAAATCTTTCTAGGCCGCTGCCCACCGCACCGCCCCTTTCTCCGCCATGAGTGCAGTCCCCAAGCAATGCTTCAGTTTCTCACACATTTAAGTCTCAACTTGCAGTTGTACATGATTACAATACTGAACAAAACAAATTAAGAAATCTGAAAGAAGGGTCCCGCTGTTGCATGACTTCCTTTGACGATCAGCAAGTTCTTCTTGCTCAGGCTGTGCACAGAAACTAAATCTTGAAATTCTTCCAGGAGGCAAAAAATCAAAGCCATGTACTGTAACTCACACCTTTCGTATACTTCATTTTAAAAGACAAAAGATTTATTCGGGATGATGGGAACCTCTCCTCCTGAAAACATCACTGGCTCTTATTTTTCTCTTTTTGAGTCTGCAGTACCCCAGCCAAGTTGGTTTCGATAACTACAAGAAAAAGGGGTTCCTTCAAAATAAACTTTAGGTAGGAAACAGTTTTCTGTAAGAAAATTTTTATTTTACTGTCATGCAAAGCGCCAAAGGGTGGGGAATTTTAAACTAATA
The DNA here is from genome assembly GCA_026402145.1 of Polypterus bichir lapradei. NCBI lineage: Eukaryota > Metazoa > Chordata > Cladistia > Polypteriformes > Polypteridae > Polypterus > Polypterus bichir. The sequence continues at coordinate 15,522,544 of JANRMT010061414.1, forward strand.
ATGAACCGGTGTAAAAACATGCCTAACACAAGGCAGAGTGTCAGACTAAGGCGTCTCCAAAAACAAACCGCTTTACTGCAAGCGTTCCGTGCATAAAACATTCCTCTGCAAACCACACTGAGCTTATATATGAATATGTCTATTTTTACAGCTTGCTCAGTTCGTCTGACGGCATAGAGTTTAACATAAAAACCCACCCAGGATGAATACTAGGTGCACAACTGAATAAATAAGCAAGCATCCTCACATTGTCGGGGGTATAAAGTAGACCTGCCCGCATTGGAATGGGCACGCAAGTTACAGACTGAAGCTTCTCTCCCTGCGCTCAAGTGCTGCTAGTTAACATTACTGCTCGCAATCAATAAAGTTCTGTCCTAACTGCAGCAGGATCAAAACAAAAAAAAAAAAAAAAAAAAAAACACGAGACTGTGCCGTTTTATTACACATTAGCAGTGTCGTAATATAAGAAGCAGTGATAAGAGCTGCCACCTCACAGGTTCAGCAGTCTTGTTTTGAATCCCACCGCCAGTCACCGTCTGTGTGGACTTTGCACATTCTCCATTGTGTCAGGGTGGGTTTCCCATTCACACACCCCCCACCCCAAAAGGTATGTGCTAACTCATAATTTCAAACTGTCCTCATGTGTGAGTGTGCACAGGACTGGGCCCTGTGATGGATTGGCACACTGCAAATACTGCTGGGGTGGGCTCTTATCCTTCCATGACCTTGAATCGGATCAAGTGGGATTAATTTTCTTGGAAACCTCTGGGTGTTTTTATAGAAGCCTTGTATATATTAAACAGCCATGCATCGTGTACAGAAACATCGCTGAATAACCCATGACACTGAATGTATTTAAGTAGGTATATGATGATTAATTGCTGAATGCTGGTGTGTATATATATTTTATAAACACCACCGGCCAAAGACAACCCTCCTCCAAGACAAATGTGCACATCTCACAACTAGCAGAGTGTTTGCGGCTTTGCAAATTTCGAAGAACAGAAGAGACTCTGGCTTGCCATGTTCCTCAGTAGGACGATTCATTTGTGTGAAAATTAATGAATAGATAAACTGCAGCGTGTACACTTGCACTTGCTTCAACAAGCTGGTATTCACACTATGTGCTTTTTAATATTGCTTACTATGGGATACATTTAATCTTGGGGTGTAAATTAACTATGTTCAGTTACCAAAAACAAAACTCTCAGTGAACCCTGGAGTATGTGACATCCAAAAGAAACTGAAACTACTTAACAGTTACAGCTAAAAGAAGAAATCTGAATCAAAGCATCCAAAGGGAATTTTCACTTGTGTATGGAAAAAATGATACTTCACTTCTTTCAGAGATTTTGTTTTTGGAAATTACATGGAGTGCATACAGTATGTTTTATTTCAACTGTCATACCAAGGTGTTAACCAATTTACAAGCAATTTATCTCCTTTCCATAATGAGAACCTAGCAGTCAGTGACACACAGCATAAAGCTTTCTGTGTTATAGTGCAAGTTTAAGATCAGAACTGCAACCACGCAATTATTGCTTCAAACTTTATTACACTAGGAGGCATTGCCATGTACAAATAGGTACACATTGATTTATAAGCTACTTCTTTCAAATGGAATCAGTGCCAAGGATGCCACTCTCTTACATTCAAAAATGGTTATAATGAAACACCTTAAAGATAAGACACAGTTAAATGGGTAAGAAGACATCTGAAATGGCAATTACATTACCAGTGGAAGGTATGCATAAAATTTTATTTACATACAAGTCAATCCAAGTATACATTATGGGATGATGTGTAACACACTCAAAAATGGGGGTAAGGAGACAACCCTTGAAATTACAATTACACAGTACAACACAGATCAAGCACTATAGTCGTAGTTCTTAATGACATATTAAGATGGGACAAGTGAAATACCGTGTGGAGTAGATATCTAGAGAGTGCCCACCTATACTCTACAACGCCATACAGGGCTGTGTTAAACAAGGAAAAAGTAACATAGTGAGCCTAAAATAAGTCACTTCACCCAAATGTGCTCAAATGTTGCAAAAACGTACCATAGGTAAGAAACTGCCCTTAATTCTGATCTTGCAAACCATAATGGAGTAAGTAAGGCACATATAATGCCAATGTCGTAAGGCACATATAATGCCAATGTCTGAGGGTTTCGGCGCTGCCAAACATGCCTGTTATGTTCAGGTTACTGGGGACGATCTACAGAAATCCTTAACATTATTACAGAAGGAAACAAAGATGACGGCTGCTGCAAAATTGTCTGGGGTACAGTTGAGTAGTGTTTAATTTAAAATAAGATTATGCACATTGGGAACCACGTTTTCAAACATACAGTTTAAAATATACGGAAAGAATTACCTGGAGGAGGAGTGAAAAGAACCACCTCTGGGGAGCTTTATGTCTTAACTAAATAGCACCAAAAATGTGTAGGATTGGGATTAGCTGCCTATTCGCACCAAAACATGTTCTTAATGCTGCTACAAAAGAAGGAGAAATACATTCTTGCTTATGAAAAGCAACTTAAAACCAAAGCCGCACTACTGTATTTTTATGCCTTTACATTTCAGCTCTAACAGTGTCTATAAATTGGTGATTTGCTGAATATTTACAGTAGATGATGTGAGAAGTCCAGCAAAATGGCACCTTTTACTGGCTAAAAAAAAAAAAAAAGATTTGCTTTCCGGGCAGTTCAAAGGGGCCCGAGTTCCCTCGAAAGCTTCCATATGGTTTTTCGCTAGCCAATAAAAAGTGCCATTTTGCTCGACTTCTCACTACATCCATAATGGCTAAGACAGTACAAAACCCTAGTACTACAGTAGATGTAAAATACAGGTTTAGAAACGGACTCTGGGGCCCACGATTTGGAGGTGGTGGTTCACCGGTTACTTGATACTCAAAGTAGTAACAGCCCAGTGCTTCTGAATGGTGTTAGAACTGGCTCTGACCTCTGCATGTAATCCTGTGATGGGGTGCAGGTGGCGAGTGGGGCAAACTGAACAAACCTGGGACCGACACTGGAGAAGGAAGCCAGTTCAACACCAGGGAAACAGGCACCACCTTGCTAGAACTTAAGTGCTAAGACAGGATGGATCTTGTAAGGTTTAGCAATACATCCAACACTCACAACATGGGATCAGCTGGCCTATGTGTTTTATTTGTGCCATCTACAAATAGGTTGCGATCACGCCAACAAGACATATACTGCACAGCTCTTGGTCCTAAAGCTCGGAGGCCGGGTGTTGTGTGGTGTCCGTTATTTTTTTTTTGTCTGTCATGTAACTCAAACAAAAAGCATTAACAGTGAGGAATGAAGCATATACACTACTGAGCTGAAATGGCAGAGCAGATCGGATGAACCGCAAGCAAAATGGAGGTAATTAAAGAGGACCGAGACGACAGAAAACAAACAGGACAAAAAGAAAAGCAAGCACTAACAGAAACGAATGAGCAGCTAAGCAAGCGACGAAAGGAACGAGAGATGAACGTAAAGCAGACAGTGACTAACGATTGTTTTTAATCCACTAACACTGCGTCGGCCGTAATCCCATGAGGGACGACATTCCCCCATAATCGCCAAGGATGCGATTGAACCGTCATCAAAAATTGAACCCAGAAAAAAAAAAAGAAAGAATTGCAGAATCCACGTGAAGGCTGGCGCTGAGGAAATCACCAACGCTGCGGCCGTGCCGATTCCATTTCACGCGACCGATCAAACCCACAAAACGAGCTCTCGGAACGAAATTTTTTTTTTAACGATGCCCGGTAGGCAACACAAACACAAATGGCCTCGACGGAATATTTACAAACACATCAACGCGCTTGACCAAAAGGGAAAAACGGATGCCTGACCATCCGCGCTACGGCGGTGACTGCCTTTTCGGCGCGGAGATCTCCGAAGCGCGAGGCGCGGCCATTTTCTCCAAACAGCTGCGCGAGCTTTGGTGCGGGAAGAGGGCGGCTGACAACGAGACGCGAAGAAGGAGAGGCTGCACAACCAGGCCCGCCAGCGCACCAGCAGCAGAGGTAGCGACGTGGAGGGAGGAGTTTGCGAAACATGATTTTTCATTCTTTTTCCCCTTTTTTTCCCCTCTCGTCGACATTCGCAGGGGGGCGGATAGAGAAGGTGAAGCTCATCTCTCTCTTGCTTGCTTGCTCGCTCGCTCGCTCGCTCTCGCGGGGGCTTGTCGCCTCCCCGGCTAGGCAGGACTCGGCTCAGTTCGGCCCGCTCACGCGGCCTCCGGAGCCCCCCATTCGCAGCGCTGGCCCCTGCACATACAAGCGCTGCGATTTGCATACCATCGAGACGATTAAACCGGGCGCACCGCCCGCCCGCCTCAGCGCCCTGAAACATAATCTCTGCGTTTGGCAACTTTTAATTTGCCCCCTCCCTCCACCTCCTCCTTTTCTAGTGCGCTCCGTGCTGTCTCTCCCCCCCTCGCTCGCTCTCTCTCGCTCTCTCTCTCCTCTTTTCTGTCTCGGACACATTTCTTTCCCTCTCGCGCGCTTCCCTCCCCGAAGGAAGGAGCGCGTGTTTTTTTTTCCTTGAAATTTTTATCACAAAATTATAATACACTCAAAGGGAAACTCACCGTCACGAAAAAGCAGAGCCCTGTCAACGGGGTTTCCTCGCCATCGCATCAGGGGCCGGCGGGGCAGTGCCGCTCGTGCAGACAGCAGAGGCAGTGTGCGGGAGCCGTGCGAACTGGGAGCGTCCCAGTGCGAGAGCGCCGGGGAAATGTGCGCTGGTGGGGCGAGCCCCACCGAGACGGAGCAGTGGTGGGGCTAGCAGTGGAGTCTGGGGAGTGGGAGAGGGACCAGTGCATACTGGTGGTGTCCCAGTTAGAGAGCGGGAGAGAGAGAGAGACACGCGGGTTGGTGGGGGCGGGGGGAGTTATTACCAGTCCCGGCAGCATTCGGTCCTGCCAAGACTAATGCTCTGGGCGGGTTGGGGAGGTGGCAGAAACTTGTGCTAACTGGGGATATACCGAGTAGAACTAGAGCAGTAACCAGTACTGACTATGAGGGTCCACGTGGGAGAGCTGGGGAGGAAAAAACAAACAGTCCCAAAAGACTGGAAACTTGGTGAGAAACGGAGGGACCGTCACGGTATTCCAAAGGGAAAGCAGGAACCCGCTTTGACTTTGGAGGGAGTGTCCCCAAGAGATGGGAGGAGCCAGAACAGTCGAGAAATAAATAAATAAACACAAGACTAGTACAAGTAGGGCAAGTGCCAGGACTGAGTGAGTAGGTGTGCTGGGCATCGGGTTGGCACAAGTGACCAACTACTTATAAGGTGATCATGGCAGGGCTTATAGGGTTGGCAAAAATAATAGATCATTTACTTGT
>JANRMT010061414.1:15527923-15658093 GCA_026402145.1 Polypterus bichir lapradei
GGAGTGAATAGGTATGCTGGGCATAGGGTTGGCACAAGTGAACAACTACTTATAAGGTGATCATGGCAGAGCTTATAGGATTGGCACAAATAATAATACATCATTTACTTATAGATGATAAAGGATGGACATTCCTTCCACAGCAAGGCATTGCTTTTCATTTCCTGGGTATCCCTTCAATGTGCTTCAGACACCCTCTGCCCTCAGAAATATTTCATCTGCTGTTTTTCATTTTGAGGTAATAAGCTACAGAACCCAAATATGTCTGTGTACAAATTCTCTGAAACTTTCATTAAAGTTTGGATAGCATGTTTGCGAATACTGATGAATGTGTGTTACCCCTCATTCTTTTAATGACCACCTGCTATGGTTATGTGCAGTTTTTAAAAGTGAAACCCTGTGACTTAGTGACAACATGCTCACGTACAGGCAAGTTTTAAGTGTGCCAGTTTTTAGAATGGTAAATATTGTGGATACTGTACAGTACGTGTGAACCACGTGTATACATTGTAGATTTCTCTTTATCTTCTCATTAACTTTTTATGCTTCACCCTTCCTTCCAGTGTTTTTGAGATTCCTTGATTCCCTGACCCTGTTTTAGTAAGACTCTTTTTAGATTAGGAGTAGAGTCTTCCTACTTCTGGACATGTGACTCTCAATTCCTGGTCATGGGATCCTGGTTTGTAGTTTTAATGCTGGTATTTGTAATTGTCACTGAGAAGAGGGATAACTAAATAGCCCAAAACAAGGAAAATGTCTACTGGTGTTTAGTGTCCCTCTTAAGACCTTTCTTCTTACTCTTTGGGTGCACTTTAAGTTATACATTAAGTTTATACATAAGTACACGAATATGGTGTGTAACCAAAGCTGAATTATTTCCAGTTGGGAAATTGCTTGCATTGCATATTTTTTTTTTAGTGCCCTTAGACAACGTATTTGCCAATGAGCAAAAAAATGGATAGGGCTTCGGTGACAGTTTCAGATGTGCGTCTCGGTGGCTTTTTGTGGACTCTGCATGTTCTTGCCCAGGGTTTATTGACCCTTCCTTGTGTATTGATCAGTGATGCAGTGTAGTGTGAGAAGATACCGCTGTTTGTGTTTTGTAATAGGTGGTCATCCAGGGCCTAGTTGAACATTTTGGAGGATGCAACAAAAACAAAATTATTTTAACATTTGTGTTTTGGGGCCAGATACTTGATATCAGTGGTTGACCAATGAGATAGGATTACGGTTAGGTAGACTTTAATTATCCCAGAGGGAAATTTTTTTTGTATCAGGAAAGTTCAAATCTTAAGGCATTGTTACACAGACGTAACAACTGACTGCTAGTGTTATAATAAATGCACACGCTCATGATTAGTACCAAGACGAACCGCTTAAACCTTTACACAGCATAATTTAGAATTCAGCAGCATCCCTACAGGTACCCAAATTCAAAATCCTTAAAAGAGTTCTTAAATCTGTGGCACTTTACCCTTGGGAACCTAAATAGCAGCCTTAGGGCAACAAGTGAAATTCAAAGAAAAACGTGGATGGCTACTGACTGACAGAATTAATTTGACCTCCTTTCTTACCTTTTGTCGTACGGCTCTGTGACCGAGGTCTGCTGTAAACAAATATTTTTTTTCCATCATATTTGTACACAGTTGTCAATATAGTTTATACTATTAATACTGTGGTTGCCAAACCAGTGTTTAAGATGATTGTACTCTTAGATACGCTAGGAGTCTGCGGCTGAGCTGACAGGCAGGTAGAGAATAGTGGACAGACTGATAAAGCACTTCCTGTTTTAGTGAATATAATTTTATATGTTATTTTTTGCAGCACAGTGGCACAGCGGTTAGCATTGCCTCCTCATAGAGCTGGTATTGTTAGTTTGAATCCCACACCAAGAAAATGTCCATGTGATGTTTTTGGGTTGCATGTTCTCCCCGTGTCTGCGTGGGTTTCCTCCGGGCGCTCCGGTTTCCTCCCACAGTCCAAAGACATGCAGGTTAGGTGGATTGGCAATTCTAAATTGGCCCTAGTGTGTGCTTGGTGTTTGTGTGTGTCCTGCGGTGGGTTGGCACCCTGCCCGGGATTGGATTTGTGCCCTGTGTTGGCTGGGATTGGGTCCGGCAGACCCCCGTGACCCTATGTTCGGATTCAGCGGGTTGGTAAATGGATGGATGGATGGATGATTTTGGGTGCCCCCCATTTCCGTATGGGTTTTTTCCTTCTACATCTGTAGAGTCCACTGTTTCCTGCCCTGTACCCGGTACTATAGAGATCATGTCTGCCCTCTTACGAGGTTGAGCTGCATTCAGTGGGTTTGAGAGTGTTACGTTTTATTTTCTAACATTTCATAGAAGTTGAAAGCATCTTGAAGCTCAGAAGGCCATGAGATTTTTTTCGTTGTGACTTTTTGAGAGTCAGGGGGTCCGCTGGAGCCAATCCCATCTAGCACAGGGCGCCAGCCCTCCGTAGGGCACACACACCATGGGAGGAAACCCATGTAAACTCCATGGAGGGAGGACCCGGGAAGTGAACCCAGGTCTCCTTACTGCGAGGCAGCAGTGCTACCACTGCGCCAACATGCTGCCCACATTTTGAGAGTTCCCCATATACAGTAACTCATTTGTGTAAAATTTGCCTTACTGTTCTGGTCACTTCACCTAATCTTGATTTGTTTTAATGTTTCAGAAACCTGGCACTCTGACTGTGAAATTCATTCACTTCATCTGTAATGGTTACCATTTCCTCAACAAATCATGTAGGCAGAGTGGCATAAAGTATACAGCTGTTTTATTTTTGTCCCGTTTTGAGGCTTAGCTCCCTTCCTTCCCAGTTAGAGGGTCTCTTGAGCATTTTAAATTTTTTATAAATTACGATTACATTATCATTTTTCAGTGTTGTGATTAGTCTTCCTCCCCTCTGTAGCCGACCCTTAGTTTTAAAGCAGGGGTCTCCAACCTTTTTTCCCCGGAGTGCTACTTTTACAAAATGAAAATGGCCGAGAGCTCCTCATGTTTTCTAATGTTTATTCTCATAGCTTATTTCAACCCAAGCAAACTGAATAAGCTTGTTTTGCCTGAACATTTACAAAATGTTGGTGCCCACAACTCACATTTTGCATTAAAACATCACAAAAAAATATCTAGTTCACCTGCAAGTGCATTTTGTATGTCTGTTTGCATTTTCTAGTGTATCTCACACTACTGAATTAAAACATCAATGCTGTCAAAACAAAACAATGCAATTCCAAATACACAGTGTTACAAAAGGCGCTATGTGGACGTCTGACCCGACACAGATTCATACCAGAGGCACATTAAAATAAATAAACTTTTATTTTTCTTCACCTGTTGGGCACATCTTCCCCATAATCCCCACAGGCACAACACAGTCCCAAGTGTAAATAAAGCACCCAAACCAAAGCACACTCTTAGTCTTCCTCCTCCTCCTCCACCTCCACCACCACCACCACCACCACTCCCACTCCCACTCCCAAAGGAAAGCCAGGCTGCCTAATTGCCAAGCTTTACCTTAGCATATGGTTTGGAGGGCAAGTGTGAGGGTATTCTGTGCCCCCATTGGTCTGAAGTATGGCTGTTGTGGAAGCTGGCCCAGACACAGACAGGCAGACACATTCATGTCACCCACAAACACGTTTATTTACAATATTTACAGTCACAAAGTGCACCACAAAACCCCCAAAGTCCTGGCCACACAATGCCTTCTTCCTCTTCAGGCCACGTCCTAGCCTCCTTACATCCGGCTCAGTCCTCTCCGCTCCCGACTCTCGCCCCGAATGAAGGGAGGCGGCCCCTTTTATTATCACCCGGATGTGCTCCAGGTGGGTTCCGGCAATCACCCGCCGACACGCCCCTGTGTGGCGGAAGTGCCGACTGCATCCCCGAAAGCACTCCCTGCTCCAGTTAAGTCCTCATTTGTGGTCGGCTTTCTTCAGAACAGGCCGCATGCCTGTCTCAATATGGCTGCTCTTCTTCCCCCCAGCACTTCCTGGTGTGGCGGAAGTGCTGAGGTCCAGGGCTCCAAAGGCATGGGGGTGACCACGGGCCCCTACAGGGTGGAGTTTCAAAGCTCTGTACCCAAGGCCCCCAAAGGAACCAGGGCGGTCGCCCCCAGATGGTCTGGGGAAGGCGCAAGCCCTCCTCCGGTCCTCCTGGGCATCCCGGCCGGGTGGCCACCCCAGCCACCTCTGACACTGTTTGGAACTGTCTTGTATCAGAAGCCTTTAAGTACTATGACGTCCTATTGGCTGTAGGGGTTAGACAGAAAATCTGTAAATTTGCTTGCTTTACCTCACTCTCTCACTTACCAAACTGATGAAAGACCATCTCACACAGCATGAACTGAAAAGGACAACACAATGAAAAGCACAGCTCGGCAGCCATATTGAGACAGGCATGCGGCCTGTTCTGAAGAAAGCCGAGCACAAATGAGGACTTAACTGGAGACAAGTCTGTGTGCCACCTAAAACTACACATCAGCATTTATCAGGTTGTTTTTTAGCTAATATTCAAATGTACTTTGCATATTGTTATTCTTTATGAATATTATCAATAATTATTTAAAAAGTGTAACTTAACTCCTGCTTGTCTTTTACTACACCTGATTGTCTGAGGTTATAAATGCAGAAGGGAAGGTGGGGAGAAGTTATATGGTGCAGTACCTGATAAACAGTGGTAAGTCTGCGAGATTTGAGGCATTCTGACAAAGGCTACGTATTAATAACACAAAAGGGCAAAGTACAGCAATGTACTCCTGAAATACTCTACCAAGACAAAATAGAGGTGTATGGTGGAGTGGAGCCACTTCAGTTCACTCTTGTGGAGTCATTTAAATGTTCGTCTGTCAGTCGTGTTCTGAACTTTGATTTCATGACATTCATGTCAGACTCTCCGAGGTATGGAGACCCAAACAAAGCAGACATTTTCAGAGCTGCTTGGTGAAGATTCTTATAGTTATCTGGCTCTACTAAGCTCCAGAAATGCTTAGAATGCTGTTGAGACTTTAACTGCACATTATTTTGAAGGTTTACTAATATATAAAATTCAGCATCCGCTTTTCACGCGAGAACTACTTAACGGATTTAGATCAGGTTTTCTCCTATAATTTGCTTGACCATTCCGGTTGATTTTGCAACTTCTCTCATTTCACTATATATCAGAGGTCGCTTGCGGTTCCAATTTATTTGCACGAGTCCGAGAAACTCACAGCGGGCCGAGGGGCGGGGCCTTCCTCACTTACTCGCCAGCTTCGGGGCGTGGTCCTTAACTCCGCTTAGCTAGCGAACGAGAGAACAATTAAATTCAACTTTGTTTGATATTTAAAATAAAGTGTTACTTGGGTCTTGATGAGTTTGAGTCCGGATATTCTTTGAAGTGTATGCCACATTGAAAAGATAGATTGCAATTCAGATTGTGGATCGTGATTTTGTGTTAAATATGATTTTTTGGAAAGATCGCCCAGCCCTAATTTGACTAATCAAGTTTTCACATTTATGTAGGCGAGCTACTTGGAAAGAGGTTGCGATCTGCCGGTAGCTCATGAGCGACGTGTTGGAGACCCCTGTTTTAAAGCTTTCTAAATTTGTTTTCTTGTGCTGCGGCAGCAAAGATACGCTTCTTACTCTGCTCCAGCCTCTTATTTTCTATCTCTGCCCGGCCTTTTGATCTTGTCCAGTCAGTCTACATCCTTTCTTCCTGTGCAGATTTGCTTCTTTAAATTACTTGATTCTTTTTGTCAGGCTTTCTGAATGCATCCTCATCACCACAAGTCATCCCTTTCTGTCATCCGCCATCACAATAGACACCAGTGGATTCAGAAAGTATTAAGACCCCTTCACTTTTCACACACTTTGTTGTGTTGTAGATTTAATTTTAAATGAATACGTTTGCAGTTTTTGCACCTTAATCTATATTCAAAAACCCATAATGGCAAAGTAAAAAAAGAAGTTTTCAGAGAGGTTTACAAATTCAGTAAATGCAAAAACTGAACTCTCTCATTCATAGACGTTTTCAGACCTCTAATTCAGTCCTTTTTAGAAGCACCCGTTGTAGCAACAAGTCTTCCTGAATAAGTCTCTACAAGCTTTACACACCTGCATTTAGGACGTTTATCTCGTTTCTTCCTGGCAGATCCTGTCAAACACCATTAGATTGGATGGGCACTATCTGTAAACTGCCATCTTTAAGCGTTCCCACAGATTGCTTTATGGGTTTAAGTCCGGCCTTTGGCTGGGCCCCTCAAGGACAGTCTGGAGATTTATGCCAAAGCCATTCCAGTATCATCTTGGTTGTATGTTTCAGGTGATTGTCACTCTGAGGTGGTGTGCATTCTAGAGCAGGTTTTCTTTAAGGACCTCTGTGTATTTGTCCATATTCATGCTTCCCTCAAGTCTGCCCCTGCCGTTAAAAAGCACCCTCATAGCCTGGTGCTGCCACCACCGTGCTTCACTGTAGTGATGGTATGGTTAGGTGATGGGCACTGCCTGGTCTTTACCAGACACAGTGCTCGGAGTTCTGCCCAAAGGGTTCAATTTTTGTGTCATCAAGTCAGAGAATCTTTTTCCTCGTGTTCTCAAAGTCCTTTAAATGCCATCATACAAGGTTTGATAATTAAATTTGCGAACTCAACACTGTGCACTTACAGTATGTTGGCAGCGCTGTACATACAGCTCGGTAAGATTTCATAACTTTGCTATTCACAGCTGTGTTTGTGTCGACGTGTGGCGGCATCTTGCTGAGTGGCCTTCATTACTGATGTTGTGTGTTCTTGTGTGCCGTCGTGAGAATGTCGGAGCTTGCATTAGAGCAACGAACAAACAAACCCCAACTCACCCTAAACCTGTAAAAATAATAACTGGATGGGGACACCCTCCCTACTCACCTTATCTGGCCCCCCAATCATTTTTTCTTTACCCGATGATAAAGGAAATATTGAAAGGAAGACATTCAGGACATCAAGAGTCATACAACAACAGCTCTGATGGCCATTCCAGAAAAAGAGTTCCAAAATTGCTTTGGTGGGTGGCCAGGGCGCTGGCGTCACCGCATCACTTCCCAATTTGAGTATTTCGAAGGTGACCGTAGTGATATACAGCAATGAGGTATGTAGCACTCTTCCTAGGATAAATTCTCAAACTTAATGGTCAGACCTCATATGTCTTTTATTGAATAGTGGCTTCCGTCTAGCCCCTCTTAACATAAACGCCTGGTTGATGCAGAGCCACTGAGATGGTCATCCTTTCGACTGGTTCTCTCATCTCAGCAGAGGACTTGAAGTGTTGTTACATACTGTATACCATTAGGTTGCTGGTAATTTTCCTGACCAACGCCCTTCTTGCCCAGTTTCTCAGTTTGACTGGATGGTCACCTGTAGAAAGAGTCCATGGTGGTTCTTCCTTTGCACAGTTTTTGAGGCCACTGTGCTCCTGGGTACACTAAAGCCTGTAGAAATCGTTTTATATCCTTGCCCTGGTCTGTGCCCCTTTGGCCACAATTTAGTCACGGAGACTTTCCAGGACTTGATAGTTTTGTTTCTTTCTTTTTTGACATGCAGTGTGATTATGGACCGTATATAATAATAATAATTCTTTGCATTTATATAGCGCATTTCTCACTACTCAAAGTGCTTAGCAATTGCAGGCTAAGGGCCTTGCTCAAGGGCCCAACAGAGCAGAGTCCCTTTTGGCATTTTACGGGATTTGAACCGGCAACTGTCCGATTGCCAGTGCAGACCCCTAGCCTCAGAGCCACCAGTCCGCACACTGGTGTGTGCCTTTCAGTGGCTTAGCTAGGGGGCAGTCCGCCCGAGGCAGCACAATTTTGGGGGAGGCATTATTGGCCAAAAGGTTCAGTACAATTCGTGTGTAAACAGCAGGGTTCAGAAAAATATCACCCATGAATGAAAACAGTAAACTTCTCTGATTTTTATCCACAAATACTTCAGAAATAATTTTCTGACTGTCCTTCTGTGATGGCATCAGACACCGCAGTTGCAATAACAAAAATAAACATAACACCCATAATAATTTCTAGAAAGATAAACAAGTAACTTACAATTTATAATTTCATTTCGTTATCAATCCGAATGCATTCTTGCTCATCCCCACCTATCACTTGTACACTACACTGGTTCTGGTTTTTGCCAAGTAATTATAATAAACTAATAATCAGAACACGGCTTATCGGTACGTCTATATTATATTCTTGTCTAGTAGATGCTTATAAATAATTATGTGAAAAATTATTGCTGTTTCTCTATATACAAATACATTTATCTTAATTTTTCTCTATACATCATTTTAATTTACTATTTCAATAGGTTAACATATTCAGATATGCGGCAAATCGAAGCCCCGCCCCAAGTGGCACGAACTCTGAGCTACACCACTGGTGCCTTTCTAAATGATGTCCAGTCGATTCAGTTTGCCAGAGGTTCTAGAAACATCTGAAGGAGAATGAACACAAATCGGATGGATAGATAGATAGGATATTAACTATATTAGACAGACAGATCTTTATTGTCATTGTCACTTTTTCAAAGGAACAACAAATTTGAAGGTGCAGTCGACTCAGTGTGAGGCATAAGAGTTAAAAAGACAAGAAGAGAGAAAGTAATAACAAACCGAATAGTAATAAAAGTACTTTACAAAATATACACCTGACCATGCTTTGGAGGGTCACGGCCTCGAGTCTGGATACTGGTATAAATGAGGGATTTCAGTTTTTTAATTTTGAACAAATTTGCAAATGATGTTTTCACTTTGTCATGATGGGTCACTGAGAGTAGATTGATGGGTGAAAATGGCAAATGTACCAGTTTAAAACTAAGTGTACAACACAGAAAAGTGTGCGCAAAGGAGGTTGAATGCTTTCTGTGTCCACTGTATATCTTCATATTTAGGGATGTCAGTCACCCAGCTCTTTCCTGTCGCATACAAATCAGAGCCATTTGGAACTAGACTACTCCGTATAAATATTCCTTTCCAGTATACAGTGAGCTTAGAGAACTTAAAGAGCAAGTCTTACAGACAGAAGCAAGAAACGAGGATGGACTTTCCTTACTGTATACAAAGGTGTCCTCTGTCTACAGTAACAACATTTATTTCTATAGCACATTTTCATACAAATAATGGAGCTCAAAGTGCTTTACATGATGAAGTAAGAGAAAAAAGACAAAATAAATAAGAAAATAGAATTAGGAAACACTAATCAACATAGAATAAAAGTAAGGTCCGATGGCTAGAGAGGACAGAAAAAACAAAAAAAACTCCAGACAGCTGGAGAAAAAAACAAATAAAATCTGCAGGGGTTCTGAGGCCACGAGACCACCCAGCCCCCTCTAGGCGTTCTGTCTAGCATAAATGACCTCAATCAGTCCTCATTGTATTCAGGGTTCACATGGAAGAACTTGATGATGACGGTCATATGGACTTCTGACATTTAATCCATCAATGTAGGGATATCACGGTGCTTTGATCAGGTGGTGGTGGTGGCGGCGCAGATCACCACCACAGAAAACCGGAAAAAGAACAGCAGAGAAAGTAGGGGTTAATACAGATTACGGAGCCACCAGGAATGATAATGAAAATTAAATGCATATAATAATAATTCATTACATTTATATAGCGCTTTTCTCATTACTCAAAGCACTATCCACACAGGGAGGAACTGGGAAGTGAACCCACAATCTTCCACAGTCTCCTTACTGCAAAGCAGCAGCACTACCACTGTGCCACTCTATACAGAGTATGAGGATTAAACTAAAATGAAGCTATGAGAAAGCCATGTTACAATAATGAGTTTTTATCAGTTTTTTTAAAGTGCTCCCCCGTATTAGCCTGGCAAATTTCTATCGGTCAGATATTCCAGAATTTAGGTGCATAACAGCAGAGGACCACCTCACCACTTCTTTTAAGCTTAGCATGTCATGAAAACGTGTGCTGTCCCTCGTTGGTGATATGTAATTTACAAACAATTCATGAATTCTGTTGTAGTCTATTGACCAGATTCTTCTCACTAGGAAAAAAAAAGAAGGACAACACCTCCATCTTCTCTAACTTTCCACGATTGTGCTCTCTGCTTCAATTGTTCCATGTTTCTTCCCTTTCTAATCTTCATCCATGCCATCTTGTGTCTTACTCTACTCCTGAAATTCCTCCTCCTACTATTCTCTCACACTCTGACTGTTTTTCAGCGTGGCTCTGTCTGAAAGTCACCCCTGGAGGATGAACATGAACTGTGGACAAGCTCACCACCTGCCTCTGGGACATCCGCTTTCGGGCCAGAGCTCTGCTTCTTCGACTAACTCGCATGAGATAAAAGTGCAGTCCAGTTGAATGGATATCTCGTCATAACACCCCACGATCCTCTTTGCTTTAATTGTCTATAAACTGAATTTGGAATCGCACATCTCTATTTTTTCCCTCTGCTAACAAACCATCACTTGCGTTTGATCCATCTTCTCGATGTTAGGTCTTATGGTCCTTTGGCGTGCCGCCATGGTCTTTCATCAGAATCACTGTGATTCTTTATTCCACGTTTTTTTTCTTCATGGCATATCAAGGACTGACATTCTTCAGCCAAACGCTGGTGTCACGTTACACTTACACGTGAGTGTCTTGTAAGATAAGAGAGTCACCTTTCGAACTCAAGTTTTAAAACTTTCAAAGTGCACATCCTGTCTATGCTTCTTACACCATAGAAGTCCCTGAGATGTTGAAGATCTTCTGATTATGATCTCTTTGTCACTTTGAAGCTCCGGGGATGTCAAATCATTGCGAGCTTTTCCCATACTTGGTTGGGCACCTCGGCTCCATGGTCCAGATTTATAAAGTGTTCACTTGAGAGGTTTTCTCATGGCGCAAAGGTCTGTAAATATCAGGAGACTGAACATGAATAGTGGACTTGTCGGGACTTCTTGCTGGCAACTTGATGATTTCATCCATTGCTCAAAAGATTCGATAATTTCAATAAATGTGATTTTCAGACAAATAGTGTAAGCATTTCTATTGCCAGCCACTTATATTTGAAATAGTTGCCATCGACAGCAGAATGGTTTTGTACCATAATCTTAAAATTACAGCAGACTGGAAATGGTTGTAAAATTCTAAAAAAATGAAAAAGAAAGAAATGCTTGAAATAAAATGTTTAGACCTTTTAATTTGGTACCAGAACTGTAGGGTCAATTCCACTTAACAAATGTAAACTACGTTCAGTAAACCGTAGTTTTGGAGGCTCCAATCTTGGGTTAATTAGGAGTGAGAACTGGTCACTGATTAGGAAAAGGGTGAGAATGAAAACCTGCGGCCCACCAGGCCCGGAATTCAACACCCCTGCTTTAGCCTGTTTAGTCAGAAATAATGTATATATACTAGTTACGTTACCTTTTGTAGAATTTAACAATATTTAATAGCTTTACATTTACAGCCGACGTCTTTATCCAAGGCAACTTTACACCATGTATGGATCCAACTGGGTTACATTTCTTTTGGTTTTCCAATGGGAGCTCAGACAGGCCAAGCGACTTGCTCAGGGTCACACAGCATCACTGGTGGGATCTGAACCCACAGCCTCAGGGGTTGAGGCCCGAAGCGTTAACCACTACACCACACTGCCTGCAGCTCTTACCTTACGTGTACCGCCCAAGTTCCTTGTATGCCTTTCCTGATGATCCTCGTGTGTCTCGATCTGTCTTGCCCGGTGCTTGCTCTCTCAGTTGCGTTCCTGCAAAGGCTGCTTCTCAGAGGCTGTCATTTCGAGGCACCTTGCTCACCTGCCATCCACTTTTTCAGTACTGCCAATGGTAGATGGACCCCCCATTACCCACTGTAACAACATCACGTTTAAAGGCAATTAGGGCTGTGCCTTGTAATTATTAGCCGAGCCAACATTGTTGAGTACGTTATCCACTTTATTGTTATTGAAATGCTCCATTTGAACTCTTTTTTTTTTTTTTATGTCCTTACTAGGAGGCTCTGCCCCCTGCTAGCTTTGCTCGCCAACCCCTGGGCGGGCGCTATGTACTAGCCAATTCACGGCTCTGCCACTCGCGTATGGGGATGTGGATGTACAATTTAAACAGATTGTCATTTTCATGGGAATTATTACATATGCATAATAGAACTATTTTACATTACAGCGAGTAATTAACCATAGTAAAACATAATAAATTGAAAGAAAATTATGTTTCATGTTGCGTTAGAGGTATTCGTTGCATTATATGTTTTCGTTCAGTTTATTTTTGAAATGAACACGCAAGTACTTTTTAAACTTTTACTGAAATACTTCAGTAAAAGCATTATTTGAAATGAACTTTTCGTCAATATCGCATTGAATGTTGATTCCATGTTTGGACTTACATCGTGACAATGCAACATATAACTGCCCGTGACTGAATATCGTTTCTTTCTCTCTAATAAATAAACTGACTTTTTCGAATGTTTGTCCCTGTGATTTGCTAATTGTTATAGCAAAAGCTATTCTAATGGGAAACTGTAAACATTTTAATACGAATGGCATATCAAGATCTCCTTTAGTGTCTAATGTTATCCCCTGAAGATGTACTACATTACGTGTTAAAATTTTACATGTCAGAATTGTTCGACCAATTCTGAATACAACTAATCTTGTTCTATTGCATAGCCCATGACTCGGACATAAATTACGCAGTAAAATTACTAATGACCTCCTTATGGCTGCTGATTCTGGTCTAATCACTATTCTCATCCTTTTTGATCTGAGTGCGGCCTTCGATACTATTTGTCATACCACTCTCCTTAATAGATTATCTTTGATTGGCATTACCCACACTCCACTTGATTGGTTTAGATCTTACCTCTCAGGCCGCACTCAGTTCATACAGCTTAAAACCTTCACATCTCAACCCACCGCTGTTACTTCTGGTGTGCCCCAAGGCTCTGTCCTGGGGCCTCTTCTTTTTATTATTTACCTTCTTCCCCTTGGCAATATTTTTCGCAAATATAACATTCATTTTCACTTTTATGCTGAGGACACCCAGCTCTACCTTGCTGGTAAACCCACCTCCTCTTTTCCGCCACCCTCGCTTATTGACTGCATTTCTGAAATTAAATCCTGGTTCTCTTCAAATTTTCTTAAATTAAACAGTGACAAAACTGAGGTTCTCCTCATTGGTTCAAAATCATCATTATCCAAAACCAATAATCTTTCTTTTATTATTGATAACTCTGTTGTTTCCCCATCATCTCAGGTCAAGAGTCTGGGTGTCATCCTTGACAGTACTCTATCCTTCCAATGTCACATTAATAACATCACCCGGTCTGCTTACTTCCACTTACGTAATATTAATCGCATTCGCCCCTCCCTCACTCCTCATACTACTGCCATTCTTGTTCACAGTCTTGTCACTTCTCGGCTGGACTACTGCAATTCACTCCTCTTTGGTCTCCCTAATAAATCTCTTCATAAGCTTCAGTTAGTCCAGAATTCTGCAGCACGTATCATCACTGGAATCCCATCTTTTCACCATATTACTCCGGTCTTGCAGCAGCTTCATTGGCTCCCGATCAAGTTTCGTATTGATTTTAAGATTCTGCTATTAACTTTTAAGGCCATCCATAACCTCGCACCTCCATATCTGTCTGACCTTCTACATGTTGCCGTTCCATCCTGTAATCTTAGATCCTCTTCCTCCACCCATCTGACCGTTCCTCCCGCCCGTCTAACCACCATGGGGAGCAGAGCTTTCAGCCGTTCTGCTCCCAAGCACTGGAACTCATTACCTGCGGATCTCCGAAATATCAAATCATATTCATCTTTCAAATGTAAACTTAAAATACATTTGTTTAAAATGGCTTTTCTTCTTCCTTCTGATTATAGTGGTTTTGTTTGGTTTTAATTTTTAGATTTTCTGATGTTTTAAGTTGTTTATAATTGTGTCTTTTATTTATTTATTTATTTATTGTTTGTTCGGTGTCCTTGAGTTCTGTTGTATAAATAAAATGTATTATTATTATTATTAACATTACGATACATCCTTCTTTCAACAGTAATTTGTGCGGTGGAAGACCAGATGGTGGTAACGGTTGTAGATATTCTTCATGATATTGTAAGTTGATGTTTTCATCTTCCTCACCATCACCACCAACTGTTTCAGCAGAGTCTATTGATTCGCATTTAACCAATTTGCCGTGAAACCGACTGACAATTTTCACGTCAATTTCTTTGACTTCATCGTTTCTCGGTGCTAGGATTGCCCGTGTACTCATTTCTTCTGTTGATAACCTTTGGGGATAAAATTCTTCAATAAGATTTGGACGTAATAAGTCTTCTTTATTTGGGAACTTAAAGTGAGGAAAACATAAAAATTTATAAGAGCTGAGAGCGCAGGAACTGCGTCTGACAAAAGCATTCACATGAATGAAAGGTGAGAGGGGCGTGGGCTGTTAACCATAAATGGTCGAGAGGAGGACGGGACTTGAAAAAATCTCTTGACAATAAAAATATTGTCACAATCAGGAATTGAACTTTGTACCCCTAATGTATTTTGTCATCATCCCTACCACTAAGTCACCAAAGTCAAACCGACCAATCACATTGTTCAGAGGCAGCAGAGACATGCACGCACGCACACACACACGGGCAGTAAATAGCATTTTATTTTATGTTAGACTAGCCATCCTCCGCAGCTCTGCCCGCGTAGAAGTGAAACAGGACAGTGAGGAGGGTCCTGCCTAATCCTGACATCACACGTCCCCCTCCCCTTGGCCCGCAGCCTCTGTCTTGGATTAGCGCAAATAAATCTCTTCTGCTAGCGAACTATGATACTTAGCGTGATGAGAGAAGTCGCAAAATCAACTGGAATGTTCAAGTAAATTATAGGAAAAACCCCGATCTAAATCCGTTAAGTAGTTCTATCGTGAAAGCGGACAGACAGACGGACGTTGGGTTTTATATATATATATTGTGGCATCCGGCTGGGGGTGCACGTAAAGTATTTGTACATAATATATTGTAAATGAATAAGTGTGTTGGGTGAACAAACGATGTCCGTCTGTCTGTGTCCGGGCCATCTGCCACAATATTTATATATATACTGTATATATACACAGTATAGAGAGAGAGAGTAGATTACATTGAGAGATGCCTCAAGGAATTAGTAAATTACTCAAAAGCTACTGTGTTTTAGTTATTTACATGACACATCGGCTATAGACATCAGAGGTGTTTAGTTGTAAACACTGCACTTGCCGCAGCACAGGCTTTCTCAGCCTGGGCTGCCCACTACCCCAGGGGGTGCAAGATGGCATTTCAGGGGGTGCGACAAAGAGAATGGCTGCATCGCAATTCACCAAAATTGAGTGAGATGTGTTGTCCGACTTTATCGCGGTGCATCTGGTGTCTTGGGAGCGTGTCGTCATCTGTGGGTCATTGATTAGTTAGTGCCTCTGTTCTGGGATATGAAAAGAAACGAGCATTGCGCACACAATTGCCACCTGTTAATGAGCCACAGAAATGCACATTCTTGTGGGTTCCTTGCTGCCGTTTGTAACAGGGACGTCTTAACGCATGGGCACTCTGGGCAATTGCCTGGGTGCCCCACGAGCATAGGGGCCGACATTTTTTCTGATGCCTATGTATTTTCTGTTTTGCTATCAGAACAGGGGCCCCAGTACCCTACTTTGCCCAGGGGCCTATTAAAACAGCCCTGGTTTGTAAAGACAAATAACGTTTTTAAGAGAATGGAATTTGGACCTTGCGATGGTCCGCAGCGGAGAGTAAGGTCTAGTATTGATTTCTGTGCAGGCCCCGATCGGGAATCGTCACTGATTTCAAGGTTTGATTGACATTTTTGCCAGGAGGGGACAGAATTGGACGCAACAACTGCTGCTTACACTCAGGCCATCTTTCCTGTTGGCGGTCCTGGCAGTATCGCAGCAGTTTGAACTGTATGGCACATTTGCAGTGCAGGTGTTATCTGGGCACAAAGCTTGTCGACTGTGTTACATTGCTTAGTGACACCGTGGCACCCATTGCTTCACAAGGGTCTCCAATCCCCCAAAAACCTTGATCGTTAATTGTATTTCCTTACCTGCCCGCACTTGATACTTTACGGGATACCCCAACCTCTGGATCGCCAGTTGAGTGTCTAAGCCAGGGGTGGACAGATTCTGTCCTGGAGGGCTGCAGGTTTTTGTTCCAACACAATTGCTTAATAAGAAGCACTTATTGCTCAAGTAACACTTCTGCTTCACTTTAGTTCTCTCACTCGTTAAGATTTTGAACCCTTATTGCTTATTTTAGTCTTAAACAGCCGCATTCTCTGTTTTTAATGGCTCCTTATTAACAATAAGATGCAAATGACAAAAGAAACCAGCATTTCTCCATTTAGCTTGTTTCCATTTACACCCGTGTGTGTTTATCATGCACTATTGGGTTTAATTAAATACTTGGAAGGAAAGTGAAGAGAAAAAAGCGAAGCACTGAGAATAACTCGTCTGTTTTAGACTTCAAATCATTTGGATGATATCCTTAGAAAGGAAACAAAATTGAGGATATGAGAATGACTGGACATGGCAGAGTTAAAGATCTAACAAGCCATGAAATTAAATAATTGATAAGGATTGTTTTTAATTAAGCAACTGGATTGAAACAAAAACCTGCAACCACTGTGGCCCTCCAGGACTGACTTTGCCCACCCGTGGTCTAAGCTAAACAGGGCCACATTTACAAGGTTATCGAGATTTACAAAGGTAATTTGCCCTGAGTTTTGCTTATTTTCTGAGTTTAATTTGTTCACCCACAGTTTTTTATGTGGTTCAAAAATGATCAATTTCACATGTAAAAACATAAATATGCGAACCTTAATCATAGCATTGAAACGTTTGGGCACCACTGGCTTGACGTGACAGCAGAAGGTACTGCAGCTTTAACAACAGTGCAACCCGACGGTATGACGTAAGTGATTGGGTGGTAAACCGGAAGGGCGCGTCCAATAGCAAAATATCTTGTTGCAGAGCCCGAGCCAATAGCATAATACATTGTTGCAATCCCCTCGCGTGTAACAGGAAAATATCTCAGCGTAGAAGCCGCGTCTCGTCGCTATGGCGTGCGTAGATGATAAAGAAGGCCTCCCGGAGAGGCTGAAGCGACGAGACCGGGAACGACAAGAAGCCCAGGAGAAGCGGAGGGAAACGCGCGAGCGCCAGGTGGTGTCAGAGGAAAAGGCCGACTACTTTACTGAAACCTTCAACAAGGAGAAGACGTCTCTGGAGGAGCTGCTAGCTACCTGCGGCCCGGAGCAGTTGGAAGACGTCTCCAGCCGGTTCTCCAAACTGCAGGTGTTTGTCAACGACAGCCTCGGTTTCTTGCCTTCTTACGAGGTTAGGCAGGCACAGGCAGCGTTACAGAGGCTCCAGGCATCCCTCACGGACAGACGGGAGCAGCTTCTTCCTAAAAAGAAGTTTACTTTCCGCTCCCGTAAGGCTGCACTTGCGGAAGCTGCCGCAGTTGTTCCCGAATGTAATATCGTACCAGCCCCCGAAGAAGCCCCCGCGGTTGTACCGGAGTCGGCCGTGGAGCCGCGGTGTGGCTTTTCAGACGAGGACTGTCGGCAGTTGGTGAAGACGGCATCAGAGATCAACGGCCAGGACGTGCAGCTGACGCGCCTGACGGGCTGCACAGTCAAGCTATTCGGCGCCCCTAGCACCCTGCACATCAGGCAGGTGAGGGACTCGCTGGTCCTCTGCGGGCCCGTCAGCAGCTCCGTGTTCATCGATGACTGCTCCCACTGCGTCTTTGTATTCCCTTGCCAGCAGCTGCGCACGCATAACGCCGAGGAGTGCAGCTTCTACCTGCACGTCACCAGCCGGGCCATCATCGAGGACTGCCGGAGTATGCGCTTCGCACCCTTCACCTGGAGCTACCCGGCAATCGAGGAGCACTTTGAGACGGCCGGCTTAGACAAGTCCAAAAACAACTGGAGCCAAGTGGACGACTTTAACTGGCTAGCCCGGGGTGTGCACTCGCCGAACTGGAGTGTCATACCGGAGGAAGAGCGCCGAAGCGAATGGGAGGCGTGAGAGGCGAGTGGTGGGATTCATGCAGCTAGTTAACGGTCGGGCGGCTCCCAGCCCTCTGTCAGTAATAAACACCCGCAGTCATTGTGTTTGTACTTCTAGTCAAAAGGGTTGTTTTTAAAGCAAAGCTCACCAAGTGTATGTTGTTGCTCAGCAGTGTGTCTTATGTTTAAGATTTTGTTTCAT
Organism: Polypterus bichir lapradei; assembly: GCA_026402145.1. NCBI lineage: Eukaryota > Metazoa > Chordata > Cladistia > Polypteriformes > Polypteridae > Polypterus > Polypterus bichir. The sequence continues at coordinate 15,546,177 of JANRMT010061414.1, forward strand.
TCGGGTTCGTTATTCAGTTTACGGAATAAAAAAAATATTCCGTTCTCCCTGCACGTTTGTGAAAGTCTGTTTGATGAGTCGAGTATTTTGAAATGTTTAAATGGCAAAGCCCTCGGGTTTTAGGTGTGTTGTGTCGTGGAGGAAAGGACGCACCAAAAGGTTTTCACCAGAAATGAAGGCTTATTAGGATTCGGAGGACAGGCAAACAGTTTATAGCTTTATTGCAATAAAACAATACCATGGACTCAACCCAAATCGGACTGAGCCCCGTCACAGTTTACTGTATATAATCATTTCTTATCATTCCGACCGCGCTCAAAGACCCCTCATTCGCTGTGCCTTTCTGACTCCCACCTGCACCTGGCTGACTAGTTTTCTTGGGAACCATCATTATCTCCTAACTTCCTTCTGCAGCTGGCCACTGGTATTTTTACTGTCTATTCTGCTTCGCTTATTTTTTAGGTGGCCTTGGCGGGCAGATGTTCCCTCTTCCATTTTTGGGCTTTCTCTATCTTATGAATTTCCCCTTGGGATTAATAAAGTAGCTGTCTGTCTGTCTCAATCATTTCCCCTTCCTTGGCGTTTAAGCTAATTTATATTAATGGCCAAAGCTAAGCTTTAATTAAAAAGAAATATGGCATGTACCTTTTATTTAACCATTGGCTTGGCATGCCTGACTTGCATTAATTTCTGCACTAAGGTTAATGCTTATATATTTTTCTAGATTTCTTTATCCATCTATTACATTATCCTGACCTAATTGTAACAATGCCTTTGCTGTCTCTGCTGACTCTCTATTCCAGCTGGCTTCTCACATGCCCGCCATGACCATTTCTCTGTATTTCGTCATTGGCATCATTCTTTGCCTTCTGGCCTTCCAACAACAGGTGTCCTTATTCCCGCTTCTATCTTCTCCGGGTGGTTTCTGTATGTCATTCTCTTTCTATTCGATCCTTCCAAGTTTCCCAATATTGGTAATTTTGCTTCAAGCTTAACTAGAAATGCAATATGACTAATGTGTTTTATTTAACTATTTGCTTGACATCTTATTTGCTTAACATGTCTAATTTATGCTAAATCGAATGCTTCATAAGCTGTTAATTACTTTTATGCTAATACATAGATTTTTATTTTCCATAGTTGGAACAAAGACTAGTCACAAGCTGGTGACCCTGCAGTTGGTAATAAACTTAAAGGGCCGTACGTGGCACGGCGGAGACTAAACTTCAGCAGTGCGTTTGAAAGGTCAGGTGGCTCCTCTGCACTGCTGGCTTGGTGGTCTTTTGATAACTAAAGCGGCCCCTCTAATGAGAATACAACTGTTTGTGTGAAGATGAATTTGCAGCTGGGGTTTGACGCAAGTCTTAAAGCACTTAACTCTTTGAGGGCTGAATGTTTTTTTCCCCAAAAAACTCAAGTTTTCTGAAAAGCACACAAAGCGATGGTTTCACACGTAAATCAACGTAAAACGGCTGTGGCTGCTGTTTGGCACATGTTCGGCATCTCTGGTGGCATTGGCTGCATGGGGGCACCTCGAAGGCCAACAGGAATACACGGTGGGCCAGCTGTCTTCGCACAGCAGGTGGGTGGCGGTCATAGTGTGGTTTGTACCTGTTGTCGTCCTAAGTGGTGGTCCTACCAGGCAAACGCTTCTGCAGGCACATCAGGAACTATCAGGTGACCCTGGCACCTCACTTTCGTTTTCGATCTCTGGATCACTTGCATCAAACTCGGAGTCTGACAAGTCGGAGTCCTGTGTAACGAAATTACGTAAAACGTCCACAGAGTATTTTGCTTTGCACATTCGCTTTGGTCTCTCGCCAGATGTCTGTGCCATTTTAGAGGTTGTTTGCTCTTCTCTACTCATGCGTGTTTAGGAAATCGGCATTAAATCAACAAGGCTATGTAACTTCTAGCAAAGGGCGCCGAACTGAAATGTAAGGGTGAGTTTTGTTGCAGTTTACAGTCGATTACCGTCCTCTACTCCTGAATTTTGAGAAAAGTCGTCATCAGCCCTGCCAGCGTTAAGGACGAGATATAAAGGAGTAAGCGACCTAACCTGAGTAATGACTCCTATGTATAGTAGAAGATTTGTGGTCAAATTTAAATGGCCGAGTGTAAACGGCGATCAGAACCAGACCTCTTTGACAACTCGGCGGTACACGTCCCAGGTTTTTGCCACCCCCACTTGACCATTTGCTCTCGGCAGTGTGCCAGGTAAGGCTGCAGCAGATTTGATTTAAACAGCAACTGAGACCTGCAGCACAGTGAGACCCTCATTTTTGGAGGACATCGAGGTAATTTTCTGCAGTTTCATCAGCGTCAGATGCGGGTCTTTTCGGGGGGGGGGGGGGGACAAGACGCACAAAACTATAAAAACAACAATGCAATTATTGTTGACCCCGTGTATGTGCCAGGCCTTTCCATGTTTTGTATTTGGCTGCGTCGTCATAGCAAGCTGTTAGAAATCCTAACACAAAGGCATGTTCAGGGTTAATATATCATCGTCAAGGGAAGGGAAGACCTGAAACCCTTTCATCTTTATCTCTTTAATGTGCCACACAGGTGTCTAATTTGCATATCTTGACAGTCGGGTGGCATTTTGAAAGCGACGGGCATATGGTATCAGTGACCGGGGGGGACGGGCCCACCTTTGTGTTTTGATGTAGTCATCCTGCTAGGCAGAAATGAAATGATCTTCATCAAGTGTAGAATGATGGTGTGGAAACTTGTCAGCAGGGTTTGGGGCGCCAAAGGCTCACCAACCCATCTAGAACACCAAACAGCTTCTTCTTCTCAAATTGTGTTCATCCAGTCAGTTATTTGCAGCCCATTTAGGTGAGCATCTGGAACGTCGCCAGTCACTACTGGACTTAAACTTTCCTACATGTGAAGTGTTACAGCCCTTCAAGCTTCATCCTTAAACTGCCACTGATCGGAGAATTTACAGCGTCTTAATGTCATTGTCATTGGAAATGGCAGCAAGAGGCAGAACTCCATACCACCAGCAAAGGTCTGGAGTTTGGCTCTCGTCAAACTGTTTAGTTTGTGAAAGCAAATTGACACACAAGGCTGTGCATTTGTCTTTATCAGCCATCATGTGGGAAGTCCATTTAACTAATTTAAAGTCCTGGAGGGCTGCTGGATGTCCCAGCAACAGGGAGTGCAAGGCAGGAACCAGGAATGGAGAGCCAGACCTCACCATGGGGCAAATTGTGCATTTCCAGGTAATCTAACTGTAGTGATTGGGCTGGAGTTGGGAGGCTGAGCCACTAAATACCTCAGAATGGTACACGAACTTCTCCAACCCTCGTTGTCAAAGTCCGAGTTTATCCCAGCAGCACCGAGGGCAATGCAGGATACCAGTTAGGAATTTCTGATTAGCCTCTCTGGAGACGTGGAAGGAAAATTGGCAGACATGGAGGGCGCATGCAAACTCGTGTCAGCCTGGCCCAGGGATCGAATCGGGAGTGCTGGATGTGTAAGGCAGCTGTGTGGTCCACTATGCCACCCTGGCAGCAGGAATTCTCTCTTGTTGGTATTGCAGGTGGTTGGCACCTGCCCTTAGAGTCATTGCTGTTATTCTTAAAATTTAAACATTAAGCTAATCACACCGGTGTCTTTATGCCAAGGGATTTCAGGTTTCATGTACCAAGTGCATTTCCCATCCTGAGATGGCATGGGGTGTAGTGGACTGGTGCACTTGGCGTAAAGCTGCTTTTACATCGCTGCAGCCTGGTGCTGGCATTTCATTAAGCTTGAAGTTTAGAGTAACTAGTTATTTGTAGAGGGGTGAAGGAGCACAAATTTATGAGCTGAAAATACAAGCGATTAAGCCACGGGTGGGCAACGTCAGTCCCGGGGGGCCGCAATGGCTGCAGGTTTTTGTTCCAACCCAGTTGCTTAATTAAAAGCCAATCCTTGTCCATAATTTTAATTTCATGGCATGTTAGTGCTTTAACTCTGCCATGTCAGGTCATTCTCATATCCTCGATTTTCTTCCCCTTCCTAAGGATATCATCCAAATGATCTGAAGTCTAAAACAGACGAGTTATTCTCAGTCCTTCTCTTTTTTTCATTTCACTTTCCTTCCAAGTATTTAATTAAACACACAGGTGTAAATGGTAACAAGCTAAATGGAGAAATGCTGGTTTCTTTTGTCTTTTTGCATCTTATTGTTAATAAGGAGCCATTAAAAACCAAGGCTACAGCTGTTTAAGACTAAAATAAGCAATAAGGGTTCAAAATCTTAACGACTGAGAGAACTAAAATGAAGCAGAAGTGTTATTTGAGCAATAAGTGCTACTTTTAAGCAATTGTGTTGGAACAAAAACCTGCAGCCACTGCGGCCCTCCAGGACTGAATCTGCCCACCTGTGGATTAAACATTCATTACTTTAAAGTGTGAGTTTAAAGAACTTGTCAGCACATTTAGCATTACGTTTGTCAGTCTAGAAATCCCTTTGTTTTCCACAAGCTACTCGTCCATCCATTTTCTAATTTCTTTCTGGTCCAGGGGTCTGTGCCTAACCCGACAGCAGGGGTGCAAGGCCATCACCAGGGTCCCTCGCAAACACAAGGCGGGTGCAGAGTGGCTGGAGATGACAAGCACGCCAAGACTCGGACCCTGTGAGCCCCCTGGCTTAACCTCCGTGTCGCTCAAGATTACGTTGTGGTTTGCACTTTTTTTGATAAATTCCCCCAATGATAACGAATGGCGGTTTGGTGCCTGCATTATTAGGTGTTAAGGTACAGCGCACCACATATGCATATTGTGAATTTGGGCTGATGGAGTGAGAGGGTTGGACTGAGCGGTGGGGCATAGAGTGACTGGTTCAAGTCCCACCTTCACTTGGAGTAACGTACTTGACCTACATTTGGAAACACTGCTACATAATAAAAGTATGTTCAATGTTTGTGCCGAGTGCGTTTCGTTTCATCGTCCCGTTTCCTGTCCGTTATATGTGCGTCAGTGAATGTTGTCCCCGTAAATGAAACGGTGAAGGATGACGGAAATCGCCCGTCAAGCGCACCTGATACATCCGGGACATTGCGTATTTAAAAAAGAGGCGCGAAAGGCAAAGGAGGAGAAAAAGAGAAGACAAGACAATTTGACCATTCATTTATCAGCTCATCCCTGCCGATCATTGCTTTAGTCCACTGCTTGCTTTTTTCAACACCCGATTCATCATCACGACAGCCGCAGCCGATAACCCCGGGGTTCGAATTCATCCCAGCCATTTCCAGGACTTTCACGGTGAGGTCGTTTTGTTTTCGGGAAGGAGCACAATAACACTACAGCCAGTATTAATACCGCCGGACTTTATTTTGGACTCATTTATCATAAGGTTGCCAGACGTCCCTTTTATACGGGACATCTCCCATATTTGATCATTTTGTCCCCTGTCCCGTACTGACCTTTCAGGGACACCCAAATGTCCCGTATTTAGTTCATTTTCAAATTTCGTAATAAAATATATTTTTACTACCTTCTTACGGTACTTAGTTGTAACATTATAAGTAATTATACTTTTCTTTTCTCAGGTTCTCTTGATGAAAATAACCCAAATGTAACGAGGAAGCTCGTGTTTGCTGCCAGTTTGCAGCTTGTTGAGTTGCTATGGTTGGCTGAGGACAGCGACACTGTCACCGCGCTGCTGTGCACTTCTGTAATCAGCATTGCAACATTCAGTGACTGTCGACAAAGTGTGTGGTTACTACTCGCCACGACTCACTTTTTTTCTAACTTAAAAACTAATCCATCCATCATCCCAAGACGCCAAAACGTAAGTGTAAATTTCGTGATGAATATTCCAGCGAATGGACACTTGCCAAACAAGGCAGAAGCTGTTTGGAAGCAAACTTTGGTGTATGCAATTGCACTTTCAGTAAATCATTTTCGAATGATTTTACTTTTGTTTTCCTCATAACCCATTAACATCCTTGCTTTATGTTTTTAACTTCTGTCTCTACTTTTATATAACATATTGGTCTGGGTGTATAGATAGATAGATACTTTATTAATCCCAAGGGGAAATTCACATAATCCAGCAGCAGTGTACTGATACATAAAACAATATTAAATTAAATAGTAATAAAAATGAAAAAAAAAAAAAATGTTAGCATTTACTCCCCCGGGTGGAATTGAAGAGTCGCATAGTGTGGGTGAGGAACGATCTCCTCAGTCTGTCACTGAAGCTACTCCTCTGCCTGGAGATGACACTGTTCAGTGGATGCAGTGGATTCTCCATGATTGACAGGAGTTTGCTCAGTGCCTGTCGCTCTGCCACGGATGTCAAACTGTCCAGCTTCATTCCTACAATAGAGCCTGCCTTCCTCACCAGTTTGTCCAGGCGTGAGGCGTCCCTCTTCTTTATGCTGCCTCCCCAGCACACCACCGTGTAGAAGAGGGCACTCGCCACAACCGTCTGGTAGAACATCTGCAGCATCTTATTGCAGATGTTGAAGGATGACAACCTTCTCAGAAAGTATAGTCTGCTCTGACCCTTCTTGCACAGAGCATCGGTATTGGCAGTCCAGTCCAATTTGACATCCAGCTGCACTCCCAGGTATTTATAGGTCTGCACCCTCTGCACAGTCACCTCTGATGATCACGGGGTCCATGAGGGGCCTGGGCCTCCTAAAATCCACCACCAGTTCCTTGGTTTTACTGGTGTTCAGGTGTAAGTGGTTTGTGTCGCACCATTTAACAAAGTCCTTGATTAGGTTCCTATACTCCTCCTCCTGCCCACTCCTGATGCAGCCCACAATAGCAGTGTCATCAGCGAACTTTTGCACGTGACAGGACTCCGAGTCATATTGGAAGTCTGATGTATGTTGATTGAACAGGACCGGAGAAAGTACAGTCCCCTGCGGCGCTCCTGTGCTGCTGACCACAATGTCAGACCGGCAGTTCCCGAGACGCACATACTGAGGTCTGTCTGTAAGATAGTCTACGATCCATGCCACCAGGTATGAGTCTACTCCCATCTCTTGTCAGCTTGTCCCTAAGGAGCAGAGGCTGGATGGTGTTGAAGGCGCTACAGAAGTCCAGAAACATAATTCTTACAGCACCACTGCCTCTGTCCAAGTGGGAGATGGATCGGTGTAGCATGTAGATGATGGCATCCTCCGCTCCCACCTTCTGGTATGCGAACTGCTGAGGGTTGAGGGCGTGGTGGACCTGTGGCCTCAGGTGGTGAAGCAGCAGCCGCTCCATGGTCTTCATCACAATATGACGTCAGTGCGACACGCCGGAAGTCATTCAGCTCACTAGGACGTGATACCTTTGGGACTGGGGTGATGCAAGATGTTTTCCAAAGCCTCGGGACTCTCCCCTGTTCCAGGCTCAGGTTGAAGATGCGCTGTAGAGGACTCCCCAGCTCCAGCGCACAGACCTTCAGCAGTCGTGGCGATACTCCATCTGGACCTGCTGCTTTGCTGGCACGAAGTCTCCTCAGCTCTCTGCTTACCTGGGCTGCTGTAATCGTGGGTGGGGATGTCTCTTCTATGCTGGTATCAGCAGAAGGATGGTTGGAGGATGCAGTACTCTGAGGTGAGAGTGGGTTAGAGTGGTCAAACCTGTTAAAGAAGTTGTTCATTTGGTTTGCTCTCTCCACGTCTCTCTCGATGGTGGCACCCCGCTTTGAGCTGCAGCCAGTGATGATCTTCATCCCATCCCACACTTCCTTCATGCTGTTATTCTGCAACTTCTGCTCCAGATTTCTCCTGTACTGCTCTTTCGCCGCCCTGAGCTGGACTCGGAGTTCCTTCTGCACGCGCTTGAGCTCATGCCGATCACCGCCTTTAAAAGCCCTAAAAAAAAAGTGTAGGGGACATGTATAAATTTATATATAGTAATATAGAGAGAGATTTTAAGAGTGTCCCGTATTTCTAATTTGCTAATCTGGCAACCCCAATTTATCACCACTTTTCAATTGCTGGGGCGACATGGTGACGCAGCGGGTAGCGCTGGGTTTGCTTCCCGGGTCCTCCCTGCGTGGAGTTTGCATGTTCTCCCCGTGTCTGCGTGGGTTTCCTCCCACAGGTTAGGTGCATTGGCGATCCTAAATTGTCCCAAGTCTGTGCTTGATGTGTGTGTGTCCTGCGGTGGGCTGGCGCCCTACCCGGGGTTTGTTTCCTGCCTTGCGAACTGTGTTGGCTGGGATTGGCTCCAGCAGACCCCCGTGACCCTGTGGTTAGGATATAGCAGGTTGGATAATGGATGGATGGATTATTATTAATACTTCATATTTTTGGTGGTGCAGTGGGTAGCACTGCTGCCTTGCAGTAAGGAGACTTGGGTTTGCTACCCGGGTCCTCCCTGCGTGGAGTTTGCATGTTCTCCCCGTGTCTGCGTGGGTTTCCTCCCACAGGTTTGGTGCATTGGTGATTCTAAATTGTCCCTGGGGGGTGTGTGTGTGTGTGTGTGAGTGTGCCCTGAGGTGGGCTGGCACCCTGCCCAGGGTTTGTTTCCTGCCTTGTGCCCTGTGTTGGCTGGGATTGGCTCCAGCAGACCCCCGTGACCCTCTGGTTAGAATATAGCGAGTTGGATAATGGATGGTTACTCTTATACTGAATGGTCGAGGTATGTCATAAAGAGCCCAAGTGCAATAGAAGTCAAAAGGAGTCAATAAAAACCCACCATGAGCAGTCATGGTCAGAGTCTTTGCCAAATCAGGGCAATGACAAAAAAATGAGGTATATAATATCGTCTTGGCACTATCATTTTAAAAGCCCCATCCATTTTGATGTTGTTAAAAGAGCGTGGATAACTAATTGATTGGGTAGTCAAATCTGTTTTAACAGTAAAATGGAAAAAGAAGACTTCCACAAACACACCTACAGAGGTTTCAATGGTGGTTTTTCTGATGGGGGTGCCAGTGGTGGGTTTGCTAATGGATTTAACAGCAGTGATTAGCTACTAGTGGACGGCGCAGTGGTAGCACTGCTGCCTCGTAGTTAAGTGACCCGGGTTCGCTTCCCGGGTCCTCCCTGTGTGGAGTTTGCATGTTCTCCCCGTATCTGCGTGGGTTTCCTCCCACAGTCCAACGACATGCAGGTTAGGTGCATTGGCGATCCTAAATTGTCCCTGGTGTGTGCTTGGTGTGTGGGTGCCCTGCGGAGGGATGGCGTCCTGCCTGGGGTTTATTCCTGCCTTGCGCCCTGTGTTGGCTGGGATTGGCTCCAGCAGACCCCCGTGATCCTGTAGTGTTTTAGCGGGTTGGAAAATGACTGACTGATGACTGACTTTTCAATTGCTGTATTTAAATAATCTTTGTATTTGTGATATGTGTTTTTATTTAATGTTTAGGGGCAAAGAGACGGTTCGATGTAAATATTTGTATATTCGTGTTTTTATATAGTAATTCGTCACTGGTGTCTTTGGGATAGCGGTGTTTTGCGCGCACATATCTACGTTATTGAATATTTGTTATCTTTTTCATTTACAATATTATATCCGTGTTTGATTTTATATTACTGTCTACTGTTTCTGGTTATTTTCGTCGTGTGGGGGAAAAAAAAGTTGTAAGGAGTTCGGCTTGTTATTCGAACAAGAAGCGTCAGGCGAGCCAAGGACTAGTTTCGGTAGCGTAGGGGCCGGCATGGGTAAGGGGTCGGCCGTCACAACACATTTCCATATTTAAGCAGTTCTAACGCATCTTAAACTTGCTCAACGGGAGGGCAACTCCATCACTGAAATGTGGTGCTGGTCGGAATGAAGATAACCGGGGGGCTCTAAACCGCTGCTGCGTGAATTTCAAATTGAGCCTTAGCCAGGGGAGCTGCTGTGCCATCGCTGATACTTCAAATCGCCGGCCTGCGGCATCCTCTGCAGCGGCTGCCTTGCGTTTGGATTTAACATTTGACGGCAGATTTTCGTTTTACTCTGAGAAATGTCAGCCGTGTTGTTAACAGCGTCTCAAACCAAAATGACACCCAGTACGTTACTTCTAACCTTGGCGAATTGTAACAGATACAGTATGCAGAAGTAAAGTTGCATTTGATGGTCGGCTATGGACTGACGCTACCTGTCCCGAGAAGTTCCTGCCTTGTCAGATGCTGCCGGAAACGCCTCCACGCTCCCGACCCCAAGATCAGGTACCGGGTTAACTGGGTCCACTAGTTGAATGGATGTGGTTAGCTTTGAAAAATCTAAAAGATATTGTTCATCTAAAGTAAAGCGCCATCCCCCATTTTAAACTCTGCATGATCTATCCATCCATTATCCAACCCGCTATATCCTAACTAAAGGGTCACGGGGTCTGCTGGAGCCAATCCCAGCCAATACAAGGCGCAAGGCAGGAAACAAACCCCGGGCAGGGTGCCAGCCCACCGCAGGGCACACACACCCACCAGGGATCATTTAGAAACTCTCTGTGATGAAACAGCGAAATGTACACTGTAAAAAATGTCAGTAAATTTAACGGTACAAATACTGTAAATGGTGAAAGTAAAAGACCTTTTCTGAAAAAAAGGAAAGTTACCTTATGTTCTACTGAAAATTACCTATATATCTTAAACAATAAATTTCATTATTTTTTACAGCCAAGTTCTGTAAAATCAATATTTTTCTACCTTCAAAATATGCTAAATACCGTTTATTGATGCATTACAGCTATACTGAAAAAAATCTGTTAATTTTACAGTGTAAAACTGTTAAATAATGAAGGTAAACAATCGTAAAATGTAAAACGGTAAATCACTGTTTCAGTAAAACCGGCTACGATATTTGCATAGGGACACGCCCCTTTTTAAAATATTGTTCCTGGTGAACCGCATACCTTTGAATAGTAGGGAAAAAAACGTAACCTAAGTTAGCTGACTTCTTTTTCCCCACGTGCCGAAGGTTTTTTGAGGTTATGGAAGCTGATTTATGGTGGGTTGTATTCGATAAGTAGGACACCATACACCACAAAAAAGAAAACTTTACTTCCCTACCAGGCGAGTGCCGTAATTTCTTTAAACATTGTATTTTTCTCAATGTGTATAATTAAATGGCACATGCTTGGTATTGGTTGTTATTAACTAACTGATGCAAACTGTGTACTGGGGTTGGACCCTGCCAATACATATTGTTTATTAATTGTCACATTTATTATACAGCATGAACTTCTGTTGGAGTTTATTGCAAAGATCAAATAGTTTTTATTACAAAATTATGCTGTAGACCTAAAAATATTGTCACCTTATTTATTACGGTAAAATTTTGGCAACCCAGCTGTCAGTATTTTATCGTAAATTTAACATTAGTTTTTAAAGTGTACCGTAGAGCAAAAAATATTGTTACCTTCTCTTTTACGGTAAAATCCTGGCGACTGCAGCTGCCAGTTTTTTACCGTAAATATTACATTTTTTTTTTTTTTTTTTACAGTGTACGAGGGACGTTCAAAATGTTTCCTCACTTTATTCTAAACTTATTTATTAGGGATTTCAAAAACGAATGACATCACTTTTCTACACGGGCACTTTCGTTTGCGATGCAGTTTTTCCCCAGCGTCCTACCAACTTTTCAATGCCCGATTACTGCTCCTCCCGCCTTCACCGTTTCCAACAAAAACACAAAAGTGCGGAAACTTTTTGAACGTCCCCCGTGCGCTCCAAGTGAATAGGGTTGTGGTGACGCAATTGTGCCGCGCGTCTGTTGTTTTAGACTAGCAGTGCTCCCCAAACTCGGTCCCGGGGACCCCCTGTGCCGGCAGGGTTTTGTTCCAATCAGATTCACAATCGGTGATATAATCGATAACAACTGATCTCATTGAATCAGCTGCTCTTTTTTACTCTTATATAGGAGGATATGCAAAGAAGAAAAAAAAAATAGATATTATACATCACAATAAACAAAATTGTATAATTGTTCACTAAACATATTTATAAGCTTGTATGTTTTAATTTGTGCTAATTGGGGTAGTGGGCTATTGGATGGTCCATAAAATAAAATAGTCATTAATCCTTTTATTACTGTCATTGTTGTGTCTAAATTACAATTTCTAGGAAATTATTATTCTTTACAATAGTTTTCAGAATTTCTATTCTACCTTCTTATTCCACCGGTAGGCAAATTAGGGTTTTATAGTTTTGATTACAGCAAGTAAGTAAATGTCGTCCTATAAACAGGCCACACAGTTAGAGTTTTCTCTAATCTTCCCTAACTTTCAAGCAAGGCAAGTCGACATTTTTTTATTTTTTTTTTTTGAATAAGCGAGATGGAGTTTTCGACTAGTCAGAAAGGCAAGCAAATTCTCGGTTACAAGGGATTTGAATATCTGCGTTTTCACACAACAAATGGAACAGATACTCGGAGGTGCCGTGAGAATCGATCAGCAAAATGTCATTCCTTGATAAAAACCAAGAACGGAGACATTGTACAAGAGCAAACCAGTCAGTGTTTTATTATAATAAAAAATGTCTAGCAGTATAGGTGGAGTATATTTTATATTTGGAATAGTTATATGGCGCCGCCGTGTGCTTTTTTTCCATGCACGCACTTTACCGTATGCGTATTCTTCCACGTGCAGTTTTTCCAGCGTGTGGTTTTTTTCGTGTGCGGTTATTTCCTGTGCGCTTGTACACTATTTCCTGTGCGCTGCGAAGAGCACGGCTCGGCAGCCATATTGAGACTGGCATGCGGCCTGTTCTGAAGAAAGCCGACCACAAACTTAACTGGAGGCAAGTCCGGTGCCGCCTGAAACTACACATCAGCATTTGTCAGGTTGTATGGTTGCAAATATTCAAATGTACTTTGCATGTTGTTATTTATGAATATTATCAATAATACATTATTTAAAGTGTAACTTGTCTTTTACAACACATAATTGCCTGAGGTTATACATTGCGACAGACAGGGGGTGCTATCGCTCCCTTGAACCCTTGTCCAAGACTCCAGCCACCAGATAAAAGTCCAAAAGTAGACTTTATTAATTCTGCACAGTGCACAAAGCACCGTCCTCTCCACAATACTCATTAATCAATCACAATACACAATCAATAACCTCTCCTCCACTCCCAGACGCGTTGCCCTCCTACCACCCAGCTCAGCTCGCCGTCTGGGAGCTCCCACAATCCTTTCATACTCCCTGACCCGGAAGTGTTCCCAATCCCCAAACCATGTGATTCGTTATCACTTCCGGGTCAGATACCAAGTCCTTTTCTTCACCCCGGAAGCACGTCATTCCCCTTGTCCATGTGACTCGGACGTACTAAATAACCATCGTTCCTCCCTGCAGCGTCTCCTAGTGGCCCCCATGGTATCCAGCAGGGCTGTGTAGAAAAACTCCAATGTCCATGATGCCCTGCTGGTCTTTGGGGGACCTCCATACTGCAGGGAGGGCTCCACCTGGCGGCTTGGGGGAATTGGCCGGGATGAACGGCCGGCCATACACCACAACATGTAGAAGGGAAGGTGGGGAGATGTTATATGGTGCAGTACCTGATAATCGGTGGTAAGTCTGGGAGATTTGAGACATTCTGACAAAGGCTACGTATTAATAACACAAAAGGGCAAAGTAGAGTAAGAGAGAACTCTACCGACACAAAACAGTTTTATTACTACGTGAATCACAAAATGCATTCCAATAGATGGTGCACCACAAATATTACTTGCCTTAGACAGGTAGTCCAAGTAGTGATAAAATAGTTAATATAGAGATAAATTGTGAACTATTGTGTGCGCCTGATAAATAAGGTGAATTGCTGAGGGTTGAATGGGCTTACTGCGGTGGGCTGGCGCCCTGCCCGGGGTTTGTTTCCTGCCTTGCGCCCTGTGTTGCTGGGATTGGCTCCAGCAGACCCCCCGTGACCCTGTAATTAGGATATAGCGGGTTGGATAATGACTGACTGACTGACTGAGGACTGAATGGGCTGAAGGCAAAACCAAGCTCTTGGTGAGGTGCTGCTCCATCATAGAGCCCACTTCTATGACACAGAGCCACTGTCACTTGTACAGGGCGGTCATCAGATATGAACCTGGCTTCCCCTAAACTTGCACTGTCCTCCGCCTCACCCAACCCCTGTAAACTGTAGCCCCCCCAGATTACATATTCCCTCCTCTCCAATCCCCTTCATAATCCCATCCTTGCACTTCCATTTCTCTTCCATTCATCCACCACCCTGAGATGTTTTCAAGGCGTCTCTGTCCCTCCTGGCCGCAGGTATACTGGGGAAACGATGACACTCGTGACCTTGTTCACTTAATGTCACCGAAGTTAGGAGTTCCTTCACAGGGACCCTCCTACCTGGTCTTAAGTAGGTGAGAAAGTGCTAGATACCCCCTCTACTGACCACCTGCCACACCGGCCAATGAGATTGGAAAGCTGCGGATTACTTTGTTACTTCACCTGCTGCCAGGGATTTCTATAATTGGGATAAGGCCGATTAGAAGAATTAGGATGACGCAAGGATCTCCGACTTTCATCACTCGCATCCTCTCGTCCTCCGCCATTAGGAATATCGCCTCTAACCCAAGAAGTCTGCACCAGGTGGTGTATTTGGATTCTATTTTGCCCAAAATTCAAAGGTGGCTGTGCGGCCGGCAATGATGGACAGCACTGGACTTTTTCCAAGTATTTTGAAGGGATGAGAGACAAATTCTGAAGTTTATTTTTGAAGTTCCCACAATAAGAGCTTTTGTTAATTATTCAACGGGTCCTCATCTGAAAGCTTAAAAACAACATGGCCATCATGAAGATAAAGTTTGATGCCAAGAAGCGGGTAAAGTTGGCACAAGGCCTTTGGCTCATGAGCTGGTTTGCTGTAATGACTGGAGTTTTAGTTTTCGGCTTGGGACTCTTCTTCAAAATTGAGCTGCGCAAGAGGAGTGAGATGATGGACAATAAAGAGAGCCACTTTGTCCCCAACTCTCTCATCCTCATGGGGATCCTTGCCTGCTTGCTCAATGCTTTTGGGGGCAAGATATGCTACGACTCGTTGGACCCAACCAAGTTTGTTCGCTGGAAGGCAGTCTTGAAACCGTACCTGGTTGTCTGCTTCTTGTTCAACGTAATGCTCTTTCTGACGGCCATCATGTGCTTCACCATGCGCTTGGCTTTGGAGAGTACATTAGCCAATGGGCTCAAGAACGGCATGCGCTATTACAAGGACACGGATACTCCTGGCCGCTGCTACATGAAGAAGACATTGGATCTGATGCAGATTGAATTCCGCTGTTGTGGAAACAACAACTTCAGAGACTGGTTTGAGATCCAGTGGATAAGCAACCGCTACCTCGACTTCGGCTCCAAGGATGTCAAGGAGTAAGGCTTCATGCATTCTTTTACATATCGCCTTGCAGGGTGGACCGACTTGACACAAGGATTACAAGAGATAAGGAGAACAAAAGGAGGTCGCAAAGCTGAGGGGCATTAGATAGCATCCATAAAGAGTTAAAGGGAATGGACTTTACGGGCCAGGGCTGGTAATTCAACAGGCAAAACCGTGAAAAATGTACACAACCAGTCGAACGCTTTATGCAGGACATCTGGTGTTTAGTGTGGTGGGTTTGTTACACGTACAGAACGCAGTGAAACTGCAACTTGTATGTGCCGATTACCATGCAACATGTCACCACTCTACGGACCAGGATGAGTTAGCACACCTAGTGTCACGAGAACATGAACCACCCAACATGCAGTGCAACTAACGCATGTGCCACTCAGGATCCACAACACAAGACACACAACGTGAACATGGTATGCATCCAGTTATGTGGTGTGGCAATTGCTGGCACACCGACACGAGAGTGAAATAGTCAGGGAAGAGCAGGCGGGCATCTGAGATTACACAGGATTGTCATGGCGCTGGCCAGTCGCAATGTGCAGAGTGCTGGGCAGAGAGGTGAGTAAGAAAGGAACTGCGCGTCATGCGTGTGACAGTGTTAGTCAGTGTAAGGTTCATGCAGACGCTCCAGTGCCCACACCATTACTGTATGGGACACATTCGTCTCAAGTCTACCGACGTAAGTGTGTCATCGTGTACTGTTAGTATGGGAACAATATTGTGCATGGCGTAATTAATATACAGGTTCGATGTAGATGTGTTCAGTCCTCTCTCTCTCTCTATAATTAATATATATATATATATATATATATATATATATATATATCACTCTCTCTCTATTATATATAGATCTAGAGATATATAGATATATCTAATAGATATAATATCTAATACATATCTAATAATCTATATATATATATATATCTCTATCTATCTATCTATCTATATAATATATATATATATATCTCTCACTATATCTATCTATCTATATATCTAATACATTAAAGATATATCTAATAGATATATTAGATATGTATTAGAGATAGATATAGATAGATATATATATATCTATATATATAGATAGATATATAGATATATATATATATACACATATCTAATATATATCTATCTATCTATCTCTAATATATATCTAATATATATATATATATATATATATCAAATGTTGACAGTAAACTATGCAACATCCCATGATCTGCTTCTCACACCTGAAGAGGGCACAATGGCAGATGTTGGCCGACTGGCAGACCAACCACAAGTGTTACCTGGTAGGTAACCACCCACACAATTCAGGTCAGGACTCAGACTACGAATGCAATGAATGCAATTACTCCAGACCTACAGGCTTTCAAATAAACGAACCACACACCGTGGTGCAGCATAAAGGGGCTTCATCTCTGACACTGATATCCGAGGTTCGATCCCCGCAAGGGGAGCAGTGAAGTGTGTACGCCTGATGAGCCCAAATAAGCGTGAAACCCGTGTCACGTACTCTTTGCATTATTTGACAGTAAACTATGCTCTATATATATATATATATATATATATATTAGTATACACACACACAGGGGGCTGAATGCACCCCATGGAGATGTGGTTGCTCCTCCGAAACCCCCTCCTAAATGGTGATACAATAGGAAACAAATACTTTTTTTTTTACCTCCTCTTTGCTCGATCAGCTGCTAGCTTGCTGCCATGCCGCATGATCTGCATCTCGCACTGTGCTTTGAACATTTAAAAGCCTGTACAGCATCTGTCCTACTCTATGTCTTTTATTTCTGGCCCCAGACGTGGTTAAATCTCTTGGTACAAAGTCTCATGTCGCAGGACTTCAATTCTTGATATTTTTTAGTTTATAATTTTAAAAACGGAATAAGAATCTGAAAATCTACACATTAAAGTTTGATAAATTCTGAAAAGAATGATACCAAACATATATATGTAGGTTTTAAAATAAAGCAGATTTAGAGTGTGACAAAAAAGTGACATAAAAAGTCATATAAAATCGTTGCACTTTTAGGGTTAGGATTTTATTTTTATTTACTTTTTTAAATTCTTATGAAGTCTGAATCTCAGTCTGATTATTAGCTAGTTACCTACCAGGTAACACTTGTGGTTGGTCGGCCAGTCAGCAAGCATCCACCATGACCCCTCAGTTCCAAGAGGCGGCTCAAGACACAGTATCTGCCAAATAATACAAAGAGGACACGTCAGGTGTTTCACCCTTATTGGGGCTCATCCGGTGTAATGACTTTTGCATCTCCTTACGGAGATCGAACCTCAGACATCAGTGTCAGAGGTGACACTGTGGCATAGTGGCTGGTTTGCTTATTTGGCAGGGTGAAGATTGGAGTATTACATTCTTTATAAATCTGAATTGTAATCTGATTATTAGGTGGATACCCACCAGGTAACACTGGTGATTGGTCTTCACAACGCGAGCAGAAGACACACGAAGTGGCAAAAAGGACAGCAGCTGTACAGGCTTTAAAATGATGAACAGGGAGCGCGACAGCAGCTGCCCCCCCACCCTTCACAACGCAAAAAGCGTTATACGTCCTACGAGAAAGAGTTGTAACCACGCCCGGGGCTGGAGTTAAAGGACAAGAATTGTTTTTACAACATCACGCGAGACAAGGCAGTGAGCCACCATTTAAAACAAGTCCACGGACATCTAACCTAGCAGTTGTTGGATTGCTGTTGGCAGACACGCATCATGTGCTCCCAGCTCTTAAAACAATGACAAGCGACAAGCAAAACATGCAGCTCGCAGCAGATGATCCGACCACTTCTCTTTGCATGCGTTCAGCCACCCTTACCACCCAAATTCACAATGCGAGCAGCAGAGATATGAAGTGGCAAAAAGGACAGCGGCTGTACAGGCTTTAAAATGATCGACGGGCAGGGCGACAGCAGCTGCACCCCCCCTTCACAACATAAGCAGCATTACACGTCCTGCGAAAAAGAGATTTAACTACGCCTGCGGTCGGAAATAAAGGACGAGAATTGTTTTTACAACGTCACGCGAGACAAGGCAGTGAGCCACCATTTAAAACAAGTCCACGGACATCTAACCTAGCAGTTGTTGGATTGCTGTTGGCAGACACGCATCATGTGCTCCCAGCTCTTAAAAAAATGACAAGCAAAACATGCAGCTCACCAGAAGCAGAAACCCAGCAGATGATCTGACCGCTTCTCCTTAGCGTGCGTTCAGCCGCCCCCCTTCAAAACGCGAGCAGCGTTATACGTCCTGCGAGAAAGAGATGTAACCACGCCCCGGGACGGAAATAAAGGACAAGTATTGTTTTTACAAACGTTTTAAAGTAAAAGTGAAAATAATGCATATGTAACAATTCCCATGAAAATAACAATCTCTTTAAATTGTATATCCGGTAAACTAAAACCTGAGGGTGAGCGAGCGAAGCGAGAAGGGGGCAGAGCCCCCTAGTGTGTGTGTGTGTGTGTATTTAGAGGAAGACATATTGTATTGCTGATTCTCTCATTAACTCAGTTCACGGTCTTATGACATAATAATAATAATAATACATTTTATTTATACAAGGTGCCTTTCTAAGCACTCAAGGACACCAAACAAACAAATTAAAAAGCACATTATAAACAAAAGTTAAAACATCAGAAAATATAAAAATTAAAACCAAACAAAGCCCCTGTAATCCTAGTGAAAAAGCCATTTTAAACAGATGGGTTTTAAGTTGACATTTGAAGGTTGAAAATGATTCAACATTTCTAAGCTCAGTAGGCAGTGAGTTCCAGAATGGCTGAACGCTCCGCTCCGCATGGTGGTTAGACGGGCGAGGGGGACGGTCAGATGGATGGAGGAAGAGGATCTAAGGTTACGGGAGGGAATGGCAACATGAAGAAGGTTGGACAGATATGGAGGGGCGAGGTTGTGAATGGCCTTAAATGTTAGGAGCAGAATTTTAAAATCAATTCGAAACTTAATCGGGAGCCAATGAAGTTGCTGCAAGACCGGAGCAATATGGTGAATAGACGGGGTTTGAGCAGCAGAATTCTGGACTAGCTGAAGCTTATGGAGAGATTTATTAGAGAGACCAAAGAGATGTGAATTGCAATAGTCCAGTCGTGAAGTAACAAGACTGTGAACAAGAATGGCAGTGGTATGGGGAGTGAGGGAGGGGAGGATGTGATTAATATTACGTAGGTGGAAGTAAGCAGACCGGGTGATGTTATTAATGTGAGATTGGAAAGATAGAGGACTGTCAAGGATGACACCCATGAGTCAACCAGTCTGTTGTAGGGCCTCCTCACCTCCACAACTTTGGGATGTTGGAAGAACACCAGAGAACTTCCAAAATGATTACAAGAAACACTGAGTGACCCCGAGAGTGACAGGTGCTGACAACACTCCAGGGGTCAAAAGGTAAACCTTCCAGTGTGTGAGATGCAGCAGGTGTCCGTCACTTTAAGTTACACTTGAGCAGTTAAGTACTAATTTGCATGGAGAGCAAGCATCGCTTAACGGTCTTGTATGCCTGCTGTGTACTGGCACTTCGTCCGAGGCTGGCTCTGGCATCCCCATCCCTGGATTTAGCAGGTCTGATGATGCTGTGTTATGTTCACGAGTAGAGCACCATCAGAGCCCTGCTATCATCTCACAAGACCGAGGCATGGTGGTTAAGGCTTTGGACTTCAGACCTGGCGGTTTTGGGTTCAAATCCTGTTACTGACCCCGAGCGAGTCACTTCACCTGCCTGTGCTCCAATTTGAAAAGAAAAAAAGAAAGAAATGTAACCAATTGTATGACACATGTTGTAAATTGCTTTGGATAAAGGTAAATGGAAGAAAATGGACTAATGGAAGAAAGAGCAATGATTTGTTCATGTGTGACGAACACCTCTAAGCGGTATGCCGACTGCAGTAAGTGTTTAATGGTCAGTACATGGAATGAAATCTGCAGGGCAAATAACACACCCAATCTGGGGCTTAGCGTGAAGTCAATACAACACTTGTGATGTGCATTGTGTGCGGCGTGCAAATAGGGTTAGGTGTAGGGTTTGGTCCAGCATGGCAGACGCCTGCAGTTGGTGCATAGTAAAATAGAGGAATGCAATCCCATTGTAAGGCATACCATGATGGTACCCCCTTTAACAGGCTAAACTAGTCAACTAGTGTGATTAACACACCAACAGTCGGGCCAGGACAACTACAGCACAGGCCAGGGTTTGCTGGGGTTAAACTGAAGGAAGGTTAATCCTAAATTGGCCCTAAAGTGTGTTTGGTGTTTGTATTTGCACTGCGAAAGACTGGCACCCTGTCCCCCGGGGATGTTTCCTGCCTTGTGCCCTCTGTTAGCTGGGATAGGCTCCAGCAGACCCCTGTGACCCTGTTCAGGACAAAGCGGGTAAGACAATGAACGACTGACAGAGTATAAAACTTGTGTAACATGGAGCTTGTCTAGTGTAGTAACACACAATTACTAATTAGATTAGTGCAAGTGATTAGGCGGAGTGGTGGCTCCGAGGCTAGGGATCTGCACTGGCAATGGGAAGGCTGCCGGTTCGAATCCCGTAAATGCCAATAGGGACTCTGCTCTGTTGGGCCCTTCAGCAAGGCCCTTAACCTGCAATTGCTAGTAGTGAGAAAAGCGCTATATAAATGCAAAGAATTATACACAAAAAGTCTGCTGTTTTCTGTGATCGACTTTAACATTCAAGTGGCTATCATAAATGTTACCAAATGTGTAATATAACCCGACCTATAGACCACACAATCTTCCACCAATGCACAGTACGCACAAAGTCCGACACTTAGTGGGGATGATGAGCAGATTGTGCAAAACGTGTAGTGTGGAAGGTGGGGAAGACGGCAACGCACAAGCAGGGAAAACACTCACAGAGCAAATGACACGCAAGCGGCCGTCTGCTGTTGAAGTTTCCCTTATTTTCCCCAAACGTACCATCCATCCATTTTCTGAGCCCGCTAATTTCATTTAGTGTCACGAGGGACTGTAAGCTCTCCCAGAAGTATCAGACACAAGGTGGACGCCAGTCCATCACCGGGCAACATTCACTCACACCGAGTCACCACAAACCAAGCAAGTGCATTGGAGGCTACGTGGAAGAAAAATGAACAACAGGAGAACTTCAGGCAGACAGATGCCAGTCTCCTAGGAATATGTTGGGGCAGCCGAAATCCCTGTGCCACCCCTGTACAGATCACTGGAAATCTTCATTCAAAGTCATTCAAAATAAAAACCAAATACAATGATAAATGGCCGTCTCTTATCAAACATGTTAATGCTGTTCAAAAGTGGGGAGTGCTTGCAGCTACGGCCTACGTGCCACTCCACACTTGCACAACCCTCCAGCGGTGACCAGTTGAGGGTCACCAGTTAAATCGGTGCACACGGAATGTGGCTTTAAGTGGAAAACCAGTGTGCCGAGAGATACGTGAATAACAGGAAACATTCTACGCAAAAGTGAATTCAAACGGAGGACTGTGAGGCAGGTGTTGAAAGTGAACGGATGGAAGGATAGACTTGGAAGCTATGAGAGGGGGCAGCATCACCCAGGAGAAAGAGAAAGAAAGAAAGAAAATAAAACTATGCAAATCTAGTAATGAAGATTGAGGGGGGAGAGAGAAAGAGAGCAAGCGATCTCTAATCAATCCTTTTAATCCTTATAATTATAAGTGCCAACGTAACAACAGGCTTCATGGCAGTAACTCCTGGGAAAATTAGAAATTTAGGTCAAAGCTGTCTCACTTTCAGTTAAGACTACAAAATGACATCAAAAATTCAGAATCAGTGTCTCCGTGACCGGACAGTTAACTTTGTGAGCTGGAATGTTAAAGGTCTCAACCACGAATTAAAGAGAAAGAAAGTATTCTCTCTAGTGATGAGCGAGCACCAAAGTGTTTGGGAGTTCGGTCCGAACACATAGCGATGTTCGTGTGCTCTACCGAGCACCCGAGTATAATGTAAGTCAATGGGAGACAACCAGGCACCCCCTGCTCTGAAGAGGGGAGGGTGCCTGGTCCATTGAAAAAGGTCAGAAAGTGACAGAAACACCACCCAAATGGACCGGGAACAGCATGGGGACGATGTCTGGATGCATCTTGGACTCCCAAGTCGCTGCTGGGAACCAGTTTGTCCGAGTTGTACTCCACTTTTACAGACTGACAAAAACATGCCCAAAACCCCCCAAAAAAATCAATTTTACAGGAAAAATGACGCTCTAAAACATTATATGCCAGTGCCTGCATATTTAGCACCCGATGACGTGTTCCAGCCAGCCAATCACTGTAATGCCACCACCTCACATGGCTATTGGCATTACAGTGAGGGCAGTACTTACCTGCTCCTTGATTGGCTGTCTCCAGCCCGTGAAACGTGCGGGGCGGAGACTCGAGCATGGCGCACAAGCACATGTGGTGCTCGTTCGAGTAGCGCCATGCTCCGAGCATAGCGATGCTCGAGCCGAACACATGTTCGGCCGAGCATGCTGGCTCATCACTAATTCTCTCACCAAACAGGTCTAAATGCTAAAATAGCATTTTTACAGGAGACCCATTAATTAAGCAAGGATTAGTTCCAGCTGCAAAAAGACTGGACTGGCCAAACATTCCATTCCATCTTTACAAAGAAAACTAGAGGTGTGGGAATTCTTATACATGGAACAGTCTCATTTGTAGTATCAGATGTAGTATCTGATCCTGAAGGGAGATATGCGATTGTCATGGGTAATTTATTTAACTGTAACGTGATTCTGATAAATGTTTAGGCACCCAATGTGGATGATAGGGAATTCATGCAAAATGTATTTGCATCCATTCCCAATGTGAACACATTATAATAGCTGGGGACTTTAATTGTGTTTTAAGTCCAGACTTAGGTCTCCTCTCACAGGGGTGAGGACATCTAACACTGCAAAGACAATTCCACAGTTTGTAACTGACCACAACCTATCAGAGCCCTGGAGATTTCTAAAGCCAAAACTCAAGAGCAATATTCCATCTAGTAATGCTGATTGAGTACGGTCGGTAACATACAGATATTTTCAATGTGTGGTGGAGGAGATTCAGTTAGGGAAGCCCAGTTGTTAGCGTTTGTGGCCTGAAGACTCCGGTATTCCAGTTTTGAATCCCGGGCCTGTTCTCGCCGAGCCAGTTGAGCATTCTTCTCACATTTCCAAAGATGTACTGGTTGGACTAACTAGCAGTTCTCCATTGGCCCCATGTTTGCATGAGTGGGCACTGCTGGAGTACGTTCGAGCCCCTGTAACCCTGAATCGCTTTTAAAGCGGGTTTGGTCTGAGCTACTCCGAGATTAGGTCGTCTCCAGGCTGAAAGTTATCTTTTAGAATGTTTTACTAAGCCGTTGACTGACAGCTAAACTAAACAAAGCTGAAGCGCAGGGCGAGGATCACAAGAAGCCAGTGCTTTCGTAGTTGTGCCCGGTGTGATCTGAGAATTGTACAGAATTGTATTCAGTCAGAGAGCAAAGAGCTTCAAGCACTAAACACAAGAGAAATAGTCAGAACCTTTCTTTTACAGAATGTCTGTCTCTAGGGGACACTTTACAAATACAGATCCACAGTTGAGCTGTTTGGAGTATGGACAGGTTATGTGACGTGCTTAGGGTGACACAGTCCCGCTAGGGTCTTGAGTGCAGCTCCTTAGCCACTACAACACACACCCTGCCAGTCCAACGTGTCACAATGAGCCAGGCTAGTGTGTGGTGACAGTCCAACCTGTCACAATGAGCCAGGCTAGTGTGTGGTGACAGTCCAACGTGTCACAATGAGCCAGGCTAGTGTGTGGTGCCAGTCCGACGTGTCACAATGAGCCAGGCTACTGTGTGGTGACAGTCCAACGTGTCACAATGAGCCAGACTAGTGTCTGGTGACAGTCCAACGTGTCACAATGAGCCAGACTAGTGTCTGGTGACAGTCCAACGTGTCACAATGAGCCAGGCTAGTGTCTGGTGACAGTCCAACGTGTCACAATGAGCCAGGCTAGTGTCTGGTGCCAGTCCGACGTGTCACAATGAGCCAGACTAGTGTGTGGTGACAGTCCAACATGTCACAATGAGCCAGGCTAGTGTGTGGTGCCAGTCCGACGTGTCACAATGAGCCAGGCTAGTGTGTGGTGCCAGTCCGACATGTCACAATGAGCCAGGCTAGTGTGCATCGTGTCACAATGAGCCAGGCTAGTGTGTGGTGACAGTCCAATGTGTCACAATGAGCCAGACTAGTGTCTGGTGACAGTCCAACGTGTCACAATGAGCCAGGCTAGTGTGTGGTGCCAGTCCGACGTGTCACAATGAGCCAGGCTAGTGAGCGTCGTGTCACAATGAGCCAGGCTAGTGTGTGGTGCCAGTCTGATGTGTCACAATGAGCCAGGCTAGTGTGTAGTGCCAGGAAAAAAAGGCAATTCGCAAGGACGTGGCGGCCAGCATGTACTTAATGTCAAATACAAACACCAGAGGTCCACTTCAGAGGTGCGAGACGTTAGGGTAGTGGAGAGCAGTGGTGCAGGTGTTCACCAGAATCAGAAACTGGACTAAATGAACATGTTGCTTCATGTGACTGAACTTTTAGTTTGCCTCTTTTAATAAATGTTCACACAGACACAGGTCTTATAGCTGGAATCGTTCATCTTTGGTCAGGCTGCCTGGTTTGAGGTTGAATTTATTATTAGTGGATTGTAAAGTGGCCGAAACCTATAATTCATATGGTTTTCAACTCATTATAAGGAAAAACCGAGTCTGACAGTGAGAAGAGTACATCACATCCCGAGACCGATACCTGCATTCAAATCAAAAATCTAATCAAATAGCCTTTTATTGTCAATTCACTACATGTACAGAACATACAGAAGAATTGAAATACTGTTTCTCTCCCATCTTCGTAGTACAATAAAATATAAAAAGTATAACATAAGAGAAATAAAATTAGAACTTATAAAGTAAACCTAAGTACAGTGTGCAATAATCAGTAGTGCAAAAGCCCCTTACAGTAAAAAGTGAGAAGGTGCGTTATAGAGTAGCTTATGAGATGTACAAAAAGACAGACAGTTAGCAGCAGATGTAATATTGAGTCTTTATATAATGCCAGCTGAAGTAGGGTACTTGGCAGATAATGACGGTCCAGTGGCAGGGGGCAAGGGGGAAAAGACAGTGGACAGAGTTCAGCATCCTGACAGCTTGGTGGATGAAGCAGTTTGACAGTCTTGTGGAGCGGGCCCGCACGGAGGCTCCAGTACCTTTTCCCTGAGGGAAGGGAGCTGAAGAGGGAAAGTAAGGGGTGATAGGTCCCCAGCAATGCTAATGGCTCTACGGGTGAGGCGGGTGTGGAAAATGTCCTTGAGGGAGGGCAGTGGGGCACCAATGATCTTCCTGGCCACATCCACTATGTGTTACAGGGACTTCCTATAGGAGGCAGTGCAGCCTCCATACCATACAGGGATGCAGCCCGTGAGGATGCCCTCGATTGTGCCCCGGTAGAAAGAGCACATGATGGGGGGGAGGAACTTGTGCTCTCTTCAGTTTGCGTTAGGAAGTAGAGGCGGGTTTGAGCTTTCTTGGCCAGTGATGTGGTGTTATCTGACCAGGAAAGGTCCTCGGAGATGTACGTCCCCAGGAACTTGGTGCTACTCACCCTTTCCACAGCTAGACCATCGATGGTCAGGATGACCTCTCCTGAAATCGTCTCTTTGATCTTACCCACGTTCAGAAAGAGATTGTTGTCTTTACACCACTGACCCAACTGGTTCACCTCGTTTCTATCAGTTGGCTTCGTCATTATTGGTGATGAGGCCGACCACGGTTGTATTGTCCGCCAACTTGATAATGTGATTGGAACTGTAGATTGGTACACAGTCGTGGGTCTGCAGAGTAAAGAGCAAAGGGCTGAGCACACACCCTTGTGGGGCCCCTGTGCTCAATGTATTGTGTAGAAAAGTGACTGCCTGCAATTTTTAAGTGACAGTGTAGGTCAATAATCTCCATCACTGGCTGTGCAATGAAAAGGACCACGTCTATCTACACATGGGGTAAGTGCCCAATGGGAGCTGGGTGGTCTCGTGACCTCTGCAGATTTTTTTTTTTTTTTTTGTTCTCCAGCCCCTGGAGTTTTTTTGAGCTAAATCATCTGCTTAAAAATGTGCCATAGAAACCAATGTTGTTGTCGTTCAAGAAATTGGGCAAGGGGATGGAGGTAAACAAATGTAGTGTGATGAACCCAAGACGCACTGAGCACATGTGGACGGGCTACCATTTAAAAGGAAGCCATAACAAGTGTCCGTCGTGGGTATGACATCAATCTGCATCCAGCCCTGCATGTAGGCAGGGAAAAACCTGGGGGTTGGTGGCAGAATTGGCACTCCAGCCACCATAAAAAAAATAAAACCTTCCACTGTTCCATTCCATCTGAACTGGTGTGGTGCTGAGGTGTCACCCATTGCAGGGCTGCACTCGGGTCCTGATCTGGGATCGTGAGTTGGTTCGTCATGTGGTGTCACGTTAGCGCGTTCTCCTAACCTCTCTCTCATAACTCCAGGCACTGGAGTCGGAGGGCACGACAACTCTTTTATGTATAGAAATGGAGTTAAGGCAGGATAAGTGACCCGTTCAGGTTCACACACTAAGTCAAAACCAAATTTGGGGGGCAGCCATTCCAGCTCGCGGTGACAGATAGGGGTCGCTGTTGACCCCTGAACCCTCAGACAACACGTCAGACACCAGGTAAAAGTCCAAGAAATGAATTTAATATTTCAATAATGTGCACAAAGGACCTCCACAATACTCTCAATAATAAATCAATAATCACAATAATACTATCAATAACACAATCCTCCTCTCCACTCCCAGCAACTCCGTCACCCTTCCTCCCAACTCGGCTCACCTGCTGGGATCTCCCAAAGTCCTTTTATACTCCTTGACCCGGAAGTGCTTCTGTCCCTCACGTGATTTCATAGCACTTCCGGGTCAGCTGAAAACTCCTTTTCTTCAGCCAGGAAGTACTTTGTTTCTTCCGTCCCCTGTGATTAGGGAGTACTATATGGAAAATACAACTCCTTGCAGCGTCCCCCATGGTATCATGCAGGGCTGTGAAGTAAAACTTCAAGGTCCATGATGCCCTGCTGGAATTCGGGGCACCTCCATGTTGCAGGGAGGACTCCATCCAGCGGCGTGGGGGTATTGGTCGGGATAAACTGCCAGCCATATACCACGGCGCTCACACACGGCCTCACCGAGTCGGCTCCTCTGTATGCACGCGCGTTGAGGAGCCCCATTGGAAAAAGTGCACAGATTGATCACGGCAGCCCGAAATTGTACCCGTGCTTGTGCACTCACCGAATAATCCGGATTCAGTCTGGTATCACTGCTGGGACGCAACACTTTTTTTTTTTTTTTTTCATCTTTTAATGAATGTATTAAATACGTGTAACGTTCCATACAATCAAGTCAAACTTAACAAAACTACCCTTTTAAAAAAGTATTTGGTAACTTGAGATTCCCACGCGGGAGGATGAACAGACACTGTGAGAAGGGACCAAAGTTAGCGTGACACAGAATCCAGCCGAAAAACACAAATCAAGAGCCAAAGTCGACAGGTCAGACCCTTAAAACTGGGGCAGCGTATGTGAGACGGGGGTGCCCACTCATTTTGTCTGATGTGGTTTTTGAAAATGAAGTTCATGATTCTGAGACGTCAAGAGACTCCTAGCCATTCAGGGTGGGATACGCAGGAATATTCCGAGGACTAAACATCAGTCCGAACTGAAATAGAAAGAGATAGAAAGAGAGCGACAGGTAGACAGACAGAGAAGGGGAAATTCATTAACTCCAACCACAACATAGAACATGCAATATTTAAAACAATTATTAACTATAACAGACACTACAAACAATATAATGACATGACAATGACACAGACTCCTCTCCAGATGGGCCGTGGCGCCTTAGAATAACAGTCGGTCAGTCAGTCAGTTATTATCCAACCTGCTATATCCTAACTACAGGGTCACGGGGGTCTGCTGGAGCCAATCCCAGGGCACAAGGCAGGAACAAACCCCAGACAAGGCGCCAGCCCACCGCAGGGCACACACACACACCAAGTACAATTTAGGATCGCCAATGCACCTAACCTGCATGTCTTTGGACTGTGGGAGGAAACCCACGCAGACACGGGGAGAACATGCAAACTCCACGCAGGAAGTGAACCCAGGTCTCCTTACTGTGAGGCAGCAGCGCTACCCACTGTGCCACCGTGCCGCCCTAGAATAACAGACAAGCACATTTATTTGTCATGTGGAGAGTCAATATAAACACGGTGCTTTATGCCTAACATGATGCTGTTCTTTTCTTCTTCGGCAGCCGCATTAAGAGCAATATCGATGGGAAATACCTGCTAGACGGAGTGCCCTTCAGCTGCTGCAATCCAAATTCCCCGAGGCCCTGCATCCAGTATCAGATCACCAACAATTCGGCACACTACAGCTACGACTATCACACAGAGGAGCTGAACATTTGGACACGAGGATGCCGAGAGTCCCTGCTCAGCTATTACAGCGGGATGATGAACTCCATCGGAGCCCTGGTTCTTCTGGTTTGGCTTTTTGAGGTGAGTTTAAGCCCAAAGGTCTCACTCTATATTCTCAGAGCAAACAAAAAAAGGACAACTTAAAGAACATGAGCAATTTTGATTTTCTAGCTTTATGTTAAATTTGGGACACATCTGGAACATTTATACCCTCAATGAACGTGTGCACTTGTGAACGTGTCAGAGTGCCCTTAACAGGATATAACCCATACACACCGGTCCAATGGACAGAGCGCAGCTAACTGAATGACAAGAGGCTGGGTCTTCTGTTCAGGCTACACAAGAGGCATATACTGTAGCTACAGACAAACGTTTGCATCATAAAGTACAAAGGTCTTTCTCAAATATTAAAAACAAACTAAACGGACGTGGTGTCAGTGAAAGGGCGCTACAAGGGATGATGCCCTGTTTGGGGTCATCTCCTGCCTTGTTGCTACTACCTAAAGCAAAAACGAGGTGAGGAGACTGGACATAAAAACACTCAGTCCAGGATTTAAGAGGGCAGATGGATGCCACCTGCCAGAGTGTTTACGGTCGGGAACATATACAATACAGTGAAACCTTGAGAAACGAGTTTAAGTCGTTCCGTGACTGAGCTCGTAAGTCAAAATGCTCGTATCTCAAATCAATTTTCCCCATTGAAATTAATTGAAATGAGATTAATTCGTGCCAGCCGCCAAAAAACCACCCCAGTTTTTTGTTAAATGTTTTCAACATAAGAAAAATGTATTTATAAACGAACAAATATTTTATACAAACAAAATAAAACCTAATACATAAAAGAGAATTTAAAGAAATAAACAGATGTTGGCAAAGCCGATTAGCTTATCGTAATGTTTTTTTCTTTCACTTCACTTTTGCTTAAATTTAATTTTCTTCTTCACTAGTTTTTTTTTTTTTTTTGACCACGCTTTCGTCACTTTCATTCACAGGGCGTTTCAATAGAAACCTGTCCAAGGAGCTTTGTTTAGTCCTTCCCTTTAGAACGTTTCTGAAATGAGTTAGGCAAGTGTCATTAAATAGCGCCGCTGCACGATCAGTTGTAACTTTTTCAGGGTGTTTCTTTTCTTTAAAGTTCGAAACTTTTTCCCACGTTGCAAACACTTCCTTTATCTCACTTTAAGAGATAACCTCCTCCGCGATACCGATCTCCTGCAGAACCTCCGTATGTCGCTGCGTCTGTAGTTCCATCAACTCCTCTGTCGTCAGTTCCTCAGAATGTGCGGCGACAAGCTCTTTGATGGCTCGTATTCCGAATTTTGGCTTGTAACTCAAGGCAAAAAATCGACTTAGTGATGGCTCGTATCTCAAAAAACTCGTATGTTGGAGTACTCGTATCTCAAGGTACCACTGTATTTGATTGGCAAGGACGGCAGCAATTCACATTCTACAAAAGGTTAGTGAAACCATGTAGACTGGCGCTCAGAAGCCGTATGATGCCCCTATAAAAGGACCTCTTCAGGCGTTTAGTAGACAACTCAACACGATGGCCCAATTCACGTCTCCCAACAAAGGGAATTCCTCCACTGGAGTTTCTGCCAAATGTCCAGTCAGGTTAGACCCAGAATACCTTTTATGAAGTGGATGGGTGAGACACGATGAAATTCAAGTGATCAGTTTATCAGAAAACCGAGATATACTTACAGGAGATGCGTCATCTCCTCTTGTTTTAAACCAGGAGGTGAATGTAAGAACAGAAACAAATTGCCAAATTCCATGAAATCTGCTTAACACACAAATTGGAACCAATAAAGCAAACACCAGTGGCAATAACGGCCTCGCCATCCAAAACTGTTCCTGTAGACACTCCTGGCCTGATCATGTCAAGCACAACAGATTAGGGACGCCGCTTCACTACCCAAAAACACAATGAGAGCGAAGAGCAGATCATGCAGCACGGCAGCAACTGATCAAAAAAAGAGGAGGTAAAAAACAAACTGTATTGGTCTCCCATTGTGTCACCTTTTAAGAGGGGGTTTCAGAGGAGCGACTGTCTCCTTTGGGTGTGTTCAGCCCCCCTCTTCACAACATGAGCGGGGCAGAGACGCGAAGTGGCTGGTGTGTAGCGCAGGCCACGGGGGTTGGCGAGCAAAGCTACCAGGGGGTAAGCCCCCTAGTGTGTGCGTGTGTGTATAATATATATATATATATATATATATATATATATACACATATACATACACACACACACACACACACACACACACACACACACACACACACACACACACACGAGGTGCGATCCAAAAGTTCCCGGAATGCATTTATTTAAAAGCATACACACCAAATAACAATTAATGGTGAACAGTTCCTTCAAATAGTCACCCGCTGAGTTGATACACCAATCCCAGCGAGATTTCAACCTTTCGAAGCACCTCTGGAAGTCGTTTTTTGTCAGTTTGTTCAAGTCATCGGTTGTTACTGCTTGGATCTCCTCCACTGTCTCAAATCTGCGTCCCTTGAGCCTCATCTTCATCTTAGGAAATAAAAAAAAAAAAAATCAGACAGCGCTAAATCAGGGGAGTACGGAGGGTGGAGAATGTCAGTAAACTTCGTAGAAGACAAAAATTCGCGCACAATCAGAGATGTGTGAGCTGGTGCATTGTCGTGACGCAAAAGAAATGACTTGTCAGCCCACATCTGAGGACATGTTCGGCGAATTCGATTTCGCAAACGCCTTAGAATATCACGACAAAGTTGATTTCAGTAATTCCATTCAAAAAGTGAAACTTGTATATTAGATTCATTCATTACACACAGACTGATGTATTTCAAATGTTTATTTCTTTTCATTTTGATGATTATAACTGACAACTAATGAAAGTCCCAAATTCAGTATCTCGGAAAATTAGAATATAAATTAAGACCAATGCAAAAAAAGGATTTTTAGAAATGCTGGCCAACTGAAAGGTATGAGCATGAAAAGTATGAGCATGTACAGCACTCAATATTTAGTTGGGGCTCCTTTGGCCTGGATTACTGCAGCAATGCGGCGTGGCATGGAGTCGATCAGTCTGTGGCACTGCTCAGGTGTTATGAGAGCCCATGTTGCTCTGATAGTGGCCTTCAGCTCTTCTGAATTGTTGGGTCTGGCGCATTGCATCTTCCTCTTCACAATACCCCATAGATCTTCTATGGGGTTAAGGTCAGGCGAGTTTGCTGGCCAATCAAGAACAGGGATACCATGGTCCTTAAACCAGGTACTGGTAGCTTTGGCACTGTGTGCAGGTGCCAGGTCCTGTTGGAAAATGAAATCTGCATCTCCATAAAGTTTGTCAGCAGCAGGAAGCATGAAGTGCTCTAAAACTTCCTGGTAGATGGCTGTGTTGACCTTGGACCTCAGAAAACACAATGGACCAACACCAGCAGATGACATGGCACCCCAAACCATCACTGACTGTGGAAACTTGACACTGGACCTCAAGCAACGTGGATTCTGTGCCTCTCCTCTCTTCCTCCAGACTCTGAGGCCTTGATTTCCAAAGGAAATGCAAAATTTACTTTCATCAGAGAACATAACTTTGGACCACTCAGCAGCAGTCCAGTCGAGATGCTTCTGACGCTGTCTCTTGTTCAAGAGTGGCTTGACACAAGGAATGCGACAGCTGAAACCCATGTCTTGCATACGTCTGTGCCGGGTGGTTCTTGAAGCACCGACTCCAGCTGCAGTCCACTCTTTGTGAATCTCCCCCACAGTTTTCAATGGGTTTTGTTTCACAATCCTCTCCAGGGTACGGTTATCCCTATTGCTTGTACACTTTTTTTCTACCACATCTTGTCCTTCCCTTCGCCTCTCTATTAATGTGCTTGGACACAGAGCTCTGTGAACCTCTTTAGCAATGACCTTTTGTGTCTTGCCCTCCTTGTGCAAGGTGTCAATGGTCGTCTTTTGGACAACTGTCAAGTCAGCAGTCTTCCGCGTGATTGTGCAGCCTACAGAACGAGACTGAGAGACCATTTAAAGGCTTCTGCAGGTGTTCTGAGTTAATTAGCTGATTAGAGTGTGGTACCAGGTGTCTTCAATATTGAACCTTTTCACAATATTCTAATTTTCCGAGATACTGAATTTGGGACTTTCATTAGTTGTCAGTTATTATCATCAAAATTAAAAGAAATAAACATTTGAAATACATCAGTCTGTGTGTAATGAATGAATCTAATATACAAGTTTCACTTTTTGAATGGAATTACTGAAATAAATCAACTTTGTCATGATATTCTAATTTTATGACCGGCACCTGTATGTATGTATGTATGTATGTGTGTGTGTGTGTGTGTGTGTGTGTGTGTATATATATATATATATATATATATATATAATATATATATATATATATATAATATAAATCCCAAATGCTCACCCTTCTCTACAAATTAACAGTGCTTGCACCCTATCAGATATATACAAATATCAGTCATTGAGACAAAACAGGTAAAGAATTAATGAAAACGTATTTTAGTTTAAAAACGTTAGGTGTAAATATTTAATCCAAGACTCTGTTGAAGACACAGGTCCAAAGTCAGTCGTACCCACATAAGCGACTAAAAACAAGAATGCAGGTAGTGCTGTCGCAAACAAAAGACAAGTGTGACTCACCAATCAGGAGCAACTCGAGAACAGGCTGGATGTAACTCACTAACATTGAGTATCCATCTGTGTAGGGATCACCACACATCAATGTTCTCTGTATTCCTTTTTTTTGTTTTGAAACTGACTACGGAAGACTAAAGATACACAATGCAAATGTCAATTGTGGGAGAAATTTACTTCAAATGTGCTGATTTTTCCAAATTTAACAGGATTTTGTCATAAATTCAGAGTAACTACAACAGTGGCACCTACTGTACATCATCATCATCATCCTCATTTTCAGCCTGCTTGTGGCACCAACATGCTGGGCTGCTCTGATCAGACCACCCTAGCCGCAGTAATTCCTTTCAAAAACCTCCTGGGGAATTAGCAACACTCTCACACCAGCTCAATGATTCACTTCCTCCAACATGTCCCGGGTTCTGCTCCTCAGTTTTCTCCTACTGTACCATTCCTTGGACATTACCTGACAGGAAGGCTGGGGCATTCTAACTACATTCTTAAGCCACCTTCTCTTCATCAGGAGAAGCAGCAGTTCTACCCTAATCCTGTGCCCAGTAACAGTACAGAAGCCAAAGTGCTGCCACTCATACATGGACTTTGTCACCACAGTTTGTTATGATGCCTGCAAAATGGCTACCACTGCAGAAACTTGTTGGTCAATCTGACAACCTCATTCATGAGCAAGACTGTTCCAGTTGGGACAGCTACTCACATTTTACCTGCAACAAACATGCCAATCTTTTCTCAGAGAAGACCAGAACCTCAGATTTGGTAGTGCTAACTGCTCTCAATCAGAGGTGAATGGTACTGGATATCACAGTCAGAAGAGACCAAGAAGACATCATCTGCAAAGGACAGACATGCAATTCTTAGGTCCCCACATAGGATACTCTCCAAGTCTTAGATGCACTTTGGTATCCTGTACATTAAAATCCCAAACTCGGGCATCTGCTTAACACGCCCAACATACAGCAGCACTGAGCAGAATCGACTTCAAGTCAG
Source organism: Polypterus bichir lapradei (assembly GCA_026402145.1). Taxonomy (NCBI): domain Eukaryota; kingdom Metazoa; phylum Chordata; class Cladistia; order Polypteriformes; family Polypteridae; genus Polypterus; species Polypterus bichir. The sequence goes on from JANRMT010061414.1 coordinate 15,580,649, forward strand.
GTATGTTGTCTCAATTCTTGCTCCACAGATAGAGGAGTTAAAGAAGAGGCTCCCAGAACCCTACACTCTTATGGCAGCCTCCCCAAGATGTCACAAGATAAGAGCATATCGTCTTCTGTGTTTTACAAAGCAGACAATTGGCTCACTTAGCCATTACTCCTCAGACATTTGTGAAAGGACAGATTGGAATTTGCGTTGATCCTTGCTGCTGAATCCAAGGTTCGCAATCAGTTGCAATTCCAGTACCCCAATAAAGACTTACCTAGGGAGACCTGAGGAGTGTCCACTCTGAGTAACTGGAATAGACTCGGTTGTCCAGGTCAAGTGAGGTAGCATGCACTGGTACGGTGCCATTGCCGCACCCACCACACGATGAAACAGCTCGGGATCCTGGCTGGCAACCCCCCAGACAGACACAGGGGTCCAGTTCCACCCTCCAGAAATGACCCTCTATCTGCCACAGCCAGGTGTTACGTGGGTGACCCCATGGCCTGGTCCAGCCACTCTGGTCTCAAACAATGGGGTCCTGTGAGCCGGATCACCCTCAAGGAATCGCAACAAATGGCCGTAGTGCCTTAACTGACATTCCCTCACAATGCAGGTCATGTGCCTCATCCGGGACTACATGAGCAACACAAAGTCAAAACCAGCGGTACCCAAGGATTCTCCAAAGAGACACAGTACCAAAGGACTCTATTGTCAGCTTTATTTAAAAAAAATGATAATCCCCACCCATGCCTTCCATGCAACACCAAAGAGGCCCTTAAGCCAAAACTTATTCTCCGTATCGAAGGATTTCCAGTTGGATCTCACCACTCCTGTGGCCTTGTCACTATGGACCTCTTTAAACACCACTGCAATCTCAGACACAGAGACGAACACATAGACCTAACCGATGCTTCTGGCACTGCTTCCTCCAGGTTTAGGAGTTACTTGCAGTGCTCTTTTCACTTCTCGACGATGTCCACAGTTGGGGTCATTGTTAATCCACCATTGCTGAGAAAAGTCTGAGTGACGCCCCACCTACCTTTCTTCAGTTGTTGAACATTTTGCTAGAACGTCTTTTATGCCGCCTTAAATTCATTCTTCATGGCCTCACCCAACTCCACCCACACTCTGACTTTCACAGCAGCCTCATTTCTCACCTGCTAGCACCTCTCAGTCAAATCTGGATACTCTTGGTAACATTGCCTGAAAGCGCAGTTTCTTTAACTTGCCAGTGTTTCCACAAATGGGTCATAGGGTTGCTGCCATGACAGTAACCAACAAGGCAGTGCTGAGATCTTGGGCATGGTGTATTCAGTTTCCAAGTCCCAGACCTCATCCAAGACGCAAGAGAGATGTTCTTCCAAGGTGAGAGTTGAACTCATCCCAAACTTGGAAATCTGCTTAACATTCCCAACACAATTTTTTGGGGTTTTTCGAATCTGTCCATGGAGGCTTCATTTGTCAGAGACAGCTTAGCGCCAGCCTTGACAACACTTCTCTTTACCTGATGTATGGAAAATATGGCCTCAGATCAGACAACATGACCACAAAATCGATCGCTGATCCTTTGTCTAAGGTACTCAAGTACCATGTACAGTTACGAGGAACCTTGGTTTTGATTATAGTGCTCATTATGGGCAAACCATTAAGAAGAAGAAGAATCCATGCATCAGATTCAGATCAGGCAGACTATTCCTCCCAATTATGCCCCATCATATGGTATCTCTGTCATGACCCACGTGAGCACTGAAGTCTCCTGGTAGGACTACGTGCCAGTAGATGCATCTTTTCAAGCAGGGAGCACAGCGTCTCTAAAAATGTCAGATATTCTGCATAGTGATCTGGTGCATGTGTGCAAAATCGTGAATTTCCCCTTGGGATTAATAAAGTATCTATCTATCTAACAACAAAGATTTCCTTCCTGCAATTTGAAATTGCGCTGAGGAGGCAAACTTCTCACCCCCAAAATAAATTATAAATGTATGGGTCACAACAATGATCTGTCCAATGCTGCAACTGCGGACACTTAATGGTGCCATTGCCAATGCTCTGGATGAAGAGGAGGCTCAACTGTATCTAGTTAGTATTTTCCAACAACATGTAAAGCTTCAGGCTCCTTCACTGGCACAAAAGTAACTTTCCAAGTTCTAACGGCTGGTTTTCATTGGCAAGGTCCAATAATGCCTCAATCCATCTCACTCTTGTCTGTGGCCAGACTGGCATTGCACCAGACTCTTATCCTTCATCTTATCTGGGTACTAAATCCACAACACGACTCAATGCAGCTTTTTCCTCCCTTTTAGCATAACTCGCATGGGGTCCTCCTTACTTGGCCCCTGTTTATACCCATAAATCCTGCCTGGCAGGTCTTGCCAATGGGGGTAAGACACTGTACTGTCTAACTCTGCTGTAAGATGAAATTTGACCCTTACCAACTCACAGTGCCAGCCTACAATGAAACTGTTAAAAAAATTTAAAATAATAATAATAGTTAAAAAAAAATAATAATAATAAAGCCATGGAAGTCTGCAAGCAATTGTAATAAAATGATGCACTTGAGAAGCTTCTTGAGATGGTGGCCAGTAAATACGTTGTAAAGATACGATAAAAGCCACCTGCTATTTATTTCTGTAACCTCACCTGCATGTTCTTGATATTCCCCTATCTGATTTTAATAGGTAATAATAATAATAATAATAATAAATGTTATTTATAGGGCACTTTACATTAGCAGTAAATCTCATAAAAAGCAACATAAAAAGTTTAAACAAAGACAAAGCAAGATAAAAACACAGTAAGTTTAGCATTCTTGTTAATAAGCTTTCCTAAATAGAAAAGTCTTTAGCCGTTTTTTAAAATGGCCCACAGTCTGCTGTGTTCTCAGGCTCTCTGGTTGGCCATTCCAGAGCCGTGGAGCAGCAACTGCAAAGACTCGGTCACCCATTGTATGAAGTTTGGTCACAGGGGGGCGAAGGCGGTGGGTATTTGCAAAACGGAGGTTTCTTGCAGTGGATTGTAGTATTAGGGCGTATCTTCAGATATTGTGGAGCGTTTCCATGAGCAGACAGAGTTTGTATTCGATACGGAGGTGGACAGGGAGCCAATGAAGTGACCGAAGGATTGGTGAAATGTGTTCATATTTCCGCACCCTCATCAGGATTCTTGCAGCACTATTTTGAATTTGTTGGAGCTTTTGAAGGCTCTTGCTGGAGATCCTGATGAGGAGTGCATTACAATAATCATGAATAAAGGCATGAACCAGTTTTTCAGCATCACAGAGGGAGAGGTAGGCTATGGTTCAGAGATGAAAGAATGCAATTTTACAAAGGTGATGGACATGTGCCTCAAATGTCAGATGGGAGTCTAACTTGACACCCAGATTTGTCACAGAAGGAGAGAGGGTAATGGTACGGTCAGAAAAGGAAATACAACTTACAGAGGAACGAAGTTGATAGGGGGGTGCCAATTAAAAGAGCTTCAGTTTTAGTGCTGTTCATCTTGAGGAAGTTCTTGGACATCCAGGCCTCCATCTCATCCAAGCAGGAGGAAAGAGTCGATGAAGGTGTAAGAGAAGTCGAATCCAGTCTCACATAGAGCTGCGTGTCATCGGCATAACAGTGGAATGAAACTCCATGCTTGCAGATGATGTGGCCCAGGGGTAGCATATGGATATTAAAAATGGTCGGCCCATAGACTGACGTCTCTCACGCTCCTTTCTGGACAATCCTGTATTCTTTTTCCTAACCCTTCGTGTTACCATTCACGTTCTGCTTGATTCTCCTACCATGGTGCCCTTGGGACTCACATTACACATCCTGTCAGATTTCTCTCGAGCATGTAGCCCATTAACCCTTAATTCTACCCCATATCCACCTTGGAACCCCTTGGATTTGACTTCTGTTGTCTTCCGCATTATAATCTGTTCTTACTTGTATTTTTGCGGTGCATTGACCTATCCGTTCCAGCCACACAAAACCATTTTATAAACTATTATTTCTAAACATCACAAGTCTCCTCTTGTGCATGACCCCAGGATGCCGTTGTTTTATACCCCCAATGAATCGGTGCTTCTAGGAGTACTTGTGCTAGAAGACCTCAGTGCCTGAATTCAGACTCGATAAGTGAACTCCTACCAGCAGCACTGCTGCACATCTAATTCCAGAACCGTTATTATACCTCCAGGGCACAGTACTCAATGCCTACATCACGCCTAGAGTTAAACTGAGGTCAATATGATAGGACACATTCAAACGGGAGTCACTACACAGCTGGCACGACTACAGACAACACAATTGGCATCTGCCTTTAAAAATATACAGTATCTTAAAAAAGTAAAAAATGTACTTTGGATTTAAGACTTTGATTAGTCAGTCCAACTTAATATGAGGCCTTACTTAGGTCTCACCTACTATTGGAGATGTTTGTAACATAAGCATGGACAGACTGAGACCATCCCCTATAATCCTGACAGTTTGGACTACATAGCTAATCCAGCTGACTGAGGTGGCACCCAGGAGTGTAGCTAGGGAGGGGCAAGGAGGGACATCTGTCCCCGAGCGCAGCTTCCAGGGGGCGCCAAATTGATGTTACGAAATTTTAGAATGAAATGTTTTCCATTCGATCCTGCCTGGGATTGGTTCCTGCCCTGCATTGGCTGGGATTGGCTCCAGCAGACCCCCGTGACCCTGCGGGTTGGATAATGGATGGATGGATGTTTTCCATTCTTAAATGCACTAAAAAGTAAATAAAAAACATTCGCATACTCAGTCCATCACTTCATCAGTATGAGGAGATCTTTTTCCATTGGTTTTTTTTTTGTCTCTTTCTGATTTCGAAGCACGTATTAGTTCTACATACCCAACAGACAATCATTTATCCCCTCCACTACTCTAACATGCTTGACTCCCACCCAGAAACATCTATGACGTTATTAAACAGGTCGCGGGACTGACATGAGGCATTACATTAGTGTATCATTGTCTACGTTGTCGCAAACTCCATTTCTGTGTGCCAAGTGATTTGTGTTTATGTGTTTGACAGAAAATTGATTGGGCTGTGGTGAAGTGTTCCAGTCTAGACGTTTCCCCATCATATTTTCGTACGAATAAATTACAAGTAATGCAGTTTTAATAAATATATCATTTTGCTTTGTAATTTGCTATACACTTTCTTTAAAATCATTTTTAAATGCGGGAAACACATTTTTTCTTACAAAAACTAATGACGGATTTAGATTTTAAAGAACACGAGGTGGCGTTATCATTTTCGGAGACTTGTATGAAATTTTTTTCTTAAAATACTATTATCCATCCATTCATTTTCCAACCCGCTGAATCCGAACACAGGGTCACGGGGGTCTGTTGGAGCCAATCCCAGCCAACACAGGGCACAAGGCAGGAAGCAAACCCCGGGCAGGGCGCCAGCCCACCACAGGTCACACACACATCCACAGGACAATTTAGAATCGCCAATCCACCTAACCTGCATGTCTTTGGACTGTGGGAGGAAACCCACACAGACACGGGGAGAATATGCAAACTCCATGCAGGGAGGACCCGGGAAGCGAACCCGGGTCTCCTTACTGCGAGGCAGCAGCGCTACCACTGCGCCACCGTGCCGCTCTAAAATACTATTATTTTAAATACATTTTTTAAAATTTTCTTTCCCTTCCCCATTGCATTTTGGAAAACAGGAGGGGGCACGAAATCTTCAGTTGTCCCCGGGCGCTGAAAACCCTAGCTACGCCCCTGGTGGCACCTCCAAACTCCCCAATTCAGGTCCCATGTTGCTGCCGTGACTGTTTATCCATAGCCCGAGTAACAACCTTCCTATGCTGTTCCCAATGCCCACTAAGTCCATTAGAGTGGCTTATTATTTTTTAATCCTTATTTCTTTTATCCACTTAAAGTGTTTGGACCTCTCTCAGCCACAGGCTTTTATCCACTTCAGGGACTTACAGCATCATTTGCCTTTTATGTCTTTGAAAAACATTTCCAGGTGAAACACGATTTCCTTTTATAGATTTCAAATGAAACTTTAAATTTAGTCTGTTTTAAAGTTTAAAGAAACATGCGTCAAATTGACAATATCAGTATACTGCTGCTGGAGTACGTGAATTTCCCCTTGGGATTAATAAAGTATCTATCTATCAAATCTGTAAACTGGCTAACCCACTGGAAGCTGCAGCAGGAACTGGATATGCCAGCTGCCCACCAAGTAACAAACAGCACATTTCTTGGCCTGCCACTTTTTCTTCAGCCACTTCAAAACCCCAGACAATAAATGCCAACAGTCTAAACGTGTGTTATTTCTGCTCCTAACTGGTTTTGTATCATTTTCTGCAGGTGGCAGTCATGGTCGGCTTACGCTACTTGCACACATCTCTAGGAAGTCTGTCAAATCCTGAGGATCCAGAGAGTGACAGTGAAGGCTGGCTACTGGAACAAAGCATCAAAGAAACTTTCAGCTCATTTACAGAGGGCCTCAAGTCCATGGGTAAGCTCAACAAGGTTGAGGCTGGAGCTGAAGGTGGTGGAGGAGAGGCTCAGACTGTGGCGACTGTCAGCTGAACAGGACATCTCTGTGCAAGCAAGTGAAGGAGCAGTAATCCTCTGCAGAAGACAAACAAAAATCCAACAAAAAGTGAACAACTATTTTTGAATGAAATGTAAATATAACCATTGTATACTGGTATCGTCAGGAAAATGCAACAGGCATTAACTGCCATCGATTCACGGATGCTGGACACCTGGGCTTTCTAGACACCAACATGACTGCGAGCAAAACTCAAATCAGAGTGGAACAACAGGCCACATCAGCCTTCAGGACCTAAGCAGCTACTTGACTCTGCATGTATTAAAATTCACCCCAGTGCAAGCGTCCAACGGTCTGTTCGGGCTCACATTTTAAGTTCTCCTTTAGTTCGGTTGTCCTTGTAGTCTAATCCTGTCTTTGTGGTCAGTTCTTTATTTTTGTGTTGGTATAATTCTCTCTGCCAAACAGACACCCTTCCATTTCCCAATTCGAGCAGGGTGGATAGAAAAGACAGACGTAACCCCCTCCCCATGGCGGATCCAGGCACGCCAGTCACAAGTTTACTTTTCTTGTTTTGTGTTTGAGATTTTCGAAATTTCCTATTTTATTTTTAGTGATAAGAAATGTAAACTTCTGATGTGAAGCCTGATCAGCCCTGGGCCTTTTATCCTACAAATTCAGGGAGGTTTGTGTTCATCTTAGAAAGCTCAGGTGTCTTAGGTTTTGCTAATGCAGGGACAGCTGGTGAAACCCATCAGAGTCTCAAATGGACCAGCTGGCATATCAAATGGCCTCACAACTGCAGCCAGGAGAACAGAACACGAATACAAACTGCGTTCATCGATCAGAGAGTCAGGGAAGACAGAAGATGGAAGGTTGGGCTGCTCTGGGAAGCACTGATCTTTGACGTGTTTCCCCGTTTTCCATTTTCTTTGCACTTACAGTTAGGTCCATAAATATTTGGACAGAGACAACTTTTTTCCTAATTTTGGTTCTGTACATTACCACAATGAATTTTAAATGAAACAACTCAGATGACGTTGAAGTGCAGACTTTCAGCTTTAATTCAGTGGGTTGAACAAAACGATTGAATAAAAATGTGAGGCAACTAAAGCATTTTTTTAACACAATCCCTTCATTTCAGGGGCTCAAAAGTAATTGGACAAATTAAATACCTGGAAATAAAATGTTCATTTCTAATACTTGGTTGAAAACCCTTTGCTGGCAATGCCAGCCTGAAGTCTTGAACTCATGGACATCACCAGACGCTGGGTTTCCTCCTTTTTAATGCTCTGCCAGGCCTTTACTGCAGCGGCTTTACTTTCAGTTGCTGTTTGTTTGTGGGCCTTTCTGTCTGAAGTTTAGTCTTCAACAAGTGAAATGCCTGCTCAATTGGGTTAAGATCAGGTGACTGACTTGGCCATTCAAGAATTGTCCACTTCTTTGCTTTAATAAACTCCTGGGTTGCTTTGGCTGTATGTTTTGGGTCATTGTCCATCTGTATCATGAAACGCCTGCTGCCCAATCAATTTGACTGCATTTAGCTGGATTTGAGCAGACAGTATGTCTCTGAACACCTCAGAATTCATTCAGCTGGTTCTGTCCTGTGTCACATCATCAATAAACACTAGTGTCCCAGTGCCACGGGCAGCCATGCACGCCCAAGCCATCACACTGCCTGACTCCATTGTGTTTTACAGATGATGTGCTATGCTTTGGATAATGAGCTGTTCCACGCCTTCTCCATATTTTTCTCTTGCTATCATTCTGGTAGAGGTTGATCTTGGTTTCATCTGTCCAAAGAATGTTTTTTCCAGAACTGTGCTGGCCAGAACTGTGAAGTCCAATCCAGCCTTTCGATTCTTGAGGCTTATGAGTGGCTTGCACCTTGCAGTGCACCCTCTGTATTTCCTTTCATGCAGTCTTCTCTTTATGGTGGACTTGGATATCAATACGCCTACCCCCTGGAGAGTGTTGTTCACTTGGTTGGCTGTTGTGAAGGGGTTTCTCTTCATCATGGAAATGATTCTGCGATCATCCACCACTGTTGTCTTCCGTGGACGTCCAGGTCTTTTTGCGTTGCTGAGTTCACCAGTGCTTGCTTTCTTTCTCAGGATGTACCAAACTGTAGATTTTGCCACTCGTAATATTGTCGCAATTTCTCGGATGGGTTTTTTCTGTTTTCGCAGCTTAAGGATGGCTTCTTTCACCTGCATGGAGAGCTCCTTTGACCGCATGTTGTCTGTTCACAGCAAAATCTTCCACATGCAAGCACCACACCTCAAATCAACTCCAGGCCTTTTATCTGCTTAATTGATAATGACATCACGACGGACTTGAACACACCTGCCCATGAAATAGCCTTTGAGTCAATTGTCCAATTACTTTTGAGCCCCTGAAATGAAGGGATTGTGTTAAAAAAATACTTTAGTTGCCTCACAGTTTTATTCAATCTTTTTGTTCAACCCACTGAATTAAAGCTGAAAGTCTGCACTTCAACTGCATCGGAGTTGTTTCATTTAAAAGTCACTGTGGTAATGTACAGAACCAAAATTAGAAAAACGTTGTCTCTGTCCAAATATTTATGGACCTAACTGTAGATGTACTAAATTTGGACTGTACTTGCTAAACCGGGTCAGTTCGTCTAGTAACCTATTAGATGATGAGTATTTTATTGCTGGAAAAATGTACATCTGAGGTCACGTAGGCTGCAAATTGTACTTAGGTGTTGACATTCTGCTTATATGTTCTAGTGAAAACATTAAAAGCATGCTGCATGAACCACAAATTTTAAGTTAATTTGCTCAATCACTGCAAGGCCTCAAAGCAGAAAAACTCCTGTTTTAATTAAATATTGAAAGTTTTTTTTTTTTTAAAAAGTGTTTATTATTAAACACTGCACACTGAAGCAGAATGCAGAAACCTTACTTCATTCATAAACATTGTCCTCTTTTGTGGAATGGAAACTTAATGTCTCATTAGCCCTCCTAACTTACAAGGCAGCAGTACTTAAAAATGTTTACATTTAAAGTAGTCCAAATAAATTGTACATTTATTACTGAATTTCTGACGCATCATTTCAACCCTATTAGCTTGGCGCCACAGTAGGCGGGCGATTGGTTATTTTAACTTACCACAGTAAATAAACTCTACAGCATCGGTAATACATCACGAACCATTCTGAGAAGGTGCAGCCATCATTTCAATTCCAGCTACAGCAGTGTCTGCTCTAATGGCGCCGCAGAGGACCCTTTGTAGCCATGTGGAAAAATGTTGAAGTGTTGTGGCTAAAAAGAAAATTAAGACAGCCATTTGAGTTTGCCATTCAGTTAATACGGATAAATAAAAAAAGAGAATGCACACCACAGAAAGCTTCTTTTACATTCACTGTTCGTATAGCACAGCAGTAGATGTGTAGCAACAAACATTTTTTTGAACATATTGCAATATATGGTACTAGCCAATGCCCACCGTAGCATACGGCGGTGTAAGAATCGGAACGGAAAACGGTGAGAAAGGAATTCAGAAATCAAGAAGAAAGAAATACTTCTTGAAAGACGCAGTTGTGAATAGGTGTTTTGCTGGAGACAACAGATAATGAGTCGAAAGATCTAACCCTAGAAAAAGCCACGTACAACTGAGCGTGGCTGAAGACTGGTTGTTGTAGATTAACGCAAATCTTTGCGAATGTAATGCAAGGCAGGATGTTGTGGTCGTGTTTGAAGTAAATGACAATGGTAGCTTGGAGAATCTTGGAAACAGCTTGAATTTCAGCTTCACCACCATAAACTCCATATGTTGCCATGTATTGATAGTACTCCTGACTTGTTGTGATAACTCGACTTGCGTTGGAAAGAACAACAGGAAGAACGTCTCCAAATCTGTCCTAATGTGATGCAATGAAATCTACTGTGCTATGTCGTAGTGAGAGTGCATTGCCTTCGTCATCCATTTGTGTCAAGAAATAACCCACTGATAGGAACAGGCAGTTGCCGGATCCCGGAATACAGATGATGTTGTACAAAAACCCGTCATCAGAGAAGATACTGTCGTTCATTTTATAACAAAGGCTTTGGAAACAACCGTCGCAGTATAACGAAAATAGCAAGGAGCGAAACCAATGGCAATGTTCGAGAGAGTACCTTCCTGTAGCAGGCTACGGAAAAGACTCTCAGGCGCAGACATGGCTGAAGTGAAAGGTCACGCGGTCAGGCTAGATATCGAGCGGCGACGTGACACCAATGGGGTCATGAGAGAGGAGAACGTGGTAGTCAAAAGGAGGAATAGAAATCGAGAAAAGCGGCGTGGGGGTGTATGGGAGGCCGCAGGCAGCGTAAGGAAGTGTTTGGAAGAGGACGAATAGGAATCGAGAAATGGCGTGTGGGCAGGACTGGTTTTGAAGAGGAAGCAGGACGAACCAATAGGAATCGGGAAATGCCATGTGGGCGGAACCGGGTTTGAAGAGGAAGCAGGACGAACTAGAAGAGAAATATATATAAGAGATTAACATCTGACCAAAGTCTATTTTGTTAATACCTTTCAAATTAAAGATTTTTATGCATTTCCTGAAATTTTGTACTCCTATGCTAATTGTGTAATGCTGGAGCTTACTGCAACAGCACTGTGCAAAAGGCAGGAAACAACCTTTAAAATGGAGCAAGGTGCATTGCTGGCCAAAGGGAAGCCTGTATCTTCCTGGTCATCCGGCTGCTGCTTAGAATCTCATACGAACAAGCGTACTTGAAAACAGATGGTGGATATCCTCTATGGGATCCATTCATATTTCTTCCCCCAGCTAAGGATAAGAATACAACCCACAAATCAAGCTGTAATCAGATAAAAAACATATTCAAATAGTGGATTAAAAAGGCCATTTCAAAAATAAAAAGCTTGTATCTCTCCAGAAACTTCATCCATCTACACATCTGCCCATTAGAGACACTCATCTGGTTATTTCAGAAACTGGTTCAACTGAAAGATGCCCTGGCACCCATGTATTTGTTACCATCGCAATTGTAGCTTTTTTGTTTGTTTAATGAAACACAGAAATAAAACAGTTTTAAGAGTAAGCTGTATACTCAATTATACTTGTATTTTCCCCATGAGTAAACCTAGACTGTCCCATAACTATTTTCAAAAATAAAAACTGTAATGAAGTCCATATCATGCTGTTCTTCTACAAGGTTCGGGGGTATAAATAAAAGGTGGATTTATCTAAAAAGAAAGGGGTTTTCTTGCCATTTGGTCACAAGTTTTAACTGAACAGTCACTGCAGAGGTGGCACTGCCCAGGGCTGGAAGGTTCATAGTAGACCAAGGTGCAGAACCTTGAACACTGGTAACATTGCTTTCTGCATGAAGGAACTCAGACTTGCTTTACCACTTTAAAAAGCTGCCCAGTTTGAAGAACAATGGAATATTGCAGGATGACAGAAATGTCTCCTAAAGTAGCTCAGCGGCTCAGAGCTCCTAAGAAGCTTTGCTGTCCTTTATTGGATTCACTCTAATTGTGCATGACAGACAGTGAAGGACAAATAGTATTAACACCTTTTTCTAGGACAATTCCTGCTGAGGAGCCGCTGACAACAGCCTGTCCCAAGAAAGTCTTTGATGATCCAGTTCCCCCTCCCAATATGCTGCCATTAAACTCAGAGGTAAATAGAAAGCTAGGCATTTTCTGACTGCATGTACTGTAGTTGGGAAGGGCACTGAAGAACACAGCGTCACCTTAAGGAACTTGCTGTACTTAAATTTGCATAAATCAAAGACTAAAGCAGAGGTAGAGAACACTTAAAGTAGGAATTTGTGGACACCATTATAGAAATCTCATTAAAGTAAACAAAACCAACTCTTTTTCCCACTAATGTGCAGATGTACATGTGACACATTCAGTTGGGAAGCAACAAAGCAAGAGCTTTGACCGCGAGATCCCTCTAAACTGTTTGTTGCTCCTTTTCATACAGAAGTAAGTGAGAACGTGGAGACGGCATGCAAAAATATCCATAAATATCTGAAACCACTAAATGATTATACAGAAAAGCATAAGAACCCCACCTTTGTCTCAATGCACAGATGTATGAAGCATAACCACAGGACCACATGACCAAGTGCTGAAAATGCCACATCCTCTTAGCAGTATCAGTAGTGTAAGGCACACTCATATGTAACACGTTTAGAAATGTACAGGGACCCTAAAGCAACAAAACTGTTTGTTCACATAGGTGCTAACGATTTGCAGCGATTCTGAAAAGCCCATTCATGATGTGTCCACTATTGGTCAGATTTCAGACTTCCTAACACAATGGAACAGACCCTTATATCTAGAATTTATGGTGGCTTTTCTCTGAGGCTCAACAGTATTAAAAACCCCACTCATATTGCACACTAAAAGTGTGCTTTCCATTTGTCATGGCCAAGTTCCTAATAAAAGGTTTTTGATAAAAAAAGATTAATAAACTTAACAATAGCATGAGTGATTCAAGGCTGCACTGGGGCAGGGAATAAACAGCAGCTTTATCAGTGTTGAACCTCCCGGAAATAAAACACCACATTTACTTTGAACCCTTCCTCAGAAAAACAGCGCATTCATAATTTCTAAGCAGCGCACCACATTTGAAACTTTACACATGTATCATCAAAACATTGTAAAAAAAAAATAAAAATAAAAAATAACCCCCCCCGATAAACGTGCAGTGAATACACTCGACATGAGCATTCTTAGTTTTCATCCTCTGTCTCTTTACATTTGCGCTTGGTTGTTGCGCTTGCTTTTTCCTGAGCAGCTCTTTTCTCCACCCTAGCAGCCCGCTTCTTGTCTTCTTTCGTCTGCATCTTTTTGCATTAAAACTGATTAAGTCAGTCTTTGTGTTGCAATTACTTAGTACATTTTCTTAATTTTTCACTTAACTGGCACTTAAGTCTTCAATCTGCCTCAAGAATGATTTAAGATATGAAGAAGTATGAGAAGTGACGGCGAAGGTGGTAGGCATGAGAATGGCGCCCGTACACATGCACCGCACAGCTGCCATGCTGGCCGCTGCCAAGAGTTGATTCTACAATTAAATAAAATAAAAATAAAAAGAGGAATAACCTTGAAGGGCAATCACCCCGAAAGCGGATAGCAGACATCATGTAGTATACGTGTACCAAATTTCAGGTCAATAGGTCAAACGGTTTGCGAGCTTCCAGTGATTCTAAAATCCTTAACAGACAAACGAACAGCCACGGTAGCGTATTATTATTTATTTATATATCTAGATAGAGATAGATATAGATATATATATATATATATATATATATATAGATATATAGATAGAGATAGTAAAGTATCTTTACTATCATTTTTTGAGACCTCCGAATTTTAGTACTTTCATAATCTCTAACCTGCTCTGCATGTGTATCACACCAACGTTACTGAACCTCTATACGACGTTCTACTTTGTCATCTACTCTTTGTCTTTTATTTCCGGCCCCGGGTGTGGTTAAATCTCTTGGCACAAAGTCTCGTCTTGCGGGACTTGAAAATATCTCTCTGAAAAAGTCATGTCTTGTCCCAGGCTAAAAAGTCACGTGTTGTCTCAGGATTTTTTTTTTATATAATAGAGAGATATATATACATATACACATACATACATACATACATAAACACTATAAATTATATAAAAGAATAGCATACTGTGAGAAAAAATTAGAAATTTATTAATTTTTTCACTGCTCTGACTCATCTGTCCCATTATCACACAATGAGGAAGAGGAACATAAGGCCTTCCCAGCAATATCGGGTGCTGGGTGCTCTGCACGTGAATGGAAGTCCAGGGATTTAAAAAAAAAATCCAATGCCATAAAACAGATAAAACCAACATGCATTCAGCAACTCCAGGCACACTCAAATGGCAAAAGACCACAAATCTGTCAAATGTGGCGTTGCAGCTCCAGCATACTGCCCTAGGTGTCACTGCAGGAGGGCACATCATCATGATCTCTCCAGATTTCAAGTGCAGTTCACATGCCTTGTTCAGTTCAGCACTTTCACAAGTGCTGCCAGTCAATGCCCACTAGCGTCTGATTAGCTTCTTGTGCATGGCCAATCTCTTCTGTGATACTGTGCTGTTGCCACAGCCTCTCTATCTTGCGATAGCGCTCTTGACAAAGATGGAGTGGGTTGCCACGTCTAGAAAGAAAAAAAAAAAAAAAAAAGACATTTTTGGAAACCATCAGGTGACCCCAGAGACCAACTATGACTAATAAACTAATGCCTTCCAGTCTTCGTTGCAATGCAAAAAATATATCCAATGACCAAATTGCTTCATTGCTTTGGGAGGAAGCAGTAGCCATGGATTTTATGAGATGTGGCTTAAACAGGTTTTTATTATAAATTCCTTAACTAACAACCCACCTGAGCCCCTGATCTGTCTCTCCATAATCATCCAGATATGGAGGTGGATAGAAGCAGCCTTTTGTCTTTCCAGCAAGGAACAGCACCTGACATTCCCGTACCCTGTAAATATAGATCAAATATGCGATTATAAAAAGTACAAGATGTAAAATTTGCACCCATTCAAAAAAAGTCTGCCAACTGACCTGAGAAAAATGCCGACACCAGCCCCACAGGTGAAGGTATGAGCTGTGCATGCTCCAACATCCTCACCATCCAGCTCTGTCTGGCAGCAGTAACTCTGAGAGCAAAGCATTGTACCACATACCAGGCATAACGTTGGGGCTCGACTCTTATCCCCACCAGACTTGGGGCACCTGAAACACATGAGAATTTCACAAAAAAGCAATGTAGGCCTTCCCTATTTCAATAAGCAAAAGACTGGACACACAAGCATTACACATGTGAAGTCCACGTTTGCTGACTTACGTAAAGCTAGACGCCTGGTTAATAAGTGAACTGTAGTCTTCAGGAAGAGGTACCAGGTGATTGGATTCCCTGGGATAGCTAAGTGCAATAAGACAGTTTAAGGAAGGAGGAAAGAGCAGACCCCAAAATATGCATCCAAATTGTTTCACCATGTGTCACATGCCTACCTTAAAGAAACGTTGTGACAGAGTAAATGGCTCTGTGTCTCAGGATGACTGCACCATCTATTGAGGAAAGAGAAAAAGAAGAAAAAAATAAATAAAAGTGGAATTTACTCCATCCTTAGGCAAAAGTAGACATGCTTTTTAGCATACTTTTACCAAAACCTAAGCTTTAGATAAATATGCAGTTGTAGCAGCACTGCAGATTAATGGACTCCATTTTCCAGTTGCCCCACGGGTATTGCCCTAATTGGATGACTGCAATGGGTGCAGGGGCTGCTGAGGACAAGGGCCGGCGGGAACTTTAAAAGGGAGCTGGCAAAGCAGCAAAGGCCCCCATTGTCTGTATTTGTGTTCACCAGTTTGTCTCATCTGCCATAACCTCTGTGGAATATCATTTATACCCTGGATCGTGAGCCTATAAGGATGTATGGACTGTCTCATGCCTGCCTGACATGTGAGTAGTGTTGGATCGGTCATCGTGGTTCATTGCAGAGAGCGCTCCCCCAATTCTCATCACCCCCTCAACACATCAAGACTACCGGTAGGACTGTTTGTTACATTACTTACGGAAAGCTGTTCCTGGGATTGTCATCTTATACTCCATACCTCTTCTTCCATTACTGCTCCATTGGGACTGTGTTGAGGACTTTGTCGTGACGGTTTATTGCTGTGTGTTAGTATTTGTTTTCCTCGTATTGGAAGGGGAGGGTTACCCATTTACTGTATTAGTTGTTTATAATTTGTCATTCAATATATTGCAGAGTTATTTATTCGATTTGCTGTTAATTAGTGTGTGTGTGTGTGTGTGTGTGTGTGAGTGAGTGATGCGAGTCGGGCCAAGGCTGGGTGCAATCCTGGAATCCCCACCAAAAAAATAAATCATAGTCCAGTGTGAATCTGAGCAGTACTGGACTGCTACACAGTAAAAAGATCTTGCTATTTTATATTTATATATACAGTACATACACATACAGTATACACACGTTTGTGTGTGTGTGTATATTATATATATATTTTTTTAAATATACATATACAGTTTAAGTAAGAAGTTCACATGCACTTAGGGTGAAATCTTTAAAACTCATTTTATAACCCCTCTGAAGATTTTATATTAACAAACTATCATTGTGGCTTATCGTGTAACACATCTACTTTGCGCAGGGCAAAAGTAATTTTTTCAACAATGTTCACAGACGAGTATTTTAAGTTTTTATTGACTATCACAATTCTAGTGGGTCACAATTTTACATTACTTTGTTAATATTTGGTAGCATTGCCTTTAAATGGTTTAACGTAAGCCAGACATCTTGAGTAGCCTTCCACAAGCTTCTTACAATAAGTTGCTGGAATTTTGGCCCATTCCTCCAGACAGAACTGGTGTAATTGGGACAGGTTGGTAAGCCTCCTTGCTCACACATGCTTTTTCAGTTCTGCCCACAAGTTTTCAATTGGATTGAGGTCAAGGCTTTGTAATGGCCACTCCAATACCTTGACCTCATTGTTCTTAAGCCATTTTGCCAAAACTTTGGAGATATGCTTGGGGTCCTTGTCCATTTGAAGACCCATTTTCAAATGATATCTAACTTCCTTGCTGAGCTCTTGAGATGCTGCTGCAGTATACCTACATAATTTTACTTCCTTATGATGCCATCAAATGTGTGAAGTGCAATAGTCCCTTCTGTAGCAAAGCACCCTCATAGCATGGGGTTTAGGGGTTTTTTCCTTTACCACAGTGGGGATTCTTCAGTCATCAGCAGTGGAAGTCTTCCTTGGCCTACTAATCTCTTTGCAATTACTGAGCTTACCAGTGTGTTCCTTTTTCTTTACTATATCCCAGACAGTTGAGTTAGGTAATGTTAATGTTTTACTGATGCCCTTGATGGTTTTATTCTTGGTTTTCAGCTTCATAATGACTTCTTTGACTTTAGTTAGCACAGCTCTTATCCTCATGTTGAACAATGGCAACTACAGACTCCAAAGGGTAGAAGCAAGCCTAGGTATCTTATGCCTGCACTAAAGAAGCAATGAAACACACCCGAGTAATCACAAATACCTGTGACGCCAACTGTTCTTAACAGAAATGGGATATGTATAAAAAGTGTCGTCATTTCTGAATGGTTTCCCAAAATGTATGCAAATACCTTTAAATGAAAGTCTGTAATGTGTACTTTAATCACATCTAAATTGTTTGATTTGTAATTTTAGGGGTAACTTAAGGAAAAAATGAGTCTTTGTATATACAGTGCCCCAATAATATTTGGGACACACACACCCCTACCCCATGCAATATTCCATTAACAGAGTTCCATTATACAGATCAGGTTACCTCTGAAAGATGGGGCTCAACAGCTCACTGTTGCTCTCAAACAACAGAAGAAGGTTGGTTGGGAGGCACAGATACCGGCATAGTTGCTCAAACTGGCAAGCATCATGACCTGAAAAGAAGGAGATGCATCCATCAGCATGTAAAAGAGGATATACTAAAATGTAACATATCTGGCAGAATACAGAGAAAGACTGGGGTAGTAGTAGAAATTTATACAAGATAGAAAAAAACTACAGAAAAGTTGTTTTTTTTTTAATCTCACCTAGTAATTCTGGAGAGGGTTTCACACCATTAAGATAGTGGAAAAACATTGCTGAGCAGCGTAGATAGGGCATTATTCCAGCTTTTATACAGCGCCATAGATGCCATCCTGAAACATTCTCCCTTAAGGCACTGCAAACACAGAAACACCATTAGGTAAGCAGTTTGCTGCAACTCCTGTAAAAAAGTTAACTATTATTTCGGGGAACACTTCAAACACAAGTTCAGTCTGTGAAAACCTCAAGACAGTGAGTGGGCATTAGAGCTACATTCTGCTGTGCGGAAATATCAGACATTGACCTTAGGATTCAAACACTGTCAGCATATTAAGGTTAGAGAAACATTAATATATTGATCTTTCAAGAGCTGTACCAACAGTTCTGCAATACATTAACTGTGGTGGCACCACTGTGCACTTTACTTCTATTTACTGCTGCTTTAAAAACAAGCCATTGCAGCAAGACCTGCCATTAATCTCACCTTCCTGTGTACTGCCTAAGTAAACAAAACAAGGATTCCGATGCCACTTCCTCATCTACACCTTCTCCGCCACCTCCAACGTCCTGCTCCATAGCACCAAGTCCTGTAGAAAGAACAGGGGGATAAACAAATAAAAACAGATATATTACCTACCAATCAAGGAGTTTAGGAGACCATAAACTAAACAATTCAGTGAAAAAATGTCGACATGTTATGTGCAAGTCCTGCTCTGAATTTGCATTGTTGCGTATTTTCCAGTGAAATTGATTCGATTTTTTTTTTGCAGTAAGTAGTAGTATATCAGAGACACTAAAAGAGAAACATCATTATGAAAGGTAATCAAACACGAAGTCTTTAAGTTTGAAAATGCTGTTGACCAAAACTGTAGTCCAGTGCCCCTAACCTGAAGATCAAGCCACGATTGAGTTGTGAACTAAATCCAATTAATGAGAAAATAAAGATCAGCAGTTTGAATATTTTAAAAATTGTGCTACATTTACATTAGCTCCATACAAAATAAATCTTACCATCTTTCACCTTCACACAGATCCTAGATACATAAAAGGAACTAAAGAAAATTCCAGTGGAAAATGATGTTGCTGACTAAGGCTAAGTAAGTATAAAAATGCCATTAGAGTTCTGAAGCTCCACTAAACCACAGCTGGGTCCATATGAGAAAAATTTGGGGCTGTCGAGCTTCAGATGCAGCAGTTATGTCACTTTTCTCAAAGAAAAAGGTGTAAAATCTTCCATGCTTTCACTAAGAAACAGTTATACATACAGTATAAAGTACTCCTCCTCTTCCTCCAGTTATGATAAGTGTTCTTGCCTTCACTATAAGCAAAACACATGGGGTGGAGGGGGGCACGAGGATCCAGAGTGGCACAGTAAAATCCACTTTTCATAAATAAAACACACAGGTGCTGTCCTCAGGTTTGCCAAAATATATCACGATGATCCTCAAGTGGACATCTGACCTTCATTTAAAAGTGAGACATTTTGATAAGCACTGACACGATTGTGTCTGAAGAAAATGCTGCATTTCACAGTATGAAATTCTGTGGCAATATTTCAACATGGCAGTGGTTATCACAGCTGTATTATCATGGATTAGGGATGCTTTGTCGTATCAGGACCTGGAGAACTTGCCATTAATGAAGGAACTGTGAAATCTGCTTTATGTCAGGAAATTCTTCAGGAAAATATCAAGTCACTTGTCCCTGGGATGAAGTGCAACTAGGTCATGCAGCAAGATTATGATTCAACACGGCCAAGTCAGCCTGTATTAGAATAGCTGAAGAAAAAAATGAGTTTGCAAAGGCTTAATAAAAGGTAAAAACAAAGATGCTGTACAAGGATCTGAAAGATGTACAAGCAGTTAATGCCTGAAAAGCCACAGATGTCACTGAAATGAAACAGTTCTGTAAAAAGACGTGGGCCAAAACAGCTTTACAGTGCTCCAAAAGTGAATAATAAATTATAGGAAACGCTGTTTAGAACTCCATGCTACCTTTTAGCACCCATAACTTCAAAGACAACTGTCGCTTCATACAATGTGTAGTTTTTTTTTGTGAATGAATTAAATATACATGAAAATTTTGTTATACGCACTCTCAGAGTCTGCTTTATCATATCAATTTATCAGTTGATGATCTAATGAGATTTACTATGAAAAACCAGCAAGAATGCAGAAAGAAGAGATATACTTTGTCGTGGCACAACATATACAGTGGGTTCAGAAAGCATTCAGACATCTTCGCTTTGTGGACACTTTATTGTGCCACTGATTTTATTTTAAATGAAAAAAAAAAAAAAAGCCAGTTTTGCCCAGCAGTCTACATTCAACACGCTTTGAGAAAGGTTTGTAAATTATTTAAAAAACAAACATTGAATTCTGTCATTCATACACACCAATTGGCCACATCATTAAAACAACCTACCTAAAACAGTGTAAGTCCCCTTTTGCAACCAGAAGAGCTTGGACCAATCAGGCACCAGTTAACAATAGATCCTTTCAGTCCTGTAAGTTGTGAGTTGGGGTGCCCATAGACTGGATTTGTTTTTCCAGCACATCCTAGGGCTTCTTGATATGCCTGAGATACGGGGATCACCTTGAATTCATTGTCATGTTCCTCAAACCAATCCTGAACAATTTCTACAGTACAACAGGGTACATTATCTGTCACTACCATCAGGGAATACCATTGCCATGAAGGAGTATATGTTGACTGCAACAGTCTTTGGGTAGGTGGTATGCATCACAGTAACACCCACATGAATTCCAGGACCCAGGTTCTCCCAGCAGAACATTACCCAGAGCATCATACGGTCTTCTGCTGGATTGCCTTCTTCGCATAGTGCATATTGCTGCCAATACTTACTTCCCCAGCTAAACGAAAAACATGCAGCCAACTGTCCATGTGATCTAAAAGTATATATGATTCATCAGACCAGTCCATCTTCTTCAATTGCTTCATGGTTCTTTTCCGATAGGAATGTGCCCATTGTAAGTGTTTTCGGTGGTGAACAGGAGTCAGGATGGGCACTCTGACCAGTCTGCAGCTACACAGCCCCATATACAGCAAGCTGTGATGCATTGTGTATTCAGACACCTTTCTCTCATGCACAACATTGTTTTTCAGCAATTTGTGCTATCATAGCTCTTTTGACGGATCTGAACAGACAGACTAGCCTTTGCTCCCCATGTGCATCAATGAGCCTTGAACATCCATGACTCTGTTGCAGGTTCACCAGCTGTTCTTCCTTGGACCACTTTTAATAGGTGCTAACCACTGCATGCTGGAAACGCCCCATGAGACTTACCGTTTTACAGATGCTCTGACCCAGGTTATCTAGCCATCACAATTTGTCCCATGTCAAATTCACGCAGATCCTTATGCTTGTCTGTTTTTCCTGCTTTCAGCATATGACCTTTAAAAACTGACTGTTCGCTGCCTAACATCTCTCCCCTTGACACATGCCATTGTAATGAAATAATCAATGT
Source organism: Polypterus bichir lapradei (assembly GCA_026402145.1). NCBI lineage: Eukaryota > Metazoa > Chordata > Cladistia > Polypteriformes > Polypteridae > Polypterus > Polypterus bichir. The sequence continues at coordinate 15,602,268 of JANRMT010061414.1, forward strand.
CAGTAGTTTTAACGTTGTGGCTGATCAGTGTTAAGTACTAAGACATTTTACTATGGCACTAAAAATTGTGCACAGGAGCATCCATTTGCTTTAATTATTCTTGAGATGCATCTGAAACTCTACTGGAGTCAACCTGAAGCAAAATGAACTGATTGGACATAGTTTAGAAAGACATACACCTGTGGATATAAGGTCCCGCAATTCACACTGCATGTCAGGGCAAAAGCCAAGTCCAGAAGTCCAAAGAGCTCTCTACAAACCTCCACAACAAAACTGCACTGAAGCATAGATCAGGTCAAGAAGATAAAACCATTTCTAAAACTAAGTGTTCCTAGGACCACAGTGGCTTCATTAATTGTTGAATGGAAGTTTGGAACCACCAGAACTCTTACTCGAGTTGGCCATGAAGCCAAACTGACTAATCAGAAAAGAAGGGCCTTGGTCAGGAAGGGGACCAAGAACCTAATGGTCACTATATCAGGGCTTCAGAGGTCCTCTGCTTTGATGGAAAATGTATAGAGAGGATGACCATCTCTGGTTCACTCCATTATTCAGGTGTGTATGGTACAGTGGCAAGATGGAAGCCATTCTTCACTAAAAGGTGTATAAAAGTTTTAAAGGACTCTGAGAGCAGGATGACAAAAAGTCTCTGGTCTGATGAGAAAAAAAAACCCGGCACTATTTGGACAAAACTCCAGGCACTTTGTTGAAGACCAGGAACTACTGATCTTCTACCCAATACCATTCCTGCTGTGAAGCTTGGTGGTCGTAGCATCATACAATGGAAGTGTTTCTCATAAGCAGGCTCCAAGACTGGTTAGAACTGAGGAAAGGATGAACGCAGCTAAATACAGAGAGGTCCTTGAAGAAAACCTGCTATACAGTGCAGTGATCTCAGACTGGTACAACAGTTCACCTTTCAGCTTAATAATGACTCAAGACAACTCTGAAGTGGCTTCAGGTCATGTCTCCGACTGTCCTTGAGTGGCCCCGGCAAAAACCAGACTTGAATCCAATAGAATATCTAGGGAGAGATCTGAAGATGGTAGTTTACAAACTGTCCAAATCAAGGTGATGAGGACTCAAACCTGTAAATGCTGCCAAAGGGGCTACTACAAAGTACTGAATTAAGAATATGAATGAGAGTTTTCAGTTTTTAACAAATCTGCAAACCTTGCGTTAAACATGTTTTCATTTTGTCACTATGCATCACCAAGTGTAGACTGATGAGCTAAATGACAAATTTGTCTGCAATAAAATGTGAAAAAAGTGAAGGAGTCTAAAAACCTTCTGAACCCACTGTATGCATATACTGTATTTGGTGTATGTGGCAGCAGAAGTGTCCACCGAAGATAAAATATATTAAGTACCTGGTGCAGAAGTAAGAACAATCTGTACAATGTGAGCCATTGTCACCAAATGAAAAAGGTGTAGCTCCCCGGTGGCGAGGCTGTGACCCGAGAAGTCTTGACAGTGCACAGATGAATACGACAAAATGAGACTGACCTGAACAAAGACAGAGAGAAATACAGTTAGACCGTGTTAAATTAAGGACAACAAACTTTGTTGTTTTTGCCCTCTCTTTCAAATGAGAGGCTTTTAAGGCAGCCCATTTAGGTGCTACAAAAGGCTACAGGTCAGGGATAATCAATTACAAATTCACTTGGGTCAGATTTTCAAACCAAGAAATTTAGCTGACCTGACATATTCAGCAGCCGGTAAGGAGCAGGTAATAAATTTTAAATCAACACAAACGAATGGATTGAAAAGCAAGTAATGTTTATTCATTATTTCCCTTTTAAATTTGGTCATATCTGTCATAGGCACATCAAGAAGTGCATAAAAAAAAGCAATAAAAAAGGTATAACTGAAAAGAATCTGAAGCAGCAGCAATACTTTTTTCTACTTTTGAAATAAAAAAACAAACATGTTGGTCATATCTGATCTAGGTACATCTCAAAGTACATAAAACATAATAATGCACAGTATTAGCAATAACATTTGTTTTCCTCTTGAAATAAAATAAACATTTTGCTCACATCTGACCTAGGCACAGCTCAACATCCATTAAAATAAAAGAGGGAACAGACTTAGCAGTGAAATTGTTTTATTTCAAAAGGGAAACATGTATGACCCTGGCACATCACAAAGTAAATTTAGCAGAATAAAAAAGTTCTATCATTGCTATCAGTGCACAAATGTGTAACAAGTGCTAACAGTAACACACATGAACACAATGTCTTCTGCACACTGTAGGATCGCAGTTTTGTTTTAAATCACCACGTGTGTGATTAGCAATGTCTTTATTGTAAGCAAAAAAGTGGCGGGTACATATACGTTGTGTTTGGATCAAGTTTCTGATACCTTGAAGGTATATAAAAGCCAACAGTCTGAGCCCTACATGTTTTTTTTTTATTTGATGAAAAAACAATGTTTAAAATTTGAAATCGACAAATCGTGACGTATAATAATTCTTTACATTTATATAGTGCTTTACTCACAAATCAAAGTCTTTTCAAACTCCATGCTTGGAAGATCTGGGACGTGAACCCAGGATGTGAACCCATGATCTCTTTATTGCCAGGCAGCGGCACTACCATTATACCACGTGCCAAGGTACTGCATAATATTGTCCTTGACAGTTTAAAATTACAAACACAGAACCAACCAAATGTATGAAGAGAAGTGTGAAGACAGCTGTTGTCAGTAACAAGGCGCTCATTGGAGAAATAATTACATTCATTTGTGAAAACACACATTCACACTCACTTAATTAAACTGGAATCCAACCAAGACACAGCACACAATTGATTATAGAATCATTTAATATACAGGGTGTCCCAAAAGTCACTATACACTTCCTTTTTTCTATTATGACCACTGTTGCAGGGGAAAATTACCTGGAGATGCTGCAGGAGTTTGCTGAGCCACAACTTCAGGTGAGGAGTGACCTTGCTAATGTCTTTATTCAAAAAGATGGAGCCCCTCCCCACTTTGCCAGGATGGTCAGAGATTTCCTGAACATCAAGTTTCCTGACCAATGGATCGGTCAAATTGGCTCCTGTGTCTGACTTTTTATTGTGGGGCTATATCAAAAGAAAGGTGTATGCCACTTCAGGGAAAAAATACTGCAAAACATCGGAGAGGCCTGCGTCTGAATGTGGTCGAAAATGGAGGCGCTCATATGGAGGTACACAACTAGTCTTCAAGGCGTTGTAACGTGATGGCAAGCCTAGAAAGTAGAACTGCAATGACTCCTTTGTTGATGCTAGAAATATTAATAAACTCAGTTTCTTGTGTAATTTTTAAGAATTTATTAAAAGTGTATAGTGACTTTTGGGACACCCTGTATAGTCAATGCCACAACCAGCAGTCGTCGCTGGTAATGGCCATCACAAGAAACTATCAGGCTACTACCACAGTTTCTAGACACACAATGTGCTGCATTGTGGGTTAAATGTTGCATTAATGGGCTGCACTACTGTAGGAATTTCTGAAGGCTTACAAAATGTGTTTTTCTAGGTTTTTCTCAGTATTTCTGCCGGGACCACGGGCTGGACCAATGGGAGGTTGCTTTTACGGCTGCATGTGACCCACAGGCCATCATATGAACAGGCCTGCAGCAGGCATTCTTTTCAGTACATACAGATGTTTAGTCTAGATCATGTTTACAAGTGTAATGGAACCTTACCAGCAGGTGAAACATATCAATATCTAAGATTCCAGGAGACTTTTCCACATGGGCATTTGGCATCAGTGCTGTATTAAGGAAAACAAGAGTAGTGTAATTAGCAGTGATTAAATGACCACACGTACTGTATTAATCAAAAGCTACAGTCAGAGGGTAATGATCACAGGACAAGCTGTGCCACACAAAGAAAATGTGAGTCACGATCTCTGTTGCATAATGGCTTATTGTGGCTTACCTGCAAGCAACCTAATGAAGTGATTCTGCACCACTGACAGAGATGATACTCGCCAGGACGCAGCCCCAAACCTGGTCAGATACTTCAAACAGTCATCCTGTGGAAATAACAGCTACTCTTGGTCTCTTATATAAAAATTTGAAAAACGTTAATGACTGCGCTTTCTTTGACAGATCCTACTTTGACAAGGGCTGCTTTCTGTTTAATGCAGATAGCTAAAAAAGTATTTAGTTTTAAACAGCTATAACTGAAGAAGAGGGTATAAGAAAAATACAGGGTTTCCAACCCACTACAGAGACTGCTAACACATAAATATTTAGGGCACAATTGGAGAGTATGAATGGGTGAGAGAAAAATGCAAAGAAACTGTTAATCTCACCTGTCGACATGGTAAACTGCAGAATAAAGGCTTGTCCTCATCCGACAAAAGCCGCTCTAAAAGTGAGACAGAACAGTTTTTCAGAAAAGGACACACACACACACGATACAACTGTTGTACAATGCAGCAGTTTAACAGGTGGGGCTGATGGGTCATTAAGGTGGAAGCGGACAGCCTCAGGTAACTGGCATTAAAAAGGTTTAAAAATACATTGTAAGAATAGGAATGTAAAAGCAACACTATAATGGACAACAGTTAGGTAAGAGTAGGAGGAGAGACCCCAGTTTAGCACAATGGGGACAACAGCATTTGTAGTTGTGACAGGATGAAAGTGCTCAAGAAGCACATTCCACGCAGAAATGCAAACTGCATCAAAAACAATGGAGCTAATCAAAAGGCAGATCCTCACCTACTGTCTGGATGCTGTATGCACAACTTCCCCAACACACAACAGGAAGGCGAGGGTCTTTCTCATTTGGGTGCACCTTAAGGCCCACCTTGTGAGTGGCTGTCCCAAAGGTAGTAAGCATTTCTGTAATACTGGCAGAAAAAGTATTTCTAAAAAAATAAATAAATAAAATAACTGGAGTTGCATGTCATTAGGTGTTCTGTCACCAATTAAAATGGCTGGTTCATAGTACTATTACTTTCATATTTCTATAATTGGGGAACTAACAGGTTATTCTGTAACAAACAGTGATTTAGTGGTAGACTAAAATGGCAACTTTGCAAGATAACGTCCCAACACCTCCCCAGTACACCACGTGGTTTAACAAGGCGCAGAAACAACCGGTTTGTTAACACACCAGGGCAGATTCAACAACTGTTTGCTAATCATTCATGTTTTGTATCAAATATACAACATACTAAAGTGTAATGAAATATGGACACATTTTTAAAAACACCTCTTGCTATTTCAAAGGATGCTGCAGCACTTTTTGTAAATCTCAAAGGACATACTTTTTTCCCCACCTTTACATTCTACCCAATGAGCACAACAATCTATTTCAAAATCATTTAAGTAATATAGTACTTAACCAGCTTAAAATATAATGGGTCAAAATGTATTCTTCATAGAAGGCGAATCAACTCATATGGACGACATAAGCAAGCCAACATCCATTAGCAAACACTGCCAGTAGAATGAGGGGTTTATGCAAAAAGATTAACAAAGCAAGATACTGAACTCTTCAATAGATCATATTGACTAGGTTTTTCTACTGAATGAAAAAAGGGTTTACAGGACAGCATAGGCCAAAATACAGGACAGTCTCCATTCAAGAACTGAAAGAACCCAAATGACTCAAGATAGAAGCAGTTCGTATCTCATGTTTATGCTACATTCATAGCAATCACTAGACTCAAAACAAGATGTTACCAGTGTTACATGTCACAACAAATCTAATAAATCCACGTGATATTTTATTTTCTTGCTGGAAAAATGACAAGTAGTGAGCAGTTTTCCATATAAATAAAAAAATTTTAAGCATTATTTAAGTTTTTGTGTGTTTTTAAAAAAAAAAAAAAAAAAAAAGATCATACTCTGCCATTCCAAGTATTATTACACAGCCCTTCCATGGCATAACCACCTGTTCTGAGCACACAGACAAGGGTTGGGGGAGTGGGGCTGTGAGCACACTACAGAGTAAAACCATTGATTCAATATTGTCTCTGTTGAATTGTAGGTGCTCAGATTTTCAAGGAAGAACCATGTTTCAAATAAGGATGGCCTAATGCACCATTTCTAAAAAGAGAGAATTACAACAAAAACTCACGGAGGTAGGATGTCAGGCCTGAACTCTGGTGCAACTTTCGAACTGTCCTGTCCACCCTGAGATTCACCTGCGCAGATAAAAACATTGAAACAAGTCAACAAAAGCAAGCAGCCAGTGCATTACCTGGTCGCTCCTTGTCACTTGAAGCTGTACTAGGGTCCTTGGTTAACTTTTTTTTTCTTAACTGATTCACATTTGGTTTCCAATTCTGACACTGGCTGTGTTCAGTTATTATTTGGACTTTAAATTGTGCTCTTTTCCTTTATAATCCTTATCACTAATAAAATAGAGTAGCTCAAATTCACAAATGTAGTTTTCGGGTTGTTTTTCTATTTGTAGTACAACTCTCCAGTTTTATTTTAATCAAATTACAGAGTTTTACTCTTCATCTGGATTTGGATCCCTTGTGGAAGTTTTGCTGGTATGCTGGTACCATTTCTCTGTTGTGGTTCTTAAGCTTGGGTTCAAATTTTTGCAAAAAAATCATAAAGATCCTGACTGGAGCCACAAGTAACGCATTATGTGATATGACTCTTCTCAGGTGTACAGATGAAGAGAGCTCTGCATAGTGCGTCTCTAGTAACACAATGACAAAATTAGTGTAGGTAGAACAATGATTCTTTGACAATCAAATATTAGCTTTTGCCTTCAAACAGGTCTTTTTTTTTTAATAAATTTGAATATCAGAGTTTTCACAGCCTTAGTGAACTTACATCCACAAACATAATAAGAAGCATTAAGAATATGCATTCTGGTGGGATGCTTCTACTGTTCACTTCTTTCTATGCTTCAATCCAATCCTCCACTTGCAGTCTTGTGTACTACTGTATGTGTGTGTGTGTGTGTGTATATATATTACTGAAAAAATGATGGGTTCAATAATTATTTCCAATGAGGCTATACACATGGAATTCTCACCAGACATTGGAATTAACTTAGGAGATCCACAAATATAAAGAATTCACAACATTAGAGGCAATAATTAAAGGTATGTGTAACAAAGTGGAATGACACAGAAAAAAAGTACGGAACACACTAAGAAAAAGAAGTACACCAAGGCAAGGAAAAGCAAGGAAGCAGCTGAAATCCGTAAGCAGTTCCATGTCCAGTCTGTGCAAATTCATATGAGCTGTTGTGAATTCTTTGTGGATTTCTTAAATTAATACTAATGTCTGATGAGAACTTCACGTGAATAGCCTCATAGGAAATATATTTACTGGGAATAAAAAAAAGATTATGCATTCGACACTTATTTCCCCTACTGTACATACATACACACATCAATTTATATAGATATCTATTTGACTGGCATTCTAAAGCAAAAGGGTTTGTCTGTTATATCAGCAAAAGGTAGCTAGTTTGATGAATCAAAAATGTGATACACTTAATGAATCCTTGATTTTTTTATTAGCCATTGTTCATTTACTCTTGATTTCATGATACATTAAGATAATAAAAAGTATTGTGACAACATTAACCTCAATTTTTAAAAAATCTATTTCAACTAAATGGCTCCCTACTACAACAAAGGCAAATATACTTACCAAGGTGAAGACAATCTAACTGCTTGGAGAGACAACAGAACCATTGATTTAGGTTTGGATGATCAGAGGGGCTCCTAGACAAATGAACAAGCAACCAATTAATGACTCAACTGCTTAAAGCATTCACTCAGGTCAGCTATAACTAGAATTCTGTGCAAACAAGACTAACATAATACACACACATCAATTAATACTCTCCCCCACCAAGGCTCTCACCTTTCACTGAAAGTTTGACCAAGGGGCAAAAGAGGTATCACAGTGTTGCTGAGACATTCACATAGTGGACAGAGAAATTCACCATTTTCTACATCATAGCTAGTGTGCACACGCAATCGTTGTTGTCGTCGCTGCTCCTTGGCCTGTACAGCATCAAAGTACCTAAAATATAAGAGCACAGAAAAGTAGGGATATGGAAGTCATCAAGCCTTCTCTTTGGAAGAGCTGTTACAGGAGATGCCTGCTACCTTTGCCAGCACTGAGAGTGCATTACATGTCCACAGCTACCTGTGTGTGTACCACAGGGGAGATCCTGGAGCATAAACAAAGGGTCAGAGTCCTCTAGAAAATACAAAAAAAAAAAATGCATGAATCCATGTTAAAATACTGTAGTCCAACTACAAAGTAACTATTTGCAAACCAGTCACAGAAAATCATGTGAAAAGGCTACTCACCTTGATCAGTCACTGTTCTCTTTCGGTTTTTGGACATAACAGTGGACCTTTGAACAAAGGCAGCCAGGACCATGGCTTTACCATCCATCTTTATTTCTTGTTCTTCCTGGCAAAGAATACATGTGACTACCTGTCTTTTGTCAGGAGTCCATGTTTTCCAGGGTCCGAGACCAACCAACACTGCATCAGGAATGCTTGGACTAAGAAAACATGCAAAAAGAAGTAAAGCAGGTGACTTCATGCTGCAACCTTATCGTATCCTTAACTCGCAACATTTTAGCAATGGCCAGATATGAACCATTTATGCTAAGATTCTGTATCAATGTAAAAAACTGAATTAATAGTACTCACTGAAAATACATTATTACAAATATTCATGTAAAAACAGACAACGTTCATTTTAACTTCCTTAGCGTTATTATTTTCTCAAAATAACAAAAAATGTTGCATTCTTTGGCTTGTTAAATGATATTTTTATTAAGTCTTAGCTTTCTACTGTAAAACGTGCAAAACACTAAAAGTACAAAGTCAGAAGTGTAGAAAGTATAGTGATTCAAATAATAATGATGAATAATAACATGAACGACACACTGCACATGTATGAGGGATGTGTCACTTTTGGATTCGGATTCTGTTTCACTGGCTGAAGACAGATTCACCTCGTCATCTCTGCTGATCAGAGACATTTCTTACAAGACGCCACTATGAGGCTAGGAGGAGATGCACCTACACCATTGCCCGGGCCAAACACTTACACAAGACATGCCTATACCATTGCCCAAGTAGCGCTCAGCACTAACGCTGCTGGCACTTTCACAACCTGAGTGACGTTCAGGTCTAATGCTAAGGATGATAAAATATATTAATATAGCTTTAATTTCACATACAAGTTCCACAACGTTTCTGGAAGGAACAGAGTTTATTTATTTTTTTTTTTTTTTAAATCAAAAAGGCTAAAATTAACACCTATTGCCAATATGAAAAAAGACTAACCATAAGGCATTAAGAGTCTAAGAAGCAACAAAAAAACAACAAACTTTTGCTAGGTCCCTCACACACACACACAACATGCTCATTAACTTTAGAATCCCTGAAGCCTACGAAAAAAGCCGCAATGCTGGGCCACCTTAAATTCCTTCGCACTTCTCCATCAATGTCTTTGTTTTGCTAATGTGTTAATCAGCAGTGGCATCTCCCACCAACGCAGTTGAAGTTCTCCCAGCTCAAGGCTGCCTATCTGGGTGTGAGGTGCCTGGAATTATATAGGGTAAAAAACATATTATTTGGAATAAATACATTTTGTGTGTGTTCCTTGTCTACAACGATCTTTGTAATTGTAGGACAACAGGAAATGCGAGGCAAGAAATGTTGAACACAACTAAAACAGAAACTTTTTTCATGTTATAGTAGCTGATAAAATACTGACGTGAAGTGTATAATGTGGGAAGACTGAAGTCCAACTATCAAATAAACACTTTCACAAAAGGTATAACAAAACAAGTGCACTTTTATTCATGAATATATGTGTAAAAACTAAAGTCTAACTATCAAATGACAGAGAGCCGACACGTCTGCTTGGCTGATGCAGAGGTAAGAACTGCGGCCTCATAATCAAAAGGTTAACAGTTTGAAAAAGTGTTCTTCCCATTTTGAGTAGTGAGCTGCTATTATTACTATTATACTATTACTAGCAAAATACCTGCGCTTCGCAGCAGAGAAGTAGTGTGTTAAAGAACATGAGGATGCAATTTGGAATATTTAGAAATGGGAGTCTCTATGAACTTGTGGATTTGCCTGAGAGTATTTAGCGGCAGCCTGACGAAGTTGTGTTCAAGTTACATTCCGCGTTTGTCAACCATTGTAAATATACAACAGGTTTCATTGATAACTTTGTGTCCATGTTGTCAAGAGCTGAAACATTCATAAACATCAAAGTGTCCACTACACAAATCGCTACCCATGAATCTAAGATGTTTAACAGGCATTCCCGGTTGTCCAAAGGTGTAAAATACTTCCCCCATTTCTATCCACTTGAAAGCGTCAATGAAACCATTCCGTGGCAGCTATCAGTTCACATGCAGAACCATAGGTTAAGAGTTTAGGCATTTCACTGCTATAGTGGTCCTGTGTAGTATAATTGTCTCCTGTATCGTCATCAGTCTACACCTTGAACCTGTCCGAGTCATTCAGTACATAAGACACAATGTCTCTGTGGATATCAAGGCTGAGACTGATATGGCCATGCAATAAGTAAGAGAGAGAGAGAATGGAAGAGGCAGGCGCAATCTCAGGGCATGGAAACCACTGGGTACAGGTAAATGAAATTGTAATCGATGGTGATCACCGGAATAGATATGTTATTCAGGGTAAACTTGCACCCGTTGAGAAAGAAAGTACAAAGGAAGACCAGAAGTGGTGGAGCAGGGAATGAAAAGCAGAAGTCAGCACCAAGAAGACGTGAGTATGTGAGCAAGTAAGGAAGCCCAACAATTACAGCCTTGAAGGGGTGGAGTAAAAGAAAAGGCAACAGTCATGAGGAGGGAAACGCGAGGAAGTAAGGAAACCCAACAATGTCAGCCCTGAACCGGTATAGTAAACGAAAAGGCAGGAGTCACCAGCAGGAATACGTGAAGGAAGGCGAACAATAACAGGCTTGAAGCAGTGGAGTAAAGAAGAAGGAAGCAGTGAGCACAACGAACAACTGAGGAAAGTAAGGAAGCGAGTGAGGAGGCACGAGCGCGGGATGTCGTTAATGTATATAGCCAGGAAGCCAACCACGTGGTAGGTGCATGGACAGTGGCTGTGCAGCAAAAGGAAGGGGGATCGGGGGTGGCCCTTGTGCCATGAAATAAATTGTCTGTTAATGGAAATAAGGAATGAAACCACCAAAAATAAAGTTCCTTACAGCATAAGGTGAGAACCGCCAAAAAGACAACGTTATTTCTGAAAGTTCGTTACAGGGCGCAGCGCGAAATGAAACATACTTAACGTTTCTAAGTACAATGTAAAGGATGAGCATGGGAAATTTGGGCTTCCTACGTATATTGGAAGTCGCAGAAATAGTGAGGAGGGCTTTCCCACTATATATCTATATATACAGTTTAGGGGGTACACCCGTTTCCCCCCCTTGGGTGTTGCAAGAAGACATGAAACATACCTAACTTTTGTAAGTACACTGCAAGGAATGAGCATAAGAAATTTCAGCTTCCCACCTATATGGAAAGTGTGAGAATTAGTGACGAGTCAGTGAGGACTTTGCCTTTTATATGTATAGATTTGATATTTGGACTTCATTTTTCATACATTATACACTTCATATCAGCATTTTCTCAATTACTATAACATGAAGTTTTGCTTTAGTTATGTTTTCAATATTTCTTGCCTCACATTTCCTGTCATCCTACATTTACACAGATCATTACAGACACAGAACACACATGAAATGTATGGATTCCAAATAACGATATATTTACTCTGTACCAGTGCATGCTCCCCAACCTGACCGGATACAATTCTAGGCACCTCACACCCAGATAAACAGACTTGAGCTGGTAGAACTTCAGCTGCGTCAGTCAGGGATTGATGGGAAACCAGGCTGCTGGCTGCTTGTGGTGATTGACACATTTGCAAAACAAAGATGTTGATGAAGAAGTGCAAAGGAATTTAAGGTGGCCCAGTATTACGACTATTTTCGTAAGCTCCAGGGATTCTGGTGTTAAGTTCCTGAAATATGTTAGAAAACAAACATTTATCCTCACCTGTTCTAATATTTTATCTTAATGCACTTAATTTCACTTATCTACAAGTGTTGTCTACATCTATAAGTGTTAAAAACAACTGAGGTTAAAGAAATGTGTATTTGTATACTGATATTGCACAGAACTTTATTAATCATTTTTATTTTTATGTTTTAATTTTGGCTAACTATATTAGTAAATGTGTGCAGTGATATGAGCTTTCAATGTAGAGTGAGCTACATAATAAAATGAAGTGAAAACTGAAACTGGTTTAGTGGTTTAGCTTTAATAGCTTTTTTGTACTGAATTCAGCTGCTTGCCAGATACTACATTAAAGGGGTGAAGCATGAAAAGAAACCACAATCTTCTTATATACCTTACCCATGTACCCAGGGGATAACTCATTTTTTTACAAAAATCCAAAAGCTGGCAACTCACACTATCCAGAACTAGAATTTCATAGGGCTCTTGCCTACCCTGCAACTGACCAGTATATTGGCTTGCACAATATCACCTGTGATCCAAAGAAGAGGAGGTTGAAGGTTCCAGCTCATCCATCGTTTGCTGAAAAAGTTCCTTATTTTCATCAATAAAGTGTCGCTGCATCTCAGACATCTGAGCCATAATTTTCTCCCGTCGGAGACGTGCAATCTCAGCCTTGCGCTTCCTCTCTGCTTTGTCCTTGTCATGTACCAGCTGCATAAATATAGACAACTAGGCAAGAGTCGTTTTTAAGTCAAGCTAACAAAGATACATAACAGAACATGTGCCATACCTCATCTAAATCTAGACTCCGAGGATCAGACACAGGACTGAAAGTGGTCTGCTCTCGCATTTTCTTAATATAGGCAAAGGTCTGCAAATAAACAACAACAAGAATGTCCAAAAGGCACACAAATGACACTCAAGACAGAACAGTTATGGTTTTTCAAAACAGTTCCGAAGGGTTACTTTAACATTTGTTTGCGGAAATCCAATACCTTAAGTGACTATGATAAAAACTACCCAGCACCAATCCATAATACACATAACAGTGAAGCTAGCATGTTTCCTTTCCATGTCAGCTGTTTGCACTCACTTTCAATATCCATCGAATCATGTCTTTATGGACTTCTAGGTGAGGTACATTCTGCAGTGTTTCCAGCATTGCCAACATACTGGGAGCATTACCGGGAGCGTCACCTGGACCTTGAGGTACAAGTAAGTAAATAAGTAAGTAAGGACATTAGAACATGATGACATTAGAAGCCATCCTGATGATCTTCAATGAACACACATACATGAGATCTTGTTGGTAAAGTTAAATGTGACAGGGATGTCTTCTCCACCGGTCTGAAGCTGCTGTCTCTCTTCTAGCAGGGCCATTCCAATCAGATGGAGAGCCTGCAATATACAAGTGTCATAAAATTGACTCTGAGAAAGTGACAATGAATAAAGATTAAAGTTTGTACACCTACTCTTTGTAGCATGGACTCTGTCCATGAGCAGCTGTTTGGCTCCAGGGCCCACTGAAGAATACTGCTTAGTATTCCAAGAAAGACATCACACTGCAGCAGGTTCACAAGGCTAGCATACAATGGGCAGAAAGGTGGCAGCTCTGGAGGAGGAAGTGCTGGAAACAGAAAATAATCATTAACAGCTGCAAAAAATAAAAACCAAGACCAGTGTTCAGACAAGAATTAAATTTATTATTTTAAAGCTCTGCAATTTTGAAATTCCAATTTAATAATTATTTGTTTTGTCTTTTTAAAGATACTTACATGCACCCATGTGACATGTACACATGTACAGCATAAGTATACTTAATCACAATAAAAAGAAATATCTTAAGTTTTTTTTTATCTCTCTATTATATCAAAAAAATCCTGGGATGAGACGAGACGTGACTTTTTCAGAGAGATACTTTCAAGTTCTGCGAGACGAGACTTTGTGCCAAGAGATTTCACCACGTTCGAGACCGGAAGACAAAGAGTAGATGACAAAGTAAAAAGTTGTAAAGAGGTTCAAAAACATTGGTGCGATACACATGCAGAGCAGGTTAGAGATTATGGAAGTACTAAAATACGAAAGCCTCAAAAAAAAATGATAGTAAAGATTGCACTAGCGCAAGCAAACGTAAATTACTACTCAGTGAAAGAACAGAACAGCGAAAAGAGATCGAATATGTTGTTCAGATTTAAACTTTAAGTTGGAGACATGTAGATCATCTCATTTGTGTTGCCATCAGGAAAAAGTAGTGTTTCTTCCCAATGAAGAGGCGTATTCACAAGAATTAAAATATTTGTTATTTGGTGAAAGTGAAATCCACATATGTGAGCGGCTGCCACGTAGCGCTGGCTGGTGGGTTCGCGAGCGAAGCCCCCTAGTTAATAAAAAAAAAAAAAAAAACAAAACTTTGCAACTTCCAAAACTTTAAGCACATGTACTGGCGTGAAGACTAGGATACACCTGTCCATACAGGATTTTTCTAGCAGGATACTGTAAGATTTGCTGTTTTTGATGTTTACATTATTATTGGGTGTAATTTTATTAAAATGTTTCATCATTCCCTACAAAGGGAGATTTATAGGACAAAGATAAATAGTTACAAATACAAAAAGACTTGTTTGATCATTCTGAAGAAGAAATAATTTCTACATTTATTTTGCCTAGGAATATATTATTTGTAGCTTTAAAATATACACAAGCAAGTGTTTAGTCTCTTCCTAGTAGTAAAAAAGTATTAGAAAAAAAGGAATATGGTTTACATTTTTAAGGATTTATTTAAGCATTCCAAGACTTTCAGCAAACTTGTAGCTTCTTTTTAAACATATTGTCAGGAGTATTAAAAAACACCTAAAAAGTAGCATTTTAACCAGAAACCTACAGTTTGTAACACATTTTGTAACTATAAGTAATATTTAAGTGTCTTATTTTGGTTAGCATAGTTTAGTGCTTCATGAAAGATTTTATAAATATGAAAGCTTAAATACTTCTGACTTTACATAAAAAAAAAAAACAAAAAAAAAAAAAACACAGGCACAGAGAAAAATGTAAAAAAAAAAAAAAAAAGACAAGATTTGAGTTACAGAAAACTTAAAACTGAAATTCTGTTCTAGGTTAATAAGAATAGTCAAGTCACTTAGGTGTCAATCAGATATAGTTTCTTTAAAAGAAAAACTTTTACTACTGGATCAATAGAAAAACCCTTTAGCATTTCTATATTTTAAGGACAGGTACGTATCCTATCAGTGAAACCCCCCTTATATTGAAAGTTACTTTGATTGCGTTGTTACTGTGCTTTTGCTTGCTTTTTTTTTTGCCAAATAAGTGTATACAGTAGTACAACTATACAAAATGGATTAGAGAACATTAAAAGTTGTGAAAAATCAAAACTGCATTACAACACCAAAACAGTTGAGCCAATTGTAATGAATCGGACATATTGAATTTCACTGGGAAGTCATAGTGGGAGGGCCAACAGCACAAAACCATACATTACCCCAAAACAGGTGAATGGATATGCATGACGTTTTGCACGTATACTACAGCTAATCCAATTTAACATTCAGAGTTCACCAAGCTTCAAAGATTTCACCATGAATAATGATTCAAAAGGGGGAACAACAAAGAAAAACAGTAGTCTTGATCAACAGAAACACCCAACGCCTCGTGGTCACTGGATGACAATTGGTCCCAGAACTGAACATGTAGGAGTGTGTGGTTTCTTTGACTGAGCAGGCAGCAAAAGGGCTGACTTAGAGATCCAGCCCTCCAACGGCCACAAAAGGTGAGAATTAGTGGTACAGAGGTATCAGGGGAGTGTAGAGAGACAATTTTACTATGGTGCCCCCGAAGCAAATTTGCAATTCTGGGGCTTAGTCAGTCAGAGGTGGCTCCAAGATGAGGTTTCAAGGCCAAGGTTAGGGTTAATTTTGGGAGGAGAGTGGATGAGGTACACTGCTGGACAGAAAAGATAGCCACTTCAGCTGATACAGGGTGTGAGACTTATTTAGTTTTAATTGTTTAATTTGTTAGTCTGTTTTTTTTTTTTGGGAACAGTGATCACTCAAAATTCAACATACAATCAAACATTGCAATTTTCAGTTTAAAAATCTAACCACAATGCCAGTGTAATATGGAAAAGACAACCACATGGAGACTTTCTTTTAGAGTGCATCCACTGTACACTAGTACTGCTTTTTCCTACTCACTGAAGGACATTAAAGGAGGCTCTTAAATTCCTTTTGTAAGCACAAAGCTGTAAGATGGGCTGATGCAAATATATAGATCATGGCCCAAAAGATACTGGACTGGAAATACACTCAAAGAGATGGAACAAGTGCACACTGAATAAAGAATTTTCTTTTACACCATAATTTTAAAATTAAATACAAAAGGTGGCTATGTATTAAAAAAACGGTGCAAATGTCCAGTATTCTTTTATAAGCTTACACCTACCTGGGTCTTCGCCATTTTGTCTCTTTCGTTTCCTCTGGGCTTCTTCTGCCTGCAGATTAGCAATACCAATGAATTCAAATGCAAAAATCTCTGCTCTCTACTTTCTACACACACACAAGCTTATCACTCCCTCTTTATCTACCACTGCCTCTCACACATTCAATCATACTTCCATTTCTTATGTACTAAAAATTTCACCACCGATTTTATTTATCTTTGTTATGATCTGAGGTCTTTCATGTTCTCAGAAACTGAGAACTAGAACTTTTGGTGTTAAATCTTTATCTATAGATATTCAAATGAGGTGAAATTTTTTTTTCAAAATTGTATCACATTTTAATAACTATTTCATCCCTCAAACATGCTCACTTGAATTTCTTACACACATTTGACCATCACACGCAAACGATCACACCTCTCCGATTCACCACATCCATAATGTTCCTCCATTAAAATACTTCAGCATTTCAAAACCCAGCTACCACAGCTTCCCACTGTTCAACGGTTTAGGGCTCATTTTGATATTCTGAATAGCCCACCGATATAACCGAGTACTTTACCTTGGACTGATCTGCTCTGGAGTAGTGGTAGAAGTAGAGGTTAAACTGTTGGCTACATTCAGGCTTCAGCTCATAAAGACCCCTGCCCGTCAGACCTGGCTTCCTGAAGAAACAAGAGGAACAGTTTATATAAAGATACATTTTAGAATTATAGGACACAACAAAAGTATTTAATCCACATATTTTATAAAATTTGATTTAACCAAGTATTAGAAGGTTACTCATTACAATAAAATATACAGTTTAATCCACTTATGACTTTAACATATATTTAACTGAGGTAGTCAAACACTATATCAAAATTGAAGGTTAAAAGGTCCCAGCAAAAGAAATACTTGTTGTCTTCACTTAACTTTCTGACCATATCTTTTTTTTTTGGCTTTCTTAAGTTATTCAATGGTTCCTCATGTTTGGCATGTCATTACACTAATAGTTTGATAATTCAATCTCCTCATTATAAAAAAAAAAAAAAAAAAAACCTTGCGACAAAACGAGACTTTTTCCCAGGGACGAGACGTGATCTTTTGAAGAGAAAAAGAGAGACAGAGACACTTTCACTTCCTACGAGACAGACAAGTCATACTTACAAACTTTAGACGCAAGTCCCGTGATACACATGCAGAGCAGATTAGAGATAACGGAAGTAGGAAAATTCGAAAGTCTCCAAAAATGAGAGTAAAGATCGGATTAGCGCAAATAATATTACTCTGGGAAATAATGGAACATCCAGGTGCTGTACAGGCTTTTAAACGTTCACAGCACAACACAAATGCAGATCACACAACATGGCATCAGCAGCAAGCCAACAGCTTCTCGAGCAAAGAGGAGGTGAAAAAAACACCTGTTACTTATTTCCCAATGTATCACCGTTTAAGAGGGGTTTTCGGAGGAACGGCCGTTGTCAGGGGGTGAAGTCCCCTAGTATTTAAATAAATAAATAAATTTCAATTTTCATTAAAGTCAAGACACAGTCTCCGCACTTAATGTATGCAGGTAATTTCATGAACATTCAAAAACAAATACTTTAAGGATTGTCCTGGAATGGTTATGAAAAGATGAGAAACTGAAACTCAAGCACTGAAAATAAATAAACTGCGCAATGAAATGGCAGTTTTCAGAGCATTCATATAAACATAACTAGAACAAAAGACATACTTAAAGTAAGCTACTGCCTCAATGACTGCTTCCATTCCTGTCTCCTTGTTCTCCTAAAACAAGAGGAAAAGCACTTTAGTAGAAGTATCATTATGAACAAACATAACTTCATAGCAGGTTTACTATAAAAAAAGCCTGTCGCTACTCCAGCCAAGTCTAGTCTTAAAAAGCCTTAACTGTAGCACAAAGTCATAAAAATTTTATGAAATGTATGATAACAGGGCTGGGCAGCAATCCATGCCAGTAAATCACAATACCAAAAAAGTATATAAAAATATAAACATTTCATTTTTTTCATAGTAGTTATCTGTAGATCAGAGACGACATCATTTAACAACAGGCAATACGGGTCTCACAAATGTTTTGTGGATGATACATGTATTCTAGTTTCAGGAATTTGATCCACACATTTCATTCTTACAGAGCTATATAATGAACAGCTGAACTTTTAAAAATAAAAAATAATTTTACAGAAGATTCTCTTAAAACCAATAGATGATGTATATGATTATTATATGTGTGTGCGTGCATGCGTGTTTCAATGATCATAGTGGTAAACAATGCTACGGCTCCACTAAGTCCTTAACTGCATTTTAATAAAGCAAATGTGTGTTAAAACTCCTTTGTAAGCTGAATTTTCATAGCCTGAACACATAATTACCATTAAGTTAAATGGGAAAAAACTCAAGTATTTACTGGCCCACAAGAAATAACCCCACATTTATGCCAAAATACATGAAAATTGTTTAAATTAGTTCAACGCATTAGACATCAACCAAACCCTAATAAGACATTACCCCTTCATTAAACACTGTTCATATGGTTTATTACTTCAAGTTTCACACTCACAGCAAAGACCTTTGAATCTTTCCTGGGCTTTCCCAACTGTTTCACAGTCCATTTTGGTGCCATGATGATTAAAATAACGAGAGGAGGCACATAATACAAAATACGTAAGTAGATTATATGATAGCAATGCGAATGCAGCATCAGCTATAAGAATCAATGAGACTGAGATTGCATCCGCCAACATCAAGACCTGCCCCATCACAGGCTTCAGTGAGGTGTACTTTATTTAAAATGACCTTGACGATGACCAGATGTTTGAGTCTGGGATTATTTTCAAACGTGAACCATTAGCTCAGTCTTTGTAATTGTCAAGAATCCAGATTTATTATGGTTTACAGTATAAGACAAAGCAGGGTACGACTTTCTTCATAAACACAATGTTTAATATAGCCATAATTCATACTTCAGTGAAAGACTTATCATCCATGTGTACAAGAACATTTTACAAGGCAGGTAAGTATATAATCAAGAAGAAAGTTTTGCTGGCTAGTTAAATATGGACCAATCAACGCAAGAGTTACAATAGGTAGGTAGTGTGTACAGTATGCCCAGTGACTCCATATCAAATTAGATACTACACTGATTTTATGTGCTTGCTTACGATTGCACAGAGTGCATTATCCACCCTACTTTTTGCCTCATCCTGTGTATTCAAGGAGAACATGCCCTGCAAGCAAACATTGTATAATGCATGCATGTGAACTGAACTGAACTGAATATCAGCACGAGAAAATGTAACTGCTGCTGGCAATGTGTGCAGCTCACACTTGTTAGTTAGTAGTAATCATGGCACAAACTAAGGAAAATGGGACAGTTGGGGGCCCCCCCCCCCCAATAACACCTCCACTATTACTCTGCCTGAAATAATTATTGTTAATAAGGGATTCAAGTGTCCACAACTCCATTTCATTTTTTATTTATATTTGTTTACTATGACTCATAGTACAATGCATTTGGTTGCTTGTTCTGTACACCGTCATTTTTTATTTCAATATTGTCATTTTCACAATTTTCATTTACTACTGATATGAGGCACTAAATGGCCTCATACCTGTTTGATGGTGATTCTGCAATTATCATTCATTCAGACACCAAATGCAAGGGATATTGGTTGAAAAGTCAGACAAACCTTTAGCTCAAAACCGTTTATCTGGAATTATTTGGTTAATTAAGAAACTAAAAGCCAGTGGTGTCTTAGATAAATGTACCACCAGCAGTCTCAAAACAGGATGCCCATGGGGAAGCAATTCATGACTCTGAAATCAGCAAAATTATGCATGCTGTGGATTTAACTAGTAGTCAATACTCTAAAGTACTAAGCAAAGAATCTGTATTTTTTTTTTTCATTTTTTAAAGAATTAGGGTATTTTAGAAACAAAGAATCTTGCCCTCAGAAGCAGTTACGGCATAGTAGAGGCAAATATCCATTAACACTCTACATGGGGCCCCCTTACAAAGACAGCAACTGGGGCAATTTATAGGTCATTCATTAAATTATAGAAGAGAGGTTTTATTTAGAATGGAGAGATCCCTCAAAAGCCTGAAAACATCTCATTAGTTTGAATATTTTCACTTCAATATTTTTACAAGGACTAAATACAAAGCCAAACACTCTAAAATACTTACATCTTCAGGCAAGGCCTTGACTAGCTCACTGTGTGCCATGGGGCGTATACATAACTGGTGAATGATCTCCCGTCTGATTTCATCGGAATCCCCAACGTGACCAACACCAGGAACAAAACGTTCTCCTGCACAAATACATAGGTGAGTTAGAGGTATCTGCAGTAGGCTAAAGATGGGATAATCTAAATGAAAATAACTCACCAACAAGCATGATAATAAGGTGCAACATCTCCTCAATTAGCGTATTATTCTGATTCAGGACATCCTGCAAAAAATACACAAAATTAAAGACCTAAATAAAGCCAAAGCATCAGGAAATCATAAGTAAAGCCATATCTTACCTTGTTAGTCCCATCACTACCATAACGTTTGCCATACTGGTGATTATTAAAGACCAGGTGCAGCTCAAAACGACTCAAGACAATCATGAGGAAGTGGTTGGGATCCATCATTGAAGCTCCAGCCTAAGGAAGGAGACTGTTAGCAGACACTCAGCAATGCTAAGTAATCTAGGTTTCCACTAGACAAAGTTACACAATAAGCATCTCAACCAAAAGAGCAAAATCATAGGTAAATCAAAATAAGGTTTTCATTATTATCATATTTAAGAGTTTTTACTATTTAAGATTTGAATTTGATTTTAAGCAAACATTAATACACTAATATCTGTCATTTACTAATTACCTTAACTACTATAAGGGCATTCTGTAGAGGTTTGCAAGAGAGAGACAATAAAATTATATTCTTGGTTATTAAAGCTTTCAGACATTCAGATGATGCAAATAAGAGTACAGAAACAATGTTTCTTTGCTTTACTGGTTAACCAGTTATGGTCAATGGCAAAGACACTATAATGTATATAGGCCTAGCTGTTGTTTTTGGCAAAGAACCTTTCGAACTGGCTAGGCAGATTCATGAATATGCCCTGTTAGGTGCTGGGATTAACTTAAAATAATGCTGATTAAATTTTCAGCATTGCCACCATACTTTCTATTGCATTCTAGCATACGAAAACCACAATGCATGTCTGCTACTTTCAAAAGCACCTGTAGATGTTCACGTTTCTATGATATATGCATGTAGATGTTCACGTTTCTATGATATATGCATGCATCGCTAATCTTCAAGTGCATCCATGGATCCCTGCACACTTCACAAACCTATTGTGGCTAATGCAACTTAATATCATCAGCAACTTATAATATGCAACAACTTTTTGGGAAGTGCAAAATTAATTTACAGTTAAGAATATTTTGTCCTTTATTGTATTATTAGGGTTGTATATTTATGACATTGTACTTACCAGCATGCCACATATATTTTTACTATTTATTATTCTTACGTTTTTGGTTTACTATAATAAAACATCTTAAGAACATTGGTTTCCCATAAGAAATGCATTTAACTATGTAAATTACTTAGTTATAAAGGCATTTACACAGAGATTATAATGCTTTAACATAATTAACTACTAATATGGTACTTGGGTATACGTACTGCATGAGTAAAAAAGCATAGCTGCAACAATATTAAATTCAACAACATACACATAGGAAGAAAAGCCACTGTAGATCTCACAAAGAGGACTAAACATTAGAGACAAAGGAAAAAAAAAATAGTTTCAAGTTAAGCTCTCTTCCGCCCAATAACCTTCTCACAAATAACCTCATATGTCTATCAGAATCTACATTCAGCTTGTGACATACTGTGTAAGGAAAGTACAAAGCGTTTTAGTTTCTTAATAACACACCTATTAGACATCTATAAATTAACTGACCCTTATGGAATTTTCTTTAGTTAAAAAATATACTCTATAAAATATACATCAAAAGTGCATTATGTACGTATATTAAGGACGCACACATCGAAAGCAGCTTATCAAAGATGAAAATGAACTATTTTCAAGCTTCCTTCTTTCTATTACAGCTTTGATACCAATGATTTCATATTAGAATACAAAAAGGTGATCAACAAAGCGAGAAATGTTTTAAGTGACTACATGATGCTGAAAAACACAAGATTAAAGAAAGTGAATGATTTATAGTTACTTTATTTTCACTAGCAAGGAAGTGAGCCATAAACACCATATCTGAACACAATCTCTCAGAGACCACATCTCTTTCAGAGTCAAATTATTATGCCTACGAAGCAGCAAAGGTTGAAGGGGGTGACGTGTTAGTCTTGCAACATTACTGAACATCTGGATCATGAAACCTATTAAATACCTTGTTTTAGCCATATGTTATGTACTACTAGCTACAGTACAGGCCAAAAGTTTGGACACACCTCCTCATTCAATGTGTTTTCTTTATTTTCATGACCATTTACAGCACTCCATCACTCTCCTTCTTGATCAAATAGCCCTTACACAGCCTGGAGGTGTGTTTGGGGTCATTGTCCTGTTGAAAAATAAATGATCGTCCAACTAACCTGACTTCTGCACAACACAACTGCTGGTCCCAACCCCATTGATAAAGCAAGAAATTCCACTAAATAACCCTGATAAGGCACACCTGTGAAGTGAAAACCATTTCAGGTGACTACCTGTTGAAGCTCATCGAGAGAATGCCAAGAGTGTGCAAAGCAGTAATCAGAGCAAAGGGGGGCTATTTTGAAGAAACTAGAATATAAAACACGTTTTCAGTTATTTCACTTTTTTTTGTTAAGTACATAACTCCACATGTGTTCATTCATAGTTTTGATGCCTTCAGTCATGAAAATAAAGAAAACACATTGAATGAGGAGGTGTGTCCAAACTTTGGGCCTGTACTGTACATGCCGACTTGAGAAACTGACATACAGAAAATGAGGGCAAAACTAATTTTGAAGAAAGACAAAGTTATCCTTCTTTAAAAGCTACTAGAAAAATTGGTGTTCCCTCCAAAACAATTTAAGTATGAAGTTTAATTTCTAACCCCACTCCTGGCTTTTTTTTTTTTTTTTTTTTTTTTTTAAAATGTACCATATCAATATTTCACTAGTAGGGTTTTTAAAATATATTTCATTAAATACATGTTTAATAGTAACACAACTTAAATTTTATTAAATGGTGGTGCAATTACATTAGAGATAAACATGATTAAAATTAAAGGATCAAAAATTTTAAAAAGAAAAAAAAAAAAAAGACACAAATGCAGCACTCAAAACAGAACTAGTAGAGCAAATTGTATCCAACAAATATTTTGGGAAAACAGGTTTATGATCATTTGAGGATTTTCTTATTGTGAACTGGAAAAAGGTGAGAAATTTTCAAAGTTTATTTTTCTTGCATAAATGGAATGATTTAACTGATGTATTTTAATATTTTCTATTTCTTTTGCAAAGTGTTCTATCTTAGTTTGATCTGTGTCTTGGGAAGCATGCACACTCAAAATAAAGTTAACAAATGACACGAAATTAAAGCACTGTGAAGAATCATTCAGGTTGATCACGAGTGGGGAACAGTTACAGATACATGCAGATCAAATTTTTAAAAAAAGCTTTAACCAATCCTAAATGATCCAGGTCATCCTCTGCACCATAAAATCCTCTTAATAGTTTAAAAAGCAATACGATTCTGCAATCCAGAATGATAAAAAATAAATGGAAATATAAAAACGACAATTTGTACCTGCAACAATTAGGATGTTAATGGTAATGGGTACAGCAAGTTACTTAATAACTAGCCTTTCATGGCTGTGTAGCATCACAAGATTCAGAATCCCACACTGCCTTTGGCATATCCCAGGGACGTCAGAAAAGAAAATCCATTTCGAGTGAAAGGATTCCGTTCACAATGTCACACACTGATCACCCCAACTACTGAATTTAAATCTGCCACCAAGGATGACACCCTCTTTTGACCCTGATGTTTCCTATGTTGCTAATCTTCAGTAAACTTTCTAAAGCAAGGGTGCATCATCATTTATGACTTTACTATCCATTTGTATTTTCTATTATACTTTCTTCTGTTGCCATTACTCTTTTCTTAATAAATAATGCACTACTTTGATGCTACTTTGTTTGTGTACCTTGTGTGACTGAAATAAAGTCGATACAGAGCACCTGGTGTGAGGAGATTACCACCTTCTTTCCCACTGGGTGAGGAGGTTAAGGCAGACATCCAAAAACAGAGGACAACACAGTAGACGTAATGCATCATTGGTTGTAATAGATTTTATGTGTCTAGGTTATTCTCATGGACTAAGGTGTATCAGCATTTAAGTTTAGGTTATACCTGGGGACAACACTGAAGAAAGCGAGTCCCTGTGTGGAACACGGAGATGTGACAAGCTGTGCAGCCATCACAAATAACCAGTGCTTAAGTGGACAAGGTTTTTGTGGATGTGTGTTAAACTTAGAGTGCAAGAGTAAACCAATCCAAAAATGAACTTGGAGAGTTCCACTCAGGGTGGCAAAGTGGCGCAGTAGTAGCACTGCTGCCTCGCAGTTAGGAGATCTGGGTTCGCTTCCTGGGTCCTCTCTGCGTGGAGTTTATATGTTCTCTCCGTGTCTGCGTGGGTTTCCTCCGGGCGCTCCGGTTTCCTCCCACAGTCCAAAGACATGCAGGTTAGGTGGATTGGCGATTCTAAATTGGCCCTAGTGTGTGCTTGGTGTGTGGGTGTGTGTCCTGCGGTGGGTTGGAACCCTGCCTGGGATTGGCTCCTGTGTTGGCTGGGATTGGCTCCAGCAGACCCCCCGTGACCCTGTGTTCGGATTCAGCGGGTTGGATAATGGATGGATTGAGTTCCACTCAACCCACAGCAATAATTCAGAAGCAATAGAGAAAAACAGGTTACAGTGAGAGCCGGTCCAGAAGATAATGCAAAAGAGGAAGATAAACCAAAGAAGTGCTTTATACAAAAAGGTGTCCATGCTCTATGTATGTGAAACTTGCAAATAAACAGCATGAGTGATAAACATGTCAATTATGTAACTGATGTATAAATAAAGTCACAAGTGTGGTGAGCTGGCATTGTTTCTGCAAAACTGTTTCATGCAATCTATAAAAATAAGAAATATTCAAAGTTTTAATTTTATGGTAATACAAACTTAAATATCAATGGAGAAAAATTCAAACCAGTTTAGCTACTTTTCATATGTAAAATTATTTGCAAAACCTGAATGGAAAAAGCAAAAATCGTTTTATCTAATTCAAAAAATTCAAGAATCAGTCTTCAATGATATTCAACTGCATAGCTCTAGGTATAGTTCAAGGCACCAAATACAGAAGGACGTTCTGTTGCTACAAAGGCCCAGCTGACTAGAACGTTAATCTAGATAATGCTCTCTCGAGAAAGAACTCGCATCACATAGTGTCTCATTTTCCTACAGAGTCATGCAATTGACTTCAAAATTATTCCACCTCCTCTTTTTTCTAAGAAAGTGTGTTTAAGTACAGTGGCTCCTTTGGCTCACCTGAAGGACAGAAAGGTCCTTGTCAAACATCTCTGCTCTGCACTTCACATTATGATAGTAATAGATCTGCAAAACAGAATAAAAATCAAAGCTGGTATACAGTTTGAAGATCGGCACTTAATGTATTTTTCAAAAGTGGACTACATCACCCACCTGATTGACAAGAGAAAAGCCATTCCTTCTCCACATACCAGCATGCACTTGAGCACACAAAACTAGGCACCGTAAGGGATGCTCAATCAACATTGGGGGACTTAATTCACTCTGGGGAAATAGTTTTAAACAATAAAAGAAGGAGGTAAGGAGTTAGATCCTAAACAGATAAATGTGTCATGTACATGGCCCCTCAAGCTAGAACTGGGACCGGTTTCATATCTAGGCCTTTATTAGCAAAAGAGTGAATAAATAAAATAGCCAAGTTGTGGCATCAAGAGGTACACATGATAACGGAGGGTGCCCTTATACAGAAACCTTAACCATATCTGTGGTTATGTGAATGCACTTGCCTATGAACCCAGTACATTAAGTCCAAAGGCATAGTTATAAATGCATGTTCCCCCATTAGCCAAAATGTTGTTTTG
This sequence comes from Polypterus bichir lapradei, assembly GCA_026402145.1. NCBI lineage: Eukaryota > Metazoa > Chordata > Cladistia > Polypteriformes > Polypteridae > Polypterus > Polypterus bichir. The sequence goes on from JANRMT010061414.1 coordinate 15,628,908, forward strand.
GGGTTGTAGTGTTGACCTATATACTGTGCTTCTATACAGGCGTGTAGATGAGAAAGCTAGTAACACACAAACCATATACAGTTATGTAATCAATTGTTTATGGGTGGATTATGCGCATATGCAGTAGACATACTGACCCAACCATGTGTTAACATCCTGAATGTATGCCTTACCCTCAATAAAACACAAAAATGTTTTCTAAAAACATAATCGGGAATTACAAATTAATATGAATGAAAATCTGAACATGAGTATGTATGTTTATTCCTACACAGTCTTGGGTGTCCTCAAGTATGCTGTCAGTTCTACACATGCTATATACAGTCAACTACCACACATTTCTTCTTGGTTGCTCTCTTGCTCTTCTTATAGTGTACAGACATTCCCTGCCTTTCACTCCATATTTACAAAATACTGTAGCTCATTTCCCACTGACACAACTTTCTCTAATCTCTGTAGTTCTTTTGCATTCTTATCAAAATGCCAAAGTAAAGTTCAACATTGGAAGAAATTTCACATTTCAATGTCTGACTGATGCCATTTTTCTAGAAGGAATAAGGAGTGTGAAATGAAAGCAAAAAGGGAGTCCATAGAAATACAAAGTAACAATAAAGCTCTGGAATGAATGATCCAATGATAAGACCATACAAAATTCATCATTTCCTGAATAATTAGGTAGAGAAGGAGCCCACATGTAGGCACTGACTCTTAGAGGACTTCCTTCACTGGAGACTTGTGGAGCAGTGTGCACTGCTACATACTCACCAGAGGTAGCTGCTCTGGAAATCTGTATGCCACAGTAGTTTTGCTTAAGAGAACATGTAGACCTTAACAAGAAACAAAGAAGGTGCATCAAACAGAATTAGGCTGGAGGCCATTTCCATGACAAAAAATCCTCAGATAAGCGATGGATGATGGATGGATGGTTATTAATGATTCAATTACTTATAGATAGCATTTAGTAGCATGGAAATCTCTTTAGGGCTGCAGCAGGCAATATTTAGAACTCTCAATTTTTCATTTGTGCCAAAACCTTTTTACACACAGATTCAAGCCCAAACCATGCAATCACGAATATGCTGTGGCATCGTTAACCCATGCATCAATTATAAGATATAAAGCAGTTGTCTGAAAAACATTTTTATGAAATATTGTGTTCAAAGCATAACTTTCTTGATGTAATGTTATTGTTGAAGTTGCTGGTAGCTACGGTGTATAATATATAGCAGTCAAAAATGGTATCACTTATAGTGTGACCTCTCTTATTAAACAAATAAAAGCTTTTCCAAACAGCAGTTGTTTCAAACTGTTTCATACATTAATTCAAATGCAAGATAGTTATACTTGAAAGAGATGAAAGAGATCCATGGCGGTGGAAATTTTTAGAGCAACAGTGGGTTTACGCTCTGGGGAGGGGCACAGGAGCACATTATCGTTGTGGAGTAGCTCCAGGTGCTGATGAGGGAGCTGGCAAGTTCACACTCATGTACAGACAGGTGCAAATCCATCAACTTCTTCATTAGCGCTCCGGGGTGTGTAATTAGCAACTGCATCCACTTAAAAGAAGCCTCGGCAGAGTAGTGAGGAGGATGGATAGAAATGAAACCAAAAGGCAGCATCAGTAGATCGAATCGGTGGAGGAGGCCTGCATGGGCAGAGGTCCCAAGATGGAGTGAAGGGAAAGGCGCACCAAAGGATGTCCCTGCTAATGCAGTCTTTAGGAGCAGGGACATTGATGAAGCCTCCTAAGGATCTGATAGATACCAAGCCAAGGAAGCGTTAATTGAAGATTGAGGACCAGCTCGGTGCATTCTATGTGCAGCCAGGCAGAATGAGAGCTGGAAACAGGGGACCATAGCTTTAAGCATCACTGCTAACTGAGATGACCCAGTGGGGTGAGATGGGGATACAGGCAGAGGCACGGTGGACTGACTGGAGACAGTAAACACTGCCTGGATGGTTTTGTATATGGATTTAAATTTATTGTTGTTTTTTATTTTCCACATAATCACTGATTTTATTGGAATATTTATTTAGCTATTTATTTAAAAGAAGACGGCACCGTACTTTATTTATTGTTTGAACATTTCATTTAGTTAATAAAGAGCATAAATCACTCTGCACACTAAATCACATAGTCGTGAGGCCTACAAATGTGGGCTGTTGCCAAGGGAAAAGTAAAAATTAGGTTACTGATAAAAATTGCACAAATGCTTGATGTCACAGAAGCAGAACATGCAAACGTTGAGGATTGACAGTACATTAATTCAATAGCGCACGTGCACACTATGGGAGCTTCTACAAGAGCAAAACGTACCTGCCAGTAGACGAGACACAGGCAAGTGAACGCTGACCTTTTCCTGAGACACACAGTATCGTATTGTGTCCACTGAATGACCAAACATGTTAAGCGTAAGAGGCTGCTCTCCATCAGTGAATCCACTGTGGCAGTGAATCAGCAGTGCCAGGCACTTTTTGTAGGCCTCTATCAAGACCTGCTCCTGTTAAAAAAAAAAAAAAAACAATAGCAAAGAAAAAAGTCTTTCAAATGTATGTTTTTCAATGTAAGCAAAGCTTTGAAATTAGCAGCAAAACTTACATCTGAGGCACACCACTCCTGCATCATGGAAATGATGTGCGTTAGCTTCATCTGTAAAGTAAAAGCTGCTTCCCACTCGGGCTCCATTTCAATATGCTGTCCCACCTGCCGTGTGACCGGATCCATACCCTTTCAAATATATACATGTTATATAAATAAAAACATTGTGACAACGGCCAAGAGTGGAGTTAAATAACTAAGCTGACACTGCAAGAACACTTACCTGCATGCACTTCAGCAACTCCAGAAAGGCATCAAAACCTTCTAGAAACTTTTCCCTTAGCTTATCTGTCCATTCATTAGGCCGAGTGATTAAAACATACCTGAAACGTAAACAAAAACATTTACCTTACAAATTCGCCATTTAAACTGCATAATTGTCACAAATTGGCAATAAACTGATGGATTCTGCTTTCAATTCTAAATCAAAAATTGGCTGAATGTAATGGACTTTGAAAAAGGCTGCCTGTGCTTAATGTGTGAAAAGTGCTGCTTGTGTCATTCTTACCCTTCATCCCTCATTATTGCTAGAAACTGTGGTGGACAAAGTTAACAAATCAGTAAGCAACAGTCAGCATTCTACTTATTTCTAGCGTATATACAGTGTGAAATTAAAACAGATGAGAAAACTAGATTAAGCCTAATCAGGTAGCAGTCAATTAGTCATAACTACATCTCTGAAAGATATAACCTGTAGTGCTCATTTCACAAATTTTTTTCTGCTGCTAAACATCTGTGTATTTTTATATGCTGACAATGTTTACGTTTTGATGATATAAACCACTATTTCAAGTAGTCTGTAGTAAATATGTATGTGTTAAGCTTACTTCAAGTCTCCAATGAGACTCTGTACCCTGCGGAACTTGAAGGCCTGCTGGGCAGTGTAACGTTCAAACTGGAAACGTCCTTGGGGATCTCTGTGTCGTAGATGATCCATAAAGGTGCGAATGATTGTAGTCAGGAGGTCTTCTTCAGTGATTAACATCCGAGCCTGAAATTAAAACACTCTCTAACCCAACTTGGAGAAAAAGTGCATACTGTATAAAAAAACAGGTCTGCTGTGAAAGTCTAACTTGAGAAGTAAGCACAGAACATGAAACAATTTTCATTTGGCAATATTGGAGAAGCACAGAAAGACACCTTCTCTATGCAGTGTCTACAGTAACATCCAAAGCTATAACAGATATGCAGACCAAGTATGGGGACACCTCTTTTAACATCCAAAAGGAAGGCGTTTTAAACAGCACCATCTTCATATGGAAGCACCTCCAGGTTACAAAATCAGCTGCCTGTACTCACCAAAGATGGCACTGTGAAAATTTGCACGGAGAGATCCGTGATAGAGAACTGTCTGTCATGGTCATCGTTCACAAAGTCACACTGCAATCGTTCATAACTCTAATAGGGAGGCAAAGAAAAAGGCAGGGAATACAACCTTCAGTTAGCATGTGTGGGTACTCACCAGGGTGGGCACTGTGAAGAGCTGGACAGACAGGGCAGTTACTGACACCACCCGTTCATGGTCATCCTCCATAAAGTCTGTCTGCAGCTTCCTGTAATTCTAGACAAAGGAGGAAATTTGCCTCCAGGTCAGACTTCTCACAATCTGCTCCCCGCAGATTTAGTGAGAAATGCAGATGTGCAGAATGATTTCACCCACCCTGCCCCCAAATATTCTACATGGTTCAGCACTTTTTTTGAATTGTATACTCCTCCAGGCAAGACGGGCCAAAGCTGGGCTAGGGTAGTCCTGTTACGGTACAGATAGACAAGACTGCCACAGGCGAACCTGCTTGGAGAAGTCCTGTTACTGCTTACCACACTCAGGACCATGACCATCAAATGCTCTGTCTAGGAAAAAGTCTTTTTAAAATCTTCTATCATTAGTATTACAGCTCAGCTGACTACTCAGGCAAAGCTCATAATATTTGACTGCTTCAAAATAATTTTATTTGCTCTGCTTACAAATGCTGCCAGAATGCCAGCAGAAAGGACTATTCAGAATTAAAATGTTACAAGAAGCAAAGTCTGTCATTAAGTTAGCTCATTAAACCCTGTACTGTTCACACAGAAATCAAAAGTGACTGCTAAGCAGTAACAAATCTATTTGCACAGCAGTACTAACACAACATAATCTTATGTCATTTCACATGCACTGCCACTTACTTTTGCAAACTGAACTGCAAACAGCTTCTTGTATTTCAAATCCATGAGAAGACTGCTCATGAAGAGTTGGTGATAAACATTCCTTGCACCTGCAGGTACAGAGAAAACAAATGATAGTCAAGGAACGTAAGCAAGACAACATACTGACCTATAGGGACCACTTGCTAATTTGATAGGAGATTTCAGAGCATAAAGGCACTTCCGACTCACCTTTCCAGAGCTTTGAGTCACAAAGCATGAGCTTGTCCACAAGAGATGAATTCTCTCCTTCTGGTCTCAACTGTAACCAGACCTGGCATAGAATCCGACGCAGTCCATCTGTAACAGCAGTAAAGAAAAACATAACATGGGAGGTAGCTGTTAGGTGAATTTAGGTTAAATGTCATTCAGTAATTAATGCATTCTAAGGTGTACTTTTTTGTGCAAATCCAGATTAGGATGATTTTTACAGAAAGAGGAGACTGTCGCTGAATAATAAACTTGTGATTTATTTATACTATTTTGTTTATTATGCAGACTGAGAGGGGAAAAAAAAAAATAAGCCAAGCAACCATCAAAATGTACATCTCTGTATTTAGTTCTAACAACTGCTGAACGGGTTTTGTACCATACATGTCACAACAACCAATGAAAGGTCCACAAAAAACAAGAATGCTGTGTTTAAAAACAAAAGCATGAATTACTTTCCAAGTAATTAATTAGCCAACAAGATTACTGTAATGCATTCCTAACTGGAACACCCAAGACAGACATTAATCAACTGCTGTTAATTCAGAATGCAGCAACAAGAACCTTTGAGCACATCTCATGTGTTTTAGCAAGGTTCCATTGGCAACCAGTGTCCTTTGCTACTGCTAATGGTATATAAAACTCTATAATCTTACTCCTCCTTATATTTCGGAATGCCTGCCATCCTACAGTCCAGGTCACAACCTTAGAACTTCTAACAGTGGTCTGCTTATTATTCCAAGGACTAAGCATAAAAAGAACTGGTGAGGCAGCCTTTGGCCGTTATGTACAAATCATCAGAGATATTTACCAACTGAGACAGGCCAGGTTAACACCACAGATCATTAAAAAAAAAAAAAAAAACACACTCTTGTAATCCTTTTCATTTATATGGCTTTTTCAAACTACATTTTAGTTCTACTCTTAAAATACTATAAACGACTTAACATATTCTTCTCCAAAGCCATGCGACATTATCATTGGACTCATCTTTAGAGGCAAAAAATAAATAAATAAATAGTGTGTTATATATATGTATATCTCTGTTTTTCTATTATTTATATATCTTATGCAAGCCCATATTTATTTTTGTAAGTTATTTCATTCATTATCATTCACATCCAATTTTAATTTCATTTTTCTTTTCTAGTAACTATTTCTTTGACACCTTGTTAAGCACTTCAGCACATTTTAGAACAAAGTGTAGCTCAAAGAAATATTTTTTTTAAACAGCATTTGACCAAGAGATACTGGTAAACTAGAAAAGGAACAATTCCTTGCAGTCACAGAAATTCAAAGACATGTCCAAAAATCAACTACTTTGTAAATGTGGTTAATTAAGACAAAGTAACCACTCAGTCTGTAATAATTGGCAAGATTACAGGGAAGAGGGAAAAAATAAACAGCCAAAATGGCTTTACATTTAGATCTACTAATATGTTTCCTTTACGTAATTTTAAGCTTAAAGTGACTGTAGTTGATGGTATGCATACTTACCTTCAATATGAAAATGCTGCTTAAAAAAATATCCAAGGTGCATCATGCCTTTTTTGATAGTGATTTATCTATAAAGACTGTTTTAACATGGTGCACTCTGGTTGAAATTGGTACTTGTTTTCTACTCAGGAATTAAAATAAATAACATCTTGTCAATACCAAATCTAAACCTTTGCAGTATTTTGCTTTTACATGCACTTACATTTGTGAGAAAATAATCTTCTTGAATTCCTTCATGAATGGCTCCTGAAATATAATCAGATCTTTAACTCATGATAGATACACAGTCTAATTAAATAAAACACACACACAAAAATGCATATTGCCATATCAATATTGAACACTAAATATTCAAGATCAAGAATGGAAAGAATATATGTGAACCATTTGATTTTCTAACTGGTAGAACACCCTGTGTTAGCAATACAATCTAGCCAATAAATTCTGTAGGTGCTGATCAGACCTGTGCAGCATCAAGAATTTATTGTGGTCCACTTTATTTTGCAAAAAAGCTTTAGTTATATTTTATTAATTTATTTACTGTACACTTCTGGAATGTCTTGCATAAATAGCCCAAGTCAAACCATGCAGCAGCATGTCAAACAACCAGAACTTCAGCTTGGAAATTCTAAAATGTGTAATTTCATCTGTTTAAGCTTCTCAGTCATTGCCATTACGGTGGAGATTCACATCAAATGCCACGATATTCTCCCACAGAACTTCCTGGATACAAGTCGGAATTAATTCTTCTCTCACTATATACAATGGGTATACTCGGGTCCCAATCTGGGATCCTGAGGTGGTTCGTCATGTGGTGGGTGCGGCAATGCACTGTATCAGCGGATGCTCCTAACCTTATATACAAACTGTAAATGCCCTGAGGCGGCAAACCAGCTCTCTTCAACATCCTTTACTGCTTGAATGAGGTTTTGGTGTGGATATGCACTGTCCTAGCAGTGTTACAAACACCAAAATGATCTTCAGAAATCTTAATGTGCAATAATATTTTCAAAAGCAGTGGCTTCGTAATTGGTCACTCTCAAAGCACATTACAAGGCATCTCAAAATACAGAGGTACTGTAATGAATCCAAAAAGCATTAAAAGGGTAAAAGACTAATCTAAAAAAAAAAGAAATTCTATTGAGGCTAAAGGAAACGATTTATCCTAATACACAAGTAAATAAACACAACAAACTTTAGAAAACCTCAGACACAAACACAAAAGGAACTCATTGAAAATGATAACCAAATGTAGAGTGAATAAAAGAAAAAATATAATCAGAAATTGAAAGAAGATGAATATGAGGCTAATTTACTGCATAGCCATAAAGGATTTATGAGAGAAAGATCTTAAAAACTATTCTGCAATGGGCAACTGAAGTAAACAAAAGCAAATATAACAGTTTACTCATATGTTCTAAAATCATTTGATGCATTACTGCACTAAATATTAATTTTGAAACTAGATCACAGAGGCATCAGAGATAACTAACAACACTGGGTTTCAAGAATGGTTATCGTATATACTTGCGTTTAAGTTCTCTCACGAATAAGTCGGGGCTTGATTTTACCACAATTTCTGGTATTTTATAATGTTGGTCGTATAAGTCGAATGCAGAAAACTCATGCTATTGGTCCAAGAGATTATGATATGCTAACGCCCAACTGAGAAAATAAACACGGAACACACGGCCTTTTGTTTTCTATGTATTGTGCCTATGTGACCACACAGTAATACACAAACTATTCCGAAACTATGTTTGCACTGTTTTGTGTATCTTATACCCTCATACACCTTTATCGTAAGCGTTCGATTAGAAGAAAATATGAAGCTGGTTTTAAATTAAAAGTCATTGAAATGGCGAAAGAAATTGGTAATTGCGCTACTGAAACAAAATGCGATGTGTCCGAGAAACTGGAGCGAGATTGGAGGAGGAAAGATGTAAATAAATAAATAAATAAATAAATAAATAATTAAGTGTCGTATTTTTGAATGGCCGTACAAGTCGGGGTCTGATTTTGTGATCAATTTTTCGGGTTTCAAGACCCTACTTATTTGCGAGAATATATGGTAATTAGACAGATAGGTTATCAGTTGAGTCTCTCAAGGGTGTGTCGTTTAACTGTTACTTTTGTTAATTTATACTACTGGTTACGATTCTGGTTTAGTTAGTAAATTAATGAAAATTATAGATGACACTAATATTTGAGGTATAGCAGATAGTGAGAGAAAAAATGTAAAAGACCTGGACAACCTTCAAAACTGGGTGGAAACTTGGAAAATGCAGTTTAACATAGGAAAACATAACATGTTGCATGTAATTTAAATGCTTAAAAGACTAAATATTCTTGATTATAAATTTTTTTAAAAAATCAAACATATTCATAATAAATTACCTTGAAATAGTCTAAATGTTAACCCAAAAGCTGATGTTTGAAATTTGTAAATTTTTAACCTAAGAATCAAACATACTTGTGATCAGCAACCCCAAAATAGCATAAGATGACACTGCACAAGCCTATATTACAGATAAACGTTTTTCCTATGTTTTGAGAGGTGCAACAATCACCCTTCGCATCCCTTTAGGAGGTGAACGCTTGGAGTCGATTAATTTGGCATACACAACTTCATGTCGTTCAGATTTTTTCTTCGGAGGGCACCGGCTGGTTTACTATTTATCAAAAGGGTGTAACTTCCTATACCAAACATGGTCCTCAAATTGTCTAAAAATTAAGAGTTGTTTTGGTTCTTTAAATGGTCAAAACTAGTCGGGTTCCCAAAAATGTTCAACACCTTCCATAGCTAGACATCAATACAAGTCAAACAGCAAGTCATATACTAGCATTTTCTCATACAGGCAAGCCTGGGGGTATTTGACACAAAAAATAAATAAAAAGATAAAAACCTGAAGTAACTTCAAAGTGTTGATTAAATTCTTATAAACAATTATAAATACAAGGTGTACAAAACTGTTTTTCAGGAAGCACTCTCTGAAAATGATATAGAGGTTTACTTTGATGTCATATTCATCATCTATACAAAATGTGCAAGAACAATTATAAAAGGTAAATAAAATTTTAAGTCATACTTAAAATGCTGAATATAAATCAAGGGACATTAGACTCTGACTTTTTAATGTGCTTGTAAGACTACATGATGCACATTACAAAAATACATACCAAAACTAGACCTGGGCAAAAAAAAAAAAAAAACAGCAACCAAGTATGCGTCAGGACTAAATGGCATAGCCCTATTATGACAAGCTAAAGGAACTCACCGTTATTTCTGAGCAAAGGTCTATAAAATTCTCAAAGACATTAATAAAGTTGATCCAGTAAATGTATTTTTATTAAATAGTGAATCTTGGACTCAAAGACTCCACTGGAAAAATGGGTCACGTAGTTGAAGAGGAAACCCTGGCAACTTTTAAAAGGATTTGGATGATATAACTGGGCCAATTTAACTATTGGTGAACCAAAAGAGCTTGATGGATTTAATGGTCTGCTCTTGTCAACCTTTTCATATTTGTAGGGGAAGCATGCGGAACCTCATGCAGATTTCGCCCCTAAAGCATTGTACAACATGCTTGTGCAGTGTTGGAGAGAAGAAACACAAGGAATTCCTTCTACTTGGACATTTTCTACAAGAATGTAGACTGATCCTAGTCCCAAATCTTTTGCAGCATTTGTATCACTTCATCACAGGTCTTAACTTTGTTTTGATTAGATCATATTGCAGTTTGTGATGGGCGGTAAGACCAAAATTCTATATCATGGTATTTTTCAAAATTATACTGGTTTCACGGTATTCTTGTCCCCATGCATGAGTGGCTGTTAACCACATTTTCCACTGCCATTACTGCAGTAGACTGGCTAAGAATAATCTATTCCACTGTCATGAGAATTGTACATTATACAAAAAAACATTTTAATGTGCACACAAGTATTAACTCTTTGAGGGCTGAATATTTTTTCCAAAAAAATGTAGTCCTCTAAAAAGCACACAGAGCAACGGATTCAACATAAAATGTCTGTTGCTGTGTGCTGTGGCCACCAGTTTGTCATCTCTTGTGGCTCGAGCCACTCACAGGCAGTACGATGGCTGGCAGGGATGAGCGGCAGGCTGGCTGCCAAGTTGTCTTAGAATGGCGGGAGGCTTTGGTGGTAGTGGCAGTCACGGTCGCAGTGCAATGCTGGTTTGTACCTCTTGTCATTGTAAGTGACGGTCCACAGGGGCGAACATTGCCATATATGTATCAGCTACATGAACATGTTCAGCAACACTATCAGCTGGGGACTACTCACTTGTGGGTACCTCACTTTTGTTTTTGATATCGATTTCCAGATCACTTGCTTTAAAATCGGAGTCCAACAAGTCAGAGTCCAATTCAGTGATAATATGCAAAATGTCGTCAACCGAGTAGTTTTGCTTCGATCTCTCGCCAGATGACATTACCATTTTTGTCATTGTTTGTTCTTCAATACTCACGTGAGCACAGGGAATCTCGGTCACACCAACCAAGCTAACTTTCCTTCTAGCAAAGAGAGTCAGACTAAAACGTAATGGCAGGTTTTTGTCATCGTTTACAGCTGATTACCACCCTCATTACCTCCTGTTGACAAAAGTCAACATCCGCCCTAAAAGAGTTAATACAGGTTTGCATGGCCCCATAGAGTGATAGTTTTCAAGAGGGTGGCACTAATGAAGAGAAGGAATCACATTGCATGACAGATGCAGTCAAAATATACAACCTTTTTATTGAACAAATTTTGCAAACAACTTAAACTAAAATTTTGACACCATATTTTCAACCATCCAAAGAGGCATTTAGACTTAGTAAAATATCCAGAGGTGCTTGTCAAAAGTTGTATTGCACTGAACATGTCTTAGAAAAGGAATAAATAGTAAATATTTTCTGTAAACCAACTATACTTTCTGTTAATGTTAACAATCATTGCCAACTGACACGTTAAAGTGACTGTTTAAACAACTTTGCCATCATTAAACTGCATAATATTTCAACTAATAAATAATAACAATAAAATAAATAATAGCGCAACTTCCAGTAATAATACTATTACTTCAAGACTTCAAGCCCAGGTGCATTACACAGTATTCACCAAATAAAAATAAAATAAAATAAAACAAGTGCAACTTGGTGATGACATCTTTACCAACTGAACCATCATTTAGGCAAATTGCATTAACATGGACCTTGCTTCAAGCTAAGCTATATACATAAATAATAAAACTGCAACTTGCATTTATAATGCTATTTGTGGTATAGCCCTACAGAATCGTATTAGGGCCACAGTGATGGAAAAAAAAAATACAGACACAGCTAAGAAAAAAAAACTATATGTTGAGAATAAAGTCGACATGTGGTCACACTATTACACAGTACCCAGGTACATTACACAGTATTGAGAAAAAAAAAAAAAAAAAAGTACAACTTGGCTTGCAGTATTACCCAGTAGTATAGAAACAGTATTCACAGATTTGAACATAATCAAAATCTGTGAATTTGATTTTAAAACCAAAGTATCTCCAGGCAACGGACGCAACTCCTTTTTTTCAGCAAAAGTTCTTCTGTGTCATCAGGTTCAACTTTATCATCTGCTACAGCTTCAGTTTCGGAATGTTCTCTGTCCATTTTCACCGCTCAATACCTCCACTAACGCATGTACTCCGTTGCATTTGTGTTTAGCGGTGTAGCAGTGAAAAAGGTCCCCCCTTAAACAGTTTCCCGCTGCGCCACGTTTCCGAACGGTGTTTAGGCAATTTAAACCGGTGTTGCGGTATAAGAAAAATCCATATCATAACAAAAATAAAAAACGGTTTTCGGTATGAACCAGTATACCGCCCGGCACTAATTGCAGTTCTACATATTTATTGGTAAAAGCAAAGAAAATCAGCACTTCAACCTCACACATGAATAACTGGATGAGGCAGAACACCAGATTCAAATTACCACTTTTAAGGTTCACATTATTTTTAGTTTCTTTGACCTTGAATATAAGTAATAAGTTCAAAATGAAATGTAAATGTACAATTTTGTGCATGCAATTTGTTTAATTAAACTGTCTTTTCAATTGAAAAACAGATGAAGATCATTTCACATTTTAAAAGCCACTTAAGCAAGAATCCTAGAAAATATCATAAATGTAGATTTGAATGTTTCCCAAGTACTAAGTGTTAAAATATTACTGTCCTGCACACCTTTAATTGGCACTGATTGCCTAGGTGTAATCTGTAGATAGGCAGAATAATTACCTGAGTAGCTGATCACTTGACCCAACCAGGAAAGCACTTTGAGCGCAAAACACTGATGTGCAACAACAGATGAGTGCATCACTTGGACCTTCAGGGGTTTTGACTGCCTGCTGGTGTTCCTCTGAAATTAAACAAAACCTCTTCTATTGGAACATGCATCAGTGAAGGTTTCTCAGTCATGCACAAATACTTGCTCAGATCATACTCACTACAATAACATTCTTGGCTTGTTCGCAGAACTGAAACTCCCCATAACGAACAGACTTTCGCCCCTGAAATAACAATGCAAGTAGAGTAAGTTACTATTTGAAAGGATATCCTCTCAAATCTTAAGTGGACAGAGAACTGCTAAAGATCTTAGTAAACCCGCACACAAAAAAGTAGCTGTAGTAAGAACAGCAGTTGTACTAAGGCAGGGGTGGGCAAAGTCAGTCCTGGAGGGCTGCAGGTTTTTGCTCCAACCCAATTGCTTAATTAGAAAACAATCCTTGCCAATAATTAAATTAACTCTGCTATGTCAGGTAATTCTCATATCCTAGATTTTTTTCCTTTCTAAGGATATCATCCAAATGATTTGAAGTCTAAAATGGACTTTCACTTTTTTCCCAAATATTTAATTAAACCAAACGGTGCATGATAAATACACACAGGTGTAAATGGTAACAAGCTAAAAGGAGAAATGCTGGTTTCTTTTGTCATTTGCATCTTATTGCTAATAAGGAGCCATTACAAACCAAGAAAACAGCTGTTTAAGACTAAAATAAGCAATAAGGGTTCAAAATCTTAATGGCCGAGACAACTAAAATGACACAGAAGTGTTACTTGAGCAATAAGTGCTTCTTATTAAGCAACTGGGTTGGAACAAAAACCCGCAGCCACTGCAGCCCTCCAGGACTGACTTCGCTCACCCCTGTACTATAGTCACATGCTGTTAGAGCTGTCCTCTGCCATGATTAACATGAATGTATTGAAAAACATGACTGCATTTCCTTAAAAAGAAAAATCTAATAGATGACAAACATGTATGTAATTATATGATGCAAGTAGAATCATAAAACAGTAACTTTTTTGTTGCAATATTCAGTTATGCAGAAGAAAATCATTCATGATCTAAGCTTTTTTAGGAGAGCCCAACCAGTTGCAGCTTTAAGGCTGGCTTTCCCAAATTAAACACTCACATCTCTATCCACGGTTGTAGCAAAGCTGACAGCTTCCTTCTGTGAGCAGTTAACTGCCTTCTGCAGTGTGTAGATCACCTGTTCGTAAGTATGCACTTCATCATTAAACAGCATGCAGTAGTAGGTGTCATGTTTTTCTCTGAAACATAAAATACACAAAAATAAGCAACTTTGCCAAGTTTTGCCTGTCCCCTGCCACCTAAATCAGTAAACTTCATTTCCCATATCAATCTTCTAACCTTGTACCTTCAGCTTTGCACAGTGTATCATGGGATAACTCTATCAGTTTTTTCATATTCCCTATATCCCTTGCACTAACTGATGAGTCAATGGTTGTGATAAGACTCACTGATGGGCTGGAAAAGGATGGGATGCAAGTTGTGAGCACTGCAACATGCCACCTATTTTGAGTGAGAAACTCCATACTCTTGTCAAATACTGTATAAGAACAGAAAGAGAAAGGAAACTCCAAAGTGACTCAAAAGCAAAAAATGATTTGTAAAGACAACAAAACAAGTCAGAAACATGACAGGAGTTGTTTAATTATATCCCGCTCTTGATAAATATAGTAAGGAAGCGGTGCTGAGAATGAGAAATTATGTATTTCTAAAATCCAGTATCAAAATAGGCATAATTAGGTCTTATTAGTTTTAGAACACTTCATCATTCATCAGGACAAATGCACTGCTAATGGTATCCGTAAAAATATTTCTGGATTTAAGAAAATTTAAAGTGGCTTGGATTTGGACAAAGTTCAGTTAAGAGTAGATGTAATGAAACATGGGAAGATTATGCACATTTATTGTTATTTCTTCTTTGTCCTGACTTAACTGTTGTAGGCAAACATTACCTGCAGTTTTTGCCAAGTACACTGGCAGGAAACAGGGAGGTGCTTTGAAAGGAAAAACAAACCCAGTAGCTTTACATTTCATAAGCAACATTATGCCAAATTAGTCTAGAAAATCAGGAACAAAAGTTTTAACACTATAACACCATTATTATTAATAATTTATTATTATTTTTATTAGACTACACTTACAGAGGCTGCAAACCTGTAGGCAGTTCATCATCTTTCTCCCAAGTCAGCATGTCCACAGCATACTTCAGCAGGATAGAGAAGATGTTATAGCATCGCGCCACCATATCCTCAGACAGCGGAACCAGTGGGTCCTGATAAGAATCATCAATCAGAAGCCAGGCCCTACAACATTAAGTAACTCCACTCCCCCCCGCCCCCCGCCATTTCATATTCAAAGTTATACCAACTTGAATATTCCGGTAACACTTTAGTTTAGGTACAGCAAAAATGCAACTATTATTCATTTACTTCTATGTAACAAGCCCTTAACTCTCTCAGGGTGGATGTCGACTTTTGTCGAAATTCAGGGTTGGAGGACAGTAATTGGCTGTAAACTGAAACAAAACTTGCCGTTACGTTTTAGTTCGACTCTCTCTGCTAGAAGGAAAGTTAGCTTTGTTGATTTGCCCTCGATTTCCTCCACGTGTATGAGTAGCGAAGAGCAAAAAGCCTCTAAAATAGCATCAACATGTGGTGAGAGACCAAAGTGAATGCGTAGAGCAAAAAACTACGTGGGCGTCTTTTTTCGTATTCTGACTGAGTCGGACCCTGACCTGTTGGACTCTGATTTTGATGCAAGTGATCTGGAGATGGAGTTTGAAAACAAAAGTGAGGTACCAGCATTCGCCAATCGGTCCCCAGCTGATTGTGGTGCTGCTGCGCAAACGGCAATGGGAGCTCCGCCACTTACATTGACAAGAGGTACAGACCAGATTGCACCACACTGCAGCTGGCACTGCTACCCACCTGCTGCATGAAGACAGCCAGGCTGCCAGCTCACCATACATTTCTGCTGGCCCTTGAGCCGCCAGAGATGGTGAACAGGCGCCGACAGCAGCCACATCACTGTGTAACCTAGATTGATGTTGATTTATGCGTGAGACCATTGCTTTGTGTGCTTTTAAGAAAACATTAAAAATTCAGCCCTCAAAGAGTTAAAAAAAAAAAAAAACTGTCCATAACACTTAAGCATGGCCTACTAAAATAACTTCACTTTGGAATGGTCAGAGGTCTCATAAGTGAAAAGTATGCCCGTTGATACTGCATACAGACCTGTGAATCCTTCATGTTCCTAAGTAATGTTACCAGCATATCAAATGCCACATTGCAGAGATGAGCAGGCACTTTACTGATGCCTTGTAAGTGTTATGAACACCAAAAGAAGAATTTGTTAAGGTCTTCTTACGTAACAATAAATGAGTAATGGATGCGTTTTTGTAGTAGCTAAACTAAAGTGTTACCCGTATACTTTGGTCAGCCCCATTGCCTCCAGTCCTTAATTTAAACT
This sequence comes from Polypterus bichir lapradei, assembly GCA_026402145.1. Taxonomy (NCBI): domain Eukaryota; kingdom Metazoa; phylum Chordata; class Cladistia; order Polypteriformes; family Polypteridae; genus Polypterus; species Polypterus bichir. The sequence goes on from JANRMT010061414.1 coordinate 15,645,216, forward strand.
TACATTCAGTGTCCTTCCAATGATCAAACCTCCCCAAACACACTAAAGAGACCATCACATCCTGCAGCTGACCTGGTACACAATGCAAACCGTGAACTCTAATTTGCATTACAAGGTTGCAATCCCAGTTGGCAAATCAGACTTTTAATGAGCTGCTGTTGGGTTTAAAACCAAACTCTTGCAGATTTAAATACAGACTACCTTCAAATAACCAGTGACATCACTGAAGACCTTCTTATACTGGATAACCAATTGGTTTCAAAACTGCTTCACAATAGTGTGGAGATTTTACACGGCCATAAAACCCATATAGCTCTGACTTAAATGCATCTGAAAAGAAAAATTTTATTAAACACCTCATAAACTGACTGAAGCCAAAACATTATGTGGCGTTAGACTTGTTCTGGCAACTTCACATACTCTTGTTTAAAGATTAAGATACACTGATCAGAGTACAGACAATGTACTGAACAATGAGAGAGCCTAGAAATGGAGTTTAATGACGACTGCAATAATTTTGTTAGTACTATGCAACACTGCAACATTAACACCACAAGATCAGATGAAAATAATCCAAGTAGCACCACATCAAAGCACTCAAGACACTTGACTCGTACAAATCATCCTCCAGGATTACAGTCTGACAGCTGTGCTCTGCATACGACTTGGTAGAAGAAATCCAATAGCATCAGAATAACCTTCACACAGAACCAAGTACTTGCCAAGCACAGGCCCGCAATGTCAAAACAAACTTTTAGCTACTATATATCCGTTCAACTTAATCTCACAAGTAAAATAAAATACTGTATTTCATGTTTCCCCAAGTCTATTTTCTTACAGTACAACCTAACTCTGTCAGTAAATGAACCATAAGCACAATGAGACAAAACGCAACAAGCAACAGCAGCTTATAAGACATGAACTATCCACTGACCACAGAGGACATGGGAGTTATTAGCTACGAGTTCTAAAAGAGACAATGAGCTTTGATCTGCCATTTTGTGTACTAATCTCTTAGCCAATTTGTATTTTTAAATTTGATGAGGCAGTTTTTTCATACTTTGCATTTTAAAACTGCACTATTGATTTAACATTTTTTTAATGCAACTTTCTCCTAAAGTATATTTCTCTTGAGGACTTCGCCTCAAATTAAATACAAGCTAAGTCTTACAGATACTTGGAAGTCAATTAAAAGCACTCAGAGGTTACACTAAATTACCATAACAAGCTACACTCAACAAGGCAATATAACAAATACCAGTTTAAATGTAAGGCTTTATATTCTGGGCCATTCTGATAAACTAAAGCGCTGGTCAGTATAAAAAGGCTCTGAGATTTCACAGCAGCTCTTCTGGGCGGACGTTTATGATTTCTATAGTTGCCTTTTGTACACTCAAAAAGGCACTGCTAAGTTCTCCTGTCCTCTCACACTACAGCTAAAGCTTTCATTTACAGTGAGAACTAGACAAATCAAACCAGCATAAGCACTCACTTCCTCAGATATGTTGCTCTTGTTGAGCATGTGCTTCTGACAGTAAGGGCCTTTTTTCCATGCTTCAGTGTCACCACAGTCACAGAAGCCTCCACCACTCGAGGTTGTCATCTAGAAAACAAGTAATTAGTGTACAAAATACATGGTATCCTTCACCTCCAGCTTCTCGCTCCAAAAATAGGTTTGGACTGAACAAAATAATGTACAAATAATTTATCATAACGGCAGTGATGTTGTTGCCTATTACATTTGGTCCTTAAAACAGTATCCACTGATAACAAAATTGTAATGGAAGCTCTGCTGGAAAAGCTACAATGCAACCACAACAGCTGTTGCATCAATATAAATCACTATGTTTTTAGTGTTATAAAATCCTGGAATTTGCCTAATATCAATTTGTATACAGATTTGTGATGAGTAATCCAATGTGAACACTATTTTCAGGTTCACTACATATTAAATGCAATAAAGCAGGATTCTACAAGCCGCTTACTTACTCTGTACCGATGGTCCTTATGGATGCTTCCAAGGAAACACTCCATACACAAGACGCAGGTTGGGTCTGATGCACAGTCTCTGTGGAGTGCAAAAAGTTACAGGGAAATCAGGGAATGAAATGCACCATAAGACAGTACAAATATTGCATGCGCAGTCTTCCACAAAGCAGATGTTTGGCTTCTTTTTTAAATATTAAAAACATTCTGACATAAATTACATTCAGTTCTTTCAAATTTACTTTTTTGACTGCATTTCCAAATATGAACTTTATAGCGTTAAAGATATGTCAAGTACATATTCACTGAAAAACACAATTACGTATGCAATAGTCAGTTCCCATTATGTAGAGTACAATTTTCCAAGACTCCTACTTTCAAAAAACACAAACAAGGCATACAATTTGAATAGCCTGTAGCAGGAATTGTTCTGCAATATGATTTTACATTTAAGAGCTTTGTCATAATGTTTTACAGATGTTTTATTTCAGATATTATATCCATCACCCAATTAATTTGAAAGGTCATGTGTGGTGTATGGTTCAGTGGCAACTGGACAATAGTCAACCCGGTGAAATGCTTTACCATTTAGGTAATAGTTAGGTTTAAAGAGATTTTTTAATTAAATTTAAATGACAACATGATATAATGTTGAAAATCTCTATATATAATCTTCATTTGGATCTTGATCTTTGTTTGTCCGTGAATGAATTAGAAGAAGCACTAGATGGCAGTAGAGAGACAGCTAAAACATAGGCACTGCATTAAGAATCTCCTCCAGGCTTATACTACTGAAGACTGTATTACTCCAGTCACACCTCAAAACACAGACATTCAAACTAAACAAATTGTTGTGCTTTAAATTAACTAAAGAGATCTTCATTTAGATCTTGATCTTTGTTTGTCCGCGAATTCCATGCATGCGTAGACCACCTTTCAGTTTATTACGTTGTTACTCACGAGAGTCAACAATGTGCCGGAATAACGAAAGGGGTGGTGGACGGTGTTACGCTGGTTAGCTCCTGAGGCCTGGTTAGAGAATGAGATTGCCGAAGATAAAAAGGTACGTGCCTACGTAACATATGAAAGAAAGAAAGACAGTGGGTAAAATGAATGACAACGTAACAGCACGTTCCAGAAATTATTATTGTTACGAAGTAGCCGGCGGGTGCTGCGCATCTCACAGTTGTACCGTGGCTTGCTCAATTGTCAGTGAAGTGATCCCTATTTATGCTTTAAAGAGCCTGGATACCTATGTGTCCCCCTTTTATAACCATTGCTCCGTGTATATTGCCTTACTCTTTGGATTGCCACAAAGCAACCTGCGAGATTGGAGAAAGGTTGAGAAGAGATCGTGAGAGGAAACGATAGTGTCGTGAAAACAAGACGGACTGTGAATGGACAGAAGCAGAAATGCTCCTACACCACCACATAATTACGATTCGTAAAGTGATTCTGAGTAGGCCGTTCCTATCGAATCAATATCCAAGGGTTTTCTTTTGTAATTCTGTTTCCCTTATAAACAATCATAATGCTGTGCGACGAAGGGCCCAGTTCACGACTGGCAGCCGCGTTTAAACAGGGAGCCCTTCACAGACAACTTTAACATGCCCAACGTAGTTGGGCGCACATGGCTAGTAAATTTATATAATTGACGACAAACTTTATTCTACAGATGGAACAAACTCTATCTTACATTATCTTCTAAACCAAAATTGCTAATCCTTTATATAAATTGTATTTATTGTAATCGTATGATAATGTTATTTAGAATACAAAAGGTCACCTGCGAGTGTACAGCTTAAGGAATATCTTTACTCTCAACGTATTGGGACTCTAATAAAGCAGGCGATTCTGTGGATTTTCCGGCGCCCTACATTGTCATTTAAATATCATTAAAAAAATCTCTTTGAACCAAACTATTACCTAACTGGTAAAGGATGTCGAGGATGCCGAGTTGTCTTTTCGCCGAGTTGCCCCTGAACGGTGGTGTATATTCAATCTGGCTACCGATAATGTTCTTTCTATAGTTCTACACATTTATTTATTTAAAATAGCATTTACGCATTTACTAATATAGTAGTGAAAACAATTCCTATGAAAATGGCAAAGAATCAATAGAGCACAAGCCAAGTTGTTAGACGCTTAGAACTGCAGGTATTTGTCTGGGAGTGTAACGTTTAGCTTCACACTTTTTCAGCAGTTAGTAGACAGCTTGTTTTTGCCATGTACTTGGATACCAAAAAGGAGGTCACTTGCTATTGTGATCTCTATTTGAAAGAAAGAAACCCATTTCACTTTTGTATTTGATAAAATGAATACAGTAAATGAGAAAAAAGGCACATGATAAACAGATATGCAAATATCAAGTGTTAATCACATCCTAATCACCAAAAAGAAAACTCTCCAGGACAAACAAGCTGTAATTGCCTTTACTATACTATTGGCATGTAGACTTATCTTGCTCAATTGGAAGAATCCTAACTCACCTCTTTTAAGTCAATGAGTAACTCATGTTCTATACTATTTGAAACTGGAAAAAATCAAATTCGCACTTAAAGGATCTGTACAAAACAATTTTCAAAACCTGGCAGGATCTAATCAATAATATTTTAGAACAGGCATTTAAATTGAGCATGCAGGTTCTCTCCCCTCTTTTACTCCATTTATCTTTATTCATTCAGCTCTCTACTCCTGACGTCACTCTTCCTCCTCCCCTCGGCCCACAGCCTCTGTCTCAGATTAGCACGAATATATCGCTCCTGCAAGCAAACTATGATTCTTAGCGCGATGAGAAAGTTGCAAAATCAACAGAAAGTTCAAGCAAATAATAGAAAAAAAAAAACAAAACAATCTAAATCCATTAAGTAGTTCTTCCATGAAAAGCAGACAGACATACAAATAGGTCTAAAAAACTATAAGAAATTTCGTGCTTGGACCACGGAATTTTTTAAAAACGTTTCTAAGTGAGCACCTATGGGCCAAAGGTAACCTACATTCCAAACTTCAAGTTCCAAGTCCTCATAGTTCGGGAGATTTCGTGATGAGCGAGTCAGTGATATTTGGCATATATATATGATTCAAGATCATATTATTTAAGATTAAAAAAAAAATACTCTTATGTTTCTTGTCTTACAACACTCGTAGTGTATGTACTGTCGGTTGCCAAATTGTCTTGTTAAATGACAGTTATAATGATGAACCAAAAATCGTTCATGAAATTGATCTTCAAATCTAAATGAGGGTAATTACTGATTGTAGATAAATGACCTTACTTGTACAGCAGGACTCTCTCAAAAATAACACTCCATAATATGCACTGAAATAAAAGATTTCCAACGCAATTTCTCATTTTGAACCTAACTCAGCAGTGTTGGGCCCAAGGTAGAAACAACCTCTGGATGTGAAACACCCGTGGCAGAGGATAATTATTGTATATAGATACACACAAGATGTGACCAAATTAGAGTATAACCATGTGTGTCTTTTCTATGGATAAAACTTTATATTGCAATTACTGAATTATAACAACAAAAAATAAAAATGCATTTCTAATTGATATGCTTGAATAATCAAATCAAATTCCATGTATTGATGTACTGAAGTAAAGTGAATGCAAGCATTACAGCACAGAATACATCTAATTCTATAAATGACACCAAAACACTTACTGAACTATCTAACTGTTTTAAAGAACTACTGGACCACCATTACATAAATATACCATTTATCTTAACCCTAGCAGACTATGTAATGGGCATAAATAAATACAATGGAAAAATGCTTCTTTCCCAAACCAATAACTAGGAAATCTGGAAAATTGTAACACACTACTACTAAACAAACAGTAGCACTGTGGTACAATAGCTGGATGCTTAGGGCCCATTTGCCATCTATGAAAGCTTTGCATATGCCGCCTTTGTTTCGTAGGATGTGTCTCCTTTGGAACTTCAGTCTTCTTTGCACATCTTGATGATGTGCATGGCAGATTAACTGTTAACTCTTAAATGTCCCAGTATACATGATAGGTTAATTCACAACTGTAAGCTACCCTTGTGCAAATGACTGTAGGTGTGCATTGGTCCCAAAGTGGTGTACACTTAAACACATACCCACATACTTATGAGGCCAACTGAGAATCACTATAAACACACACATTTTTGGAAAAAGAAGGATTGCTAGAGTACCAGGAGAAAGAACTAAAATGGATGGAGCAGTGGTTAGTGCTGCTACTTCACAGCTCCAGGAGGAAAAGTCTCAAATTCTGTCCCAATAACTGCCTGTGTACTTAGCACAAACTTTGCTGTGAGTTTTTCTTGAACGTGTTAAACCTGTGCACAGTGGGTTAAATGGGCAATACCAAATTGTCTGTACGAGTTAGTGTGCAATGGACATGCAATAAATATTTCCAGAGCTGGTTTCTATTAATTAGCACGACAACGCTAAATGAGACTCCAGCCCCTGTGACACTGAATTAAACTGGTCTCAAAAGGGATGACACTTTACAGACCACCACAACGCTGACCTGGAAAAAGGAGGTTCAGTAACAGAAGGATGACAGGATGGTTAAAAGTCGAGGACTAAACGTTGTTTGAACAAGCACATCCAGACCCAATACCATTTTAAATCTTCTCAGGCCAACACTGGGCCCAGACTAGAAACCACTATGATACCACAATCACTTACTGTGCAAGACACGGATGTCTATGATCATATGAATTGTCCATCTTTTTCTTAATCCTATACATTCTAAAGTTAAAAGCATCTGAGGAAAATCTAGATATGCAAACAAAGACAACCAATACAGAGTCAAGGACTTCAACTTACCTGCAAGAGTAGGTCGGCTCTCCTACCTTGAAAACACGTCCACAGAGATGGGACGGCTTGCTAGCCTGCTCTAGTTTGGCAAAGCCTGTGGCAGGATCCTCCCCACAAAGATACCATTCCATGGGCCCAAGAAGAAGGTGCTGTGTTAAAATGTCCTCGCTCTGAGGATTTGGGTTTGGACCCAGGCAATAAACTTTTGGCACGTAACATGCCAGGTGCAAGTAAACATCTGACAAAAGGTCTTCGGCTTGCAGCCATATCTGTAATTTTTTAGGAAAAACAAACTGTTACATTGTATAAGCATGTAAAGCTGCTGTATATACTGCATCTCTAACTGGCTTACTGACTGCCAGCCAAGAAAATATTGGCAATCTGAAGACAACCTTGAAAACACATTTTCTCCCTAGTGGATCAGTCTCATGGCTGTTAAAGGCCCGCAAAATCCCATCCTCATGAAAAAGTTAATTGTGAAAGAAAACAGAGGCGATATGTCATATTTAATAGTTAGAGAAGACAATGTTCATGCTGGTCTGAAGAACAATGCAGACAGTAGCACGTCCAACTGTAAGACAGAGGCATTCTGTCCTACCTGTATTCTTTTTTATCTTAGTTTAATTTATATTTCATATAAACATATACAGAAAAACAATGAAAGGACACCAAAACTTAGGTGTTACTATAAATTTCTCTCATAATAGTAATCTCATACTACTGAAAAATATTTAAGATATTCACCCTGTTTAGTGGGCGGCACAGTGGTAGCGCTGCTGCCTCGCAGTTAGGAGACCCGGGTTCGCTTCCCGGGTCCTCCCTGCGTGGAGTTTGCATGTTCTCCCCGTGTCTGCATGGGTTTCCTCCCACGGTCGAAAGACATGCAGGTTAGGTGCATTGGCGATTCTAAATTGTCCCTGGTGTGTGCATATGTGTGTGTGTGCGCCCTGCCTGGGGTTTGTTTCCTGCCTTGCACCCTGTGTTGGCTGGGATTGGCTCCAGCAGACCCCGTGACCCTGTAGTTAGGATATGGCGGGTTTGATAATGGATGGATGGACCCTGTTTAGTCTATATCTATCAATTTCTTAAGAATAGGTTTCTTTTCTTTTTACTGTCTGGAACAAAAACATCTTTTAGTTTCCTCTGAATTTTAATTGCCATCTTCTATATTCAGTATATTAAATACTACATTATCAATGTCACTTAAGAATTCAGAACTGTCACCATTTCCATCTATCCTGCATTGTTCTTTATCAGCTGCACCCGGACAGTTACTTAGCTGGGAGCTTAAAATTATCCCACCAGTTCATAAGGATATCATTAATACTGTATAAAAAAAACTCTGATCCTATATGTACTATCATGATAACTATTACCTTTTCCACAAGAAATAATAATTCCCATTAGTGTTCTACTTCTTAGATGTTTTTACCTAAGAAGTCTACCATCGACCGCATCCTGGCAATGAGGGTTCTCATGGAGCTTAAACGCAAATATTGGCAGAGTTTCTTTGCAGCCTTTGTCGATTTTCACAAAGCGTTTGACTCAGTTGATTGAGCTACCCTGTGGGGTATCTGTTGGTGAAGAAAGATTCACGGATCTTGGCTTTGCTGACAATGCTGTGATCTTCGCGGAGTCAATGGAGGCTCTGATCGGGACGCTGGAGAGACTGAGTGAGGAGTCCGAGTGTCTGGGCTTGCGAGTGTCCCGATAAAAACCAAAGAGCCAGGCCTTTAATGACCTCTTGGGGACGGCCATCAGCAGTGTGTCTGTCTGCAGTGAGAGTGTTGACCTCATCGAGAGGTTTACTTATCTCGGCAGTGACATTCATGTCTCTGGTGACTCTTCCTGTGAAGTCAGTAGACAGATTGGTAGAGCATGGGGGGTCATGATGTCGCTGGAAAGGGATGTGTGGCGCTCCCGATATCTGCAAAAGGACAAAGGTCCAAGTCTTTAGAGTCCTGGTGCTTCCTGTCTTGCTATATGGTTGCGAGACATGGACGCTATCCAGTGACCTGAGATGAAGACTGGACTCCTTTGGTACGGTGTCTCTTCAGAAAATCCTTGGGTACCGCTGGTTTGACTTTGTGTTGCTCATGGAGTCCTGAATGAGGCACATTACCTGCATTGTGAGGAAGCATCAGTTACGGTACTATGGCCATGTGGCGCGTTTCCCTGAGGGTGATCCAGCTCATAAGATCCTCATTGTTGGGGACCCGAGTGGCTGGACCAGGCCAAGGGGTCGCCCATGTAACACCTGGCTGTGGCAGATAGAGGGTCTTTTCCGGAGGGTCTGCCTGGGGGGTTGCAAACCGGGAGCCTGAGTTGTTTTGTCGTGAAGTGGGTACCAGTGCATGCTCCCCAACTTGACTTGACTTGGTGTTCTACATAGCTCTGGTTAAGCTGCAGTAATATATTTACCAATTTGCATTATTCCATCATTTTGCTGACCATCTTCTATTATGAACACCTGACACTAAAACATAGGATTCTGGATGATATAAAACAAACATGGCAAAATTCAGACTAGGCCTAATTTAAAAGTATATGTAAAATTTTAAATTGAGATTAAACAGCAGGGTTTTAGGTTTTTTCAAATATTACTGTACTTAACACAAGGTAACATCCATCCATCCATTATCCAACCCGCTATATCCTAACTACATGGTCACGGGAGTCTGTTGGAGCCAATCCCAGCCAACACAGGGCACAAGGCAGGAAACAAACCCCGGGCAGGGCACACACACACACCCACACCCACTAGGGACAATTTAGGATTGCCAATGCACCTAACCTGCATGTCTATGGACTGTGGGAGGAAACCCACGCAGACACGGGGAGAACATGCAAACTCCATGCAGTGAGGACCCGGGAAGCGAACCCGGGTCTCCTAACTGCGAGGCAGCAGCGCTACCCACTGTGCCACACAAGGTAACAGTATTTACTAAATTAGATAATTTAGCTAATGAGAAAACTACCGTATATACCCGTGTATAAGATGGGTCTTGAAACCCAAAAAAATCGATCATAAAATCAGATCCTGACTTATACGCCCATTCAAAAATACGACACTTAATTTTTTTTTTTTACATTTTTTTGCCTCCTCTAATCTCATATCAGTTTCTCAGACACATCAAATTTTGCTGTAGCAGCGCAGTTACCAATTTCTTTCACCACTTCAACAACTTAAATTAAAACCAGCTTCACATTCTCTTCTGATCGAACAGTCCATTGTAGATAAGGGATGCTCTTACGATAAAGATGCGAGTGTGCGAGATACAAAAAACACAAATCAGAGCAAACGTATCACCGTGTGGTCATGTAGACAGTAGGCACAATACATGGAAAATAAAAAGGGCTGTGTGCTCCGTGGTTACTCTCTCAGGTGGGCGTTAGCATATCATAATCTCTTAGACCAATAGTGTAAGTTTTCTGTATTAGACTTATACGAGTGACATTATAAAATACTGGAAGTAATACGGGAAAATCAAGCCCCAACTTGTGTGTGAGAACTTAAATGCGAATACATACAATAGATGATATTAACACTTAATATACTAACAGTCCAATTGTGCAATTCGCAAGTGGATTAAGTAACACACATTCACATACATAATTATACATTACCAACATACAGTGTAGACACACTTACCAACTGAAAATATTGCACATAAAACATACAGGGAGAACCAAAGAATTTTAAACTGTCTTAATTTTAATTGAAATTTGTATTTGGTTACCTTCAATTAAGCAGTTAAAAAAAAAAAAAAAGGATAGCTAGCTAGAATTTTTGTAACAAGGGTGAAATTTGAATGAAACAAAACATTAAATAATGTTTTAATTTATTCCTCTTTGATCAGGACATATTAAGGCCGTTATTTTCATATCTGATCTTGCTTGTAGATTTTATGAATAGAGTCCTTTTCTTTTTTGAAAACTGACAGCATGGATGTCTGATTAGCCCACGTTTTCAACATCATTTGTTCAGTAACATATTTGTTTGGTCACATTAAATATCTTCCTATCTGCAAGTCAATTTGAATGTGCAAAAAAAAAAAAAGACACAACCTACTCATTCTTATCAAGTGAGATAAACATATTGTATACAACATGTGGCAAAAATTATTAATGTGACCAGAAGTACTTAGATAAGGTTACAGAAAAATCTACATAACTAAGGGGAGCGTAAAACTGTTATAGAAGGTATGCACTCTGGAATGTTTTTTGTAATTAACAGGATTAGCCCCCCCATTATAATACCTATTTTAAATACAGTTGCTATGTGTATACATTATATCCCTGCCTACTCATATATAACCTGTTTAGTCAAGCTTAGAATCTGCAAGGGCCACAACATATTCCTGCAGCATAAGGAAAAAGGCAGGTGGACCAAAGCTAGCCAGGGTGTCACACTTATGACACCAAATAAGTTCACGGGTGTCGAACTCCAGGCCTGGAGGGCCGCAGTGGCTGCAGGTTTCCAATCTAACCCTTTTCCTGATCAGTGAGCAGTTTTCACTGCTAATTCACTCCTTAATTTTAGTAGCCCTGTTTTTGGAGGATTCAGTCCTCTGAATTGATTCGTTTCTTTATGAAATGGCAGCCAAACAGAAATGAGACGTGAAACGAGCCAACAGATGACCAGCTAAACTGGGATTTCAAACTCCAACCAATCTCTTAATGAGAAGCTGATTCCTGCTGTTAATGAAACCCGTTATTTAATTCCATGGCTTGTTGCTGCTCTCATTCTGCCACTACAGACATTTCCGAAAACTGTTGATTTTTCTGTTTTTTCTAAGAACACCATCCAAATGTTTTGGTGACCCGAGAGATCAACCTTACAGAGACCTTCACCTTTCTTTATTTTTAGCTAGTGTGTGATGGACACAGGTGAGCTCGCTTTGTATCTCATTATTGTTTGCCTGCTAACTAAGGAAAAAAGAGACAACTAATAGGGGCCTGATTCAAGTTAATTAAAACTAAGGCAAAAGAAGTTAATTAGCTGCCAAAACTGGTCACTAATGAGGAGGATGGTTAGAATGAAATCCTGCAGCTACTGCGGCCCTCCAGGACTGGAGTTCGACACCTGTGCCTTCAATGGTAAGTCTGTTAAAATACCATATGTAAAACAAAGCTTTTGATTTGCTTGGCTATGTTGTAACAGAAGAAATAGTCATCATCTGTTTGAAGGTGAAGTCAAGTAGGCCACACACTACATCTTGCCATCCTTAGATTCTCAATCTCTACTTACATGGAAAAGGGTCATTTTTATTCTTGCATAAAAATTGGGATATTTAAGAAAAAATCACAAGTGCAAGCAGACAGAGAGTCATTCCCACTGGAGCATTGTAGAATGTGAAAGAGGGAGGTGAAAGTACAGCCAAACAGGAGTCCGAGTTGTTTTGTCATGTTTTGGGTGAGACCAACCTGACCTGACGTTCTGAGAAAGCACTGTACCTGCAAAACAGTATGTACCGTATGTTAAATGTGTTTTTGTGTTATGGCTGGTGGTGGTGGTGGTGTTGGTGCTTTCCAAATGTACCTTGCCGAAGGCTGCATTATTTAACACACCGGGCCGGGCTGCAAGCACCCATCCAGTACAGAGCTCAGCAAGTCTTACGTGTTGCTGCAGGCTAAATAAAAACTAGCAGACGTCTCAGCTAACACCATTTACTTCAACCTGAAAATGCGCCCCCAGGGTCGAGGAACTCTGTACAAAATAACAGTTTCTATGCGGTAGCATTTCTCTGACAATTACAGAGTACAAGCGTACCGTATTTTATTGATGAAGCGTCTAAAGAAAAAAAAAAAGTGCTGACTTGCAGTCCAAAACACAATCCACATTCATCACAAACGGTACGTTTAGAATTAAGCACGAGAAGTCTGCACAGAGCGATACTTCCTAAACATGATCAGCAGGCTTTAAATGTACAACTTAAACAACAATAATATAGTGAACGAAAACGTCATCCCTTTATAAAAGCACAATCTTCACACGTATTGATACTATTTGGATATAAAAGTAAGGCAGGGACGTTTTGACTTCCATGACAAAATAACAATAAAAACAATGT
>JANRMT010061414.1:15663093-15684819 GCA_026402145.1 Polypterus bichir lapradei
CAGTTATTTATTTGTAAAAAATGTTTGGAATCATGTATGATTTTCGTTCCACTTCTCAAGTGTACACCACTTTGTATTGGTCTTTCACGTGGAATTCCAATGAAATTGATTCATGTTTGTGGCTGTAATGTGACAAAATGTGGAAAAGTTCAAGGGGGCCGAATACTTTTGCAAGCCATTGTATAAATATAATCCAACTTCAGATTCAGATCTGTTTTTTTTTTTTTTTCTATAATTTGCTTGACCATTCCAGTCGATTTTGTGACTTCTGTCATCGCACTAAGTAACATTGTTCACTTGCGGTACCTATTTATTTGTGCGAATCTGACAGAGAGGCTGAGGGGAAGGGGTGGGGCTCTCCTCATTCACTCGCCAGCCTCCGTTAGAGTCGCTCTACCTCTTGCCACGTGTTGGAGCGTACCTTGCCACCGCTTAGCTAGTGATACCTGTTTGCTCAACAGACCATATCATCTACAGATTGTTAAGGAGTAATGTTTCACGTTTTTGAGAGCGAGATCACAGCTCCGTGTGTTTTAGAGTGTAGCTGCTGATTGCCAGAGATATCACGGCCACGTACTTTTCTCCCCACACAGGGGACGCTCTCCTGTCAGAGCTGAACATGATCAGATATAGTGCCAATGTTTGATGTTGGAGCGTACCTTCCTTCCGCTTGGTCAGAATTACATATTTTTGTATTGATTTTTAAAGTTTGTCCTGTTTCACTGCTATGTAGGTGGAGCCGCGGAGGACAGCTAGTAATAAATAAGACCCTATAAATATCAAAAATTCAGACGTGAGCGTCAGTAGGCCCTAGGAACCAAGTTACCCCAACTATTATATAACATTTCAGTAATTATTTACCGGTCTAATGCTGATCTTTCTGATCGTAAAATAGCAATTGCTGAGAAGAATTAATAATTAATAGCAGAATTATGGTATTTGCAGGTTCCTCTAGAGTGTCTCTTTCTCTTGAATGATTTGGCACAATAAGCATATCGTCATCTTATAACAGGCTTAAGTTTCGACTTTGGTATTTTTCCGTCCAGCCGTTTTAGCTCTAGACCATCCTTAAGAAATTGTGACATACAGACCGACAGACAGACACACTCACCCATCATCGATATAAATGTTTAAACATCACAATCCATGCAAAACCAGAGCTTTAAAGTTTTTGACGATTCTAAAGGTTTCGCTCCTCCCCCCAAAAATGATAGGTTAAGGGGGGCGTAAAGCAAAAATCCGCATGTACTGTACAATGAGAGCAGTAGTGTGCATTATATTACAATAGAGCATCAGGTAGCTGTAGGCACTGACCTCATTTAGGATGTGGATGGACTGTAGACGGAGGTTCCTCCTCAGTCTCCCTAAACTGGTCTTCAGGCAGCACAGAGAAGAGGCCATTGTTGTGATGGGTGGCATCTCTCTGTACCCTGATCCAGCATCTCTTGGTATAGATGTTGTGGAAGTTAGAAAATGCACAACCAGTGATGTAGTCATCCGATTGTAACACCCTCTTGTGGTTCTGCTTACTGGCATCATTGGGGTGGGGGTGGGCTTTTGGGGCTTTAACCCCAATCTTTAAAGCCCACGCCCACCCCATCCCAATGATCTTAGGACATCCATCCCTTGGTTGTCAATAGCCCAGGCCCCTCTTCCTGCCAGTCTGTGTTTCTAATATGCATTCATGCGCGACACCTCCGTGGAGAATGCCTCCCAGCTCTCCGTCTGCACTTAAACTTCACTGAAGTGGAGAAACACCTCCACTCTAGAGCAAAAACTTACGGGTACAACCTGTATGTCCTTCCAACCTATTGGTTGGACTAATAACATTATCAGAGGGAGGGCTAAGCCCCTAATAACTTCTTAAGCGTGTGTCACCCCTGGTCATACTAGGTGATGTTTTCAAACCAGGCTTTAATAATTACAGTACTTTTCATGGTGGACATGTAGAAGTTTTTCAGTATCTTCAAGGGCAGCCTAAGGTCTCTGAGGTGGGAAAGACACCAAGGTGTCATTGTGCTTGGTCAAGGTTACGTCCTCCATGATGTGGGCACCGAGGTATTTGAAACAACCTCCCCTCTCCACCTGAGTGTAGTTAACACTGGTAGTGCCTTTACTGTTTACTCCCAAAGCACTGGAAGATTCTTCAAAGGCCAAGTCAGTCAACTGACCTCAACCCAACTGGACATGCAGTTCACTTGCTGTTGGCAGAAAGTCAAACAAACAATCAACTCCTTTTGTCTTGCTGACACTCCGGAGAAGACTGTTGTCCTGACATCACTGTGACAGACTCTCCACTCAGGTAAGCGTTATCATTTTTGGATCTACAGAGGCGATATGCAAACTTTAATGGATCCAGTTTTTTGGACAGAGAAGAGCATACAGTCAGATTCATAAGTGACACAATTTTCGTAATTTTGGCTCTGTACACCACCACAATGCATTTAAAGTTAAGCAATTATGATGTCATTGAAGTGTAGACTTCCAGCTTTAATTTAAGCATTTTACCCAAAATATTTAATGAGCCACTTAGGAATGACAGCCATTTTTCTGCTTAGACACCCTCTCCCCCATTTTCAGGGGCTCAAAAGTATTTGGATATTTGACTGGCAAGCTGTTCCATAGCCAGGTGGGATCAGGTCCCTTATCACTAGTAAGCAGGTAATTGAGTCCAAGTGTGGAATTCGCATTTGAAAGGCACCACTGTGAGCTCTCAATATGAAGTCCAAAGAGCTGTCCACGCAAGTAAAAAACAGGCCATCATTAGGCCGAGGAAACAAAACAAACCCTTTAGAGAGATAGCAGATAAACAAGGAGTGG
Organism: Polypterus bichir lapradei; assembly: GCA_026402145.1. Lineage (NCBI taxonomy): Eukaryota > Metazoa > Chordata > Cladistia > Polypteriformes > Polypteridae > Polypterus > Polypterus bichir. The sequence continues at coordinate 15,665,914 of JANRMT010061414.1, forward strand.
TCAAATCAACCATTTGGTAGATTCTTAAAATGGTGGAACACACGGGTGAACTCAGGAACACCAGAAGGCCTGGAGAACCACAGAATAAAACTGTGCTTTATGATTGCAGAATTCGGTCCTTGGTGAAGAAGACCCCCCTTCACAACATTTATCCAAACCAAGCACACTCTCCGGGAGGTAGACCTGTCATTGCCAAAGTCTACAATCAAGAGAAGACTTCATGAGAGTAAAGAGTTTACCACAAGGTGCAACCCACTGGTAGGCCTCATGCATAGGAAACATTTTTAAAAGCCTGTTCAGTTCTGGAACACTTTTCTTTGGACAAAGGAAACTAAGACCAATATTTACCAGAATGTTGGAAAGAGAAGAGAGTGGAGCAGAGAAGAAACGTCTCATGGTCTAATGAATACCACATCATCTGTGAAACATGGTGGAGACAAGTTTATGGCATGATCCTGCATGGCTGCCGATGGACGTCGGTGACTGGTGCTTATTGAGGATGAATTCTGAAGTGCCCAGGGCTCTACTGTCTGCTCAGATTCAGCCAAATGCTGCAAAACTGATAGGACAATCATTCAGAGTACAGATGGACAATGAGCCAAAATGTACAGTGACAGCAAATCAAGTGCTTTTCAACACAAAGCACTGGAAGATTCTTCAAAGGCCAAGTCAGTCAACTGACCTCAACCCAACTGGACATGCAGTTCACTTGCTGTTGGCAGAAAGTCAAACAAACAAGCAGCAACAATGACACAACACATAGTGCATAAGAGTAACACACAACAGGCAACATAGACAGACGTCCCTTTTTCAGGACTGTGTATTTCAACAATAATGTTTTAAAAATCCAAATAACTTTACAGATCTTCATTGTAAATTGTTTAAACAATGTTTTCCATGCATGTTCAATTAACCATAATCAATTAATTAACATGCACCTGTGGAATGGTCGTTAAGACCTTAACAGCTTACAGAAAGTAAGCATTTAAGGTCACAGTTCTAAAAACGCAGGACACTAAAGAGACTTGTCTACCGACTGTGAAAAACACCCAAAGAAAGATGCCCAGGGTCCCTGCTCATCTGCGTGAACGTGCATTAGGCATGCTGCAGGGAGGCATGAGGACTGCTGATGTGGCTAGGGCAATAAATTGCCATGTCCGCACTGTGAGACGCCTAAGACAGCGCTACAGGGAGACAGGAAGGACAGCTGATCATCCTCGCAGTGGAAGACCACGTGTAACAACACCTGCACAGGATCGGTACATCCGAATATCACACCTGCGTGACAGGTACAGGATGGCCACAACAACTGCCCGAGTCACACCAGGAACACACAATCCCTCCATCAGTGCTCAGACTGTCCGCAATAGGCTGAGAGAGGCTGGACTGAGGGCTTGCAGGCCTGTTGTAAGGCAGGTCCTTACCAGACATCACCAGCAACAACGCCGCCTATGGGCACAAACCCACCTTCGCTGGACCAGACAGGAGTGTCAAAAAGTGCGTGAGTTTCTGCATGACAGCAATGTCAGTGTTCTGCCATGGCCAGCGAAGAGCCCAGATCTCAATCCCATTGAGCACGTCTGGGACCTGTTGGATCGCAGGGTGAGGGCTAGCGCCATTCCCCCCAGAAATGTCCAGGAACTTGCAGGTGCCTTGGTGGAAGAGTGGGGTAACATCTCACAGCAAGAACTGACAAATCTGGTCCAGTCCATGAGGAGGAGATGCACTGCAGTACTTCAAGCAGCTGGTGGCCACACCAGATACTGACTGGTACTTTTGATTTTGAGCCTCCCTTCATTCAGGGACACATTGTGAAACATTTTTAGTTTATGTCTTATGGTGTTGACTCTTTTAGTGTTCATACAAATATTTACACATTAAGTCTACTGAAAGTAAAAACAGTTGAAAGTCAGGGGGCGTTTCTTTTTTTGCTGAGTATATATATATATTTTTCTGGTTTTTCATGAACCCGCTGCCAGTAATAGCAACGTGTCTGCTGAAGTGCTGTTACTTTCTAGTGACTGTAGATGGCAGACTGACCTCAGCTGTGCAGTTTAAAAAAAAACAAAAACCACTTGCATTGCCATGTGGCAGAAAAGAATTTAACAGAAGAACTTCATGGGACCTCTCAAGAGATTCCACACAACACTGGAAACAGAATTTGCAGATTTAGGTGAAACTAGGCCCCTGAAAATGGAATGTACTACTTTAAGACGCCGAGCCCAACAGAGATAAGAACGTGTTGTGGCCTCGGAGACTAAAATGGGACTCCACAGATAAAAAGAATGGTTTTAAATGAGTAAAAGGGGGAGATCCAGCAGGAGAACACTAGAATCAGGCCACCAAATTTACAGACAGACGACAGAGAGGAATGGGATGGCACTATACAGACGACAAGTGGAGCGGCGATCCATGCACAGTAAGTGGGATGCAGGTTTGCAGACAGGAATACATGCAGCCAATGAGACAGAGTCCTACAATGTTATATTTCAGCCAGGCTTCCTCCTCCTCCGACTGGGGTTCACACCTTTGATTTATGTCATCTTTGTTCATGTTTGATTCTTTTGTTAACGATAATCTTGTGAATTGTGTTAAGAGTAGTTAGTTTCACCCAGTGTTCGCAGTGGTATGCCATGAGAGCTACCCAGGTGTGCTGTGGAAATAATAGTGTACTGCACCTGAGTCTGAACCCGGTGGTGGAGACCTGTCTGAGGAGGACAGGACTACCTGAAGAAGCTGGCATAAAAGAAGCTCTGCGATTGCTATGTTCCAGACACTTGGAGCACTTCGGACACGTCTCCTGGCTGGCTACAGTCCCATCTACCTGGATATGTGGTTGCCAGCAAGTCTCACGGAGAATGTGAATGGTGGGTTTCCTCTGGGGCAGCAAGGGGTGAGTGAAGAGACCAAGCAGCTGGGAGATGTTAGCAAAGGTGCAGAACGCTGATCTCAGAGCTGCTTCTCCGGTAGTCTCGCCCCTTCAGACAACAGAGCACAGGTATGAGATCAGATCAAATCAAATCAAATAGCCTTTTATTGTCAATTCACTATATGTACAGAACATACAGAAGAATTGAATAACTGTTTCTCTCTCATCTTTGTAGTACAATAAAACATAAGATATATAAAAAAAGTATATAAGTATAACATATAAGATAAATAAAATTAGAACTTGTAAAGTAAACCAGTAGTGCAAAAGCCACTTACACTAAAAAGTGAGAGGGTGCATTATAGAGTAGCTTATGAGATGTACTTAAAGACAGACAGTTAGCAGCAGATGTGAGTGACCTCTCCTGAAATCGACCACAATCTCTTTGGTCTTCCCCACATTCAGAAAGAGATTGTTGTCATTACACCACTGGCCCAACTGGCTCACCTCGTTTCTATAGTCAGCTTCGTCATTATTGGTGATGAGGCCGACCATGGTTGTATCGTCCGCAAACTCGACAATGTGATTGGAACTGTAGATTGGTACACAGTCGTGGGTCTGCAGAGTAAAGGGCAATGGGCTGAGCACCCACCCTTGTGGGGCTGCTGTCCTCAACGTGATGGTCTTAGAGGTGTTATTGCCGACTCGCACATTTTGTGGCCTCCCTGTAAGAAAGTCCAACACCCAGTTGTAGAGAGAGGTCTTGAGTCCCAAGTGGCTGAGTTTTTGTATTAGCTGCTGGGGAATGATTGTGTTGAACGCTGAACTAAAATCTAAGAGGTAACATTCGCACATAGGAGTTCTTTGAGTCCAGGTGGGTGAGGGCTGGATGGAGAACAGCAGAAATAGCATCTTCTATGGACCTGTTTGACCTGCATGCAAACTGAAACGGGTCATGGGAGGGGGGAAGAATGGACTTAATGCTCTGCATAACCAGCTGCTCAAAACATTTCATGATGGTGGAAGTCAGTGCCACGGGCCGATAGTCGTTATAGCTAGATGGGAGGGGCTTCGTAGGGACAGGAATTATGAGATATGATGCGTCTGAGGTTGGTAAAGTAGTGGTGTGCCTTGGCATGCTTTTGGTTACAAAAAGTGCGCCACTACAGAAAAAAAGGTTGGGAAACACTGTGTTAGAGATTTAATGTCACTAATGTATTTTATTAGTTTGGAGGTATTGTTTGGTTTCTTTATGTACAAATTGCCTTTGTTTATGTGCCTTGTGAGATTGCGTTAGTTTGGACGTGTGCAGAGAAGAAATGTTGAGAATATTGGGTGAAGGGTGCTAAGGATAGAGCTGCCATCAATACATTCGCAAGACGAATGAAAATAATCACAAAATAGCTGGAAAATCCTCAAATCACTGAAAATCAAGGGCTGTCAGAGTTCTGTTTTTATAGTAGACCGCTTCATCAGTACTCAAAATACAGACGCATTTCAGCAGGGATGACAGCGTGGTGTCTGTGAGACATTGGGATCTGGCGAGGGGGAGACGGAGGGCACCGTGGACAGCTGCCTGTCATGTAAGTCAGGGCGACATGCTAAAGAGTGACACGTCAAATCGATCAAGTGAAATAAAAAGCAAGGGCTGGCCTGGGCAGTAGAAGGGTGGCAGGTGGAGTGAGCAAGTCAGTGGGATTGAATCGGCGCGCAGTTCAACCAGTTTTTGACTTGGGATGAAAAAGTGCTGGGGTTGTCGTTGACTATGCAGTGGCGCGGAAACCGCAAATGAGTTTTAAAGTAGAGTAAGAACTGGGATGGTGACAGCGTGACCTGTGCCACACACGGTGCACAAGACCGTAAGTACAAGAGCGAGCTACGAAACTGATTGATAATTCTGGACGATACTTCAGTAGCTATGGCGTCCCTCGTGGCCTGAGCAGTGAAGGGGTTATAGTTGGGTGTAAATACAGGGCGACTCAAAAAAGATTTCAAAATGATTTATTTCACTTTACAGAACAATGCAGTAATTGTAAATGGTTTAGGTGAGCATAAAGTTTATTGTCCCAGGGTGGAGTTTGCATGTTCTCCCCGTGTCTGCATGGGTTTCCTCCCACAGTCCAAAGACATGCAGATTAGATGCATTGGCGATTCTAATGTGTGCTTGGTGTGTGTGTGCCCTGCGGTGGGCTGGCGCCCTGTATTGGCTGGGATTGGCTCCAGCAGACCCCCGTGACCCTGTAGTTAGGATATAGCAGGTTGGATAATGGATGGATGGATGGATGGATAAAGTTTATTGTGTAATTTTACAAGTGCTCACTATGGCCTCCTGCAGCTGTACGGACAACATCAACGCGACGGTCAAATTCATCCCACACTCGATTGATCATGTCGGGCGTCGCTGTACTCGCGCTCTTTCAATGCGATTTCGGAGATGTGGTGGCACATAAACAGAATCCTTAACGTACTCCCACAAAAACAAAAAAGTCACACGGCGTGAGGTCTGGTGATCTTAGGGGCCAGAACTGGCGGGCCAAATCGTGGGCTCCTTTACAGCCAATCCAGTGACGAGGGAGCTCGTTGTTGTTGAGAAATGCGCAGACTGAAGGCGGCCATCTTGCGGTGACAGTCAGAAACTCTCTGACCCCCCTCTTTCAATTGGTATGTGATCGGTTCCCAGGTGCCTCCACAGTTGTGGTGCTTTGAAATCGGATGAATCTTTGTGAATCACCCTGTATATCCCAGTTTGGTTATTTTTGTTTTATTGCATTATTCTCCGTTTTTTTTTTTTTTTTCTTCAGTTGTTCAATAAGCTGCTTCCTGCAGCCACTTCCTTATTCTGCTGTGCCTTTTTCCCAAAACAAACCCCGGGTCGCTAAGACCGCAGTGACTGTTACGTTTCCCACCACAGGAACGTTTTTTCAGGAGCTGAGGATTTTTTTTTAAAAGACTCTGGAACTTTTGCAGCATTCCCACTGCAGGAACTCATTCCATTTGTAGTTCCTGGTACTTTTTTAGCTCCTATTCCAGGTTACGTACTTTTCGTTCAAGCAGGAACTATTGTGGGTGGGGCTTGAGTGATGAATTGTGCTGATTGGCTGCCCACAAGCACTGGCGCCATCTTACAAATCTGTTAGCAGTTTGGACTTTGGAGAGTTTTTGGTGAAGATGGAGGGCCACACTTCACACTGCATTGCTCTTCAGGGCTGCCTGATGTTACAGTTGCCTTTGAAGCAATAAAGTTCGGGAGGTCCCTGTGAACTGATCACGCCGCACTTTATACCGCAGCAATCTTTTTACACATCACATATTTTCCATAAGAGTTACAGATCCTGGTTTGTGATGGTCCATGTTGGCTCCATGCTCCCCTTCTTGCATCTGGGAGCCTCTTGAACCCGAACCGTCGATGGTCATGAACCAAAATGAGCCAAGCAAATGAGGACACACACTTACAGCACAGCAAAGGGTAGGATCAAAGGTGTCGATTAAAACCAATCCAAAAAGCAGCGTTTAATCTTTAAACAAATAATCCATAGAAACTAGTGAAAAGATGAGGAGGTTGAAAACAAGCCAGTAAACCATCCATTAAAATGAGGTGAAAATTGCAGGCAGGAATCTGCCCTTTAAAAATGCACCGACCCTAAAACCGACGCCCCACCGACGGGCACAGTCAGTCTTCAAAACCAAGCCTCGCCTCGCTCCTTCCGTCCCCCGCTGCCACTCTTCTGACAGGAGCGTGTGGTCAGTCCAGCTCCTCCAAAACAAATGCTCAGCTGGGGTGGCCCTCCTCAATCCCCCTCGAGCATCAGCTCTACGCCCATCCTAAGGGCTCTCCTCCCGGCTGCCAGCCTCCTCTTCTCCGTACGCTGGTGTCTCCCATTCCTGCCTCGTTCTGTCATTGCCCTCCGTCTCTCGTCCCTTTTCCTTTCTCTGTTTCTGTCCTCTCTCCACCGAGCAGGCTCCCGTTATTAGCTTGATTGGGCACAGATGTGACCCTGTGCCCATTCCAAGGCGTGAATGTGGCACCTGACTGATCCGCTCGTATTTGCACGTTGAGTGGGCACCACAGTCCACCCTGGAGCGGCGGCGGCGGCGTCATGCGCACATCTGCAGTCGCTCTGAGCCTGCACGCTCTCGAGACGGTGATTATTTATTTAAAGCCTGCCCGACGCCACAGACCGCTTATCACAGGCACTACAAGTGGCTCAGGGCCGACGTCATGCAGGAAGTTCCTGTGGTGGGCAAACACATAAGCGTTCACTTCGTTTATAATACTAACCTGTAGTTAGAATGAGTACGGGCTGCTAGCGACCCTAAAAGAAGGGGACACACCCCACTGTCACGGGGTGTTTCAGCCTACCGTGTTGTGAGGGAGATGACACTTTGGAAAGCCGCACCGGTGTCAGGGTCGGCCAGCATTGCCCGTCTTTTCCACCGACTTAATTGTCCTATGCAGAAAGAAACAAAAGTAGCTTCTGTAATGAAGGTATGAAAGAAAGATTAATTGTGCCTTGAAAAAAAAATTGCTTTTATATTCAGAAGTACTAGGGGGCTTTGCCCCCTGCTTGCTTTGCTCGCAAACCCCCGTGCCTACAGAATGCACTAGCCTCTTTGCGGTTCTGCCTCTCACGTAATTTTACATTACACCGAGTAATTAACTATATTAAAAAATAGTAAAACAATCATTTTAAAGTAAAATTATGTTTCATGTAACGTTAGAGTGGGCGGCACGGTGGCACAATGGGTAGCGCTGCTGCCTCGTAGTAAGGAGACCTGGGTTCGCTTCATGGGTCCTCTCCTGTGTGGAGTTTGCATGTTCTCCCCGTGTCTGCGTGGGTTTCCTCCCACAGTCTAAAGACTCTGCAGTGGGCTGGCACACTGCCCGGGGTTTGTTTCCTGCCTTGCGCCCTGTGCTGGCTGGGATTGGCTCCAGCAGACCCCCGTGACCCTGTAGTTCGGATATAGCGGGTTGGATGATGGATGGATGGTTACGTTAGAGTTATTCATTGCATAATACAACTTCGTTCTGTTTGGCTTTGAAATTAACACGCAAAAACTTGTTAAACTTACACTTTTACTATAAAACCTAAGGAAAAACTATTTTTTGAATTAAATTTTCATGAATATTGCATTGAATTGTGATGCTGTGTTTGGCCTTCCATCGTGACAACGCAACGTATGACTGCCCGTGAGTGAATTTTGTTTCTTTCACTCTGTTAAATAAAACGAGTTTTTCAAATGTTTGGCTCTGACATTTGTTAATTGTCTTTGCAACAGCTGTTCTACTGCGGTGGGCTGGCGCCCTGCCCGGCGTTTGCTTCCTGCCTTGCGCCCTGTGTTGGCTGGGATTGGCTCCAGCAGACCCCCGTGACCCTGTAGTTAGGATATAGCAGGTTGGATGATGGATGGATGGATGGACAGCTGTTCTAACGGGAAACTGTTAACATTTTTATATGAATGGAATATCAAGATCTCCTTTTTTGTGTAATGTTATCCGTGGAAGATGTGCTACATTACCTTTCTTGGATACAGACGGTGTTAACGGTTGTAGATATCTATCCACTATCCAACCTGCTATATCCTAGCTACAGGGTCGCAGGGGTCTGCTGGAGCCAATCCCTGCCAACATAGGGCGCAAGGCAGGACACAAACCCCGGGCAGGATGCCAGCCCACTGCAGGGCACACACACACACACACCAGGGACAATTTAGGATCACCAATGCACCTAACCTGCATGTCTTTGGACTGTGGGAGGAAACCCACGCAGACACGGGGAGAACATGCAAACTCCACGCGGGGAGGACCCGTGAAGCGAACCCGGGTCTCCTAACTGCAAGGCAGCAGCGCTACCACTCCGCCACCGTGCCGCCCGCTTGTAGATATTCTACGTGATATTGTAAGTTGATGTTTTCATCTTCTGCACCATCACCACCTACTGTTTCAGCACAGTCTATTGATAACGCATTTAACCAACTTGCCGATCGGCATATTTTGTCGTTAATTCGTTTGACTTCATCGTTTCTCGGTGCTAGGATTGCCCGTGTACTCATTTCTTCTGTTGATAACCCTCTGTGATGAAATTCTTCAATAAGATTTGGACATAAAACGTCTCTAATTGGGAACTTAAAGTGAGGAAAACGTACAACAACAACAACAACATTTATTTATATAGCACATTTTCATACAAACAGTAGTTCAAAGTGCTTTACATAATAAGGAATAGAAAAATAAAAGACACAATAAGAAAACAAAATAAATCAACATTAATTAACATCAAATAAGAGTAAGGTCCAATGGCCAGGGGGGACAGAAAAAACAAAAAAAAAACTCCAGACGGCTGGAGAGAAAAATAAAATCTGTAGGGATTCCAGACCATGAGACCGCCCAGTCCCCTCTGGGCATTCTACCTAACATAAATGAAACAGTCCTCTTTGGATTTAGGGTTCTCACGGAAGGACTTGATGATGATGGTCACGTAGACTTCTGCCTTTTAATCCATCCATCATTGTTGGAGCATCATGAAGCTTTGAGTAGGTGGAGGTGGCACAGGCCACCACCACAAAGAAACCAGAAAAAGGAACAGAAGAGAGAGTAGGGGTAAACGTAAAAGTTTATAAGAGCTGAGAGCGCAGGAACTGCGTCTGACAAAAGCATTCATACAAATGAAAGGTGAGAGGGCCATGTGTGTGGTTGAAAATGGTTGAGAGGAGGGCGGGACTTGGGGAAAAAAATCTCATGGCCAAAGTCTCAACTCACGGGACTTGAAAAAACCTTCATAAAAAGTCTCATCTCGTCGCAGGATATTTTTGTATAATAGAGAGACATAATAATTTTATGCTTAATTTAAAATGTAATACTTAAACCAAGTGAGCAGCTTTTGTTGTTATGAAAAATATCTGCAGTGACGAGCTCTGTACTTTGGTAATTTTGGTTATTATTTACCCTTGAGAAATGCCAGGTTGTTTTATGTTACGATTAAGAAATTCACAAAATGTAAAATGATTTTTTATTTAACAAAACCACACAGACTGCTTTTGAGATGTCTTCTTAATTTTGCATTATGCTTTAAATTACATGCAGTGTTACAGCACTAGCAGTAATTATACTTTAGTTAATAAACGTAAGTTATAAAACAAGCAACTTTGTTAAGCAAAGGTGTAGTATAAAGGAGAAATATTATGTGGTGTGGGGGGGCTGTCATATTCATGTGGTCCACTGGGGGGCCTTGGAGTGATAACAATTGAGAGCCACTGCGCTAGATGATGCTAGAATTATTGCAGTCCCCTCTCAGAGTTAAAGCCTTCTGTCCTGGTTAGCAGGGTCCCACCTATCACGGATGGAACTGGTTGCTGCCACCTAGTGGCTTGGGGGAGGCCCAGCGGCCTTCAACTCTGGTGTCGTCAGCCTCCTCATAGACATATATAGGTAGACGGCGCATTCGCTGTGGTGCCCAGTCGACACGATACGTCAGCACGTCTGCCATATTGCGAGTGGTAAAAGTGCCATTTAAACTAATACAGGTAGACATGGAAACCGGGTTTTCTGATGAAAAAACAATAACGTTTAAAACGGTATCGTTTACATACAACAGATTTTGGCGAATCGTTTAAATGCAATTATTTATATCAATTTCTACACTAATAATGGCTGTTATTAAATAATATTATTATTAAATAATTCCTCCCATATAAGTAACATTTCTCGGACTGCCTTCTTCCATCTCTGAAACATTTCTAGACTTCGGCCTGTTCTTACACAACACAGTACTGAAGTATCGGTTAATGCCCGAGTCACCTCACAGTATAGATTACCGTAATGTTATTCTCTCTGGCATCCCACAAAAACGTATCCATCGCTTACAACTTCTTCAAAATTCTGCTGCCGGGATAATAACCTGCTGTTCTAAATCCACTGAACACATCACACCGATTCTCTCTCAACTTCACTGGCTCCCTGTTAATTACAGAATACAATACACAATCCCGCTCTTAACATTTAAAGCTCTCCACAACCTCACTGATCTCCTCCAGACTGACACTCCTCTCGCTCACTCAGATCCTCATCTTCAGCTCCACTTTCTGTACCACACGTCAGACTCAGTGCTATTGGAGCTCGAGCGTCTCTCCTGGTGCTCCTCAACTCGGGAATTCTCTTCCCTCTCATATCCGTCAGCTCAATTCAATAAGTCATTTTAAAACTGCCCTCAAAACTTATCTTTTCAAACTGGCATACCAATCGTGAATTTTGCACGGTTACTGCCAGTTATCTTTGTTTGTTTGCTAATTATTGCTTTAGGATTTATCATTCTCTTGTTTTAATTTTACTAATGTTGTTTAAATTTTATTGTAAGGTGACCTTGAGTGCTAAGATTATAAAACGGGATTTTCTAATGGCCAAATATAACCAAAACAATCGTTCAGCCTAGCCTATGAAATGTAATCCCCCGGGATCTGGTTTGGAGCGCACAGCGGTTTGTACAATCCCTAGCAGCACATTATTCATTACTGTACTTCACTCCACAGCAGTGCCACTCGCAATATGGCGGTGACGTTGATGTACGATGCTGCTGGTCATGTGGCGTCTAGTAATTCTATGTCTATGAACCTCCTCACGTCTCTTAAACGAGGTGGCTCACTACTTCCTGTTCTTGCACTGGCACTTCGAAGGACCCTTCTGTCCCTTGTGTGCACTTTCTTCTTCTAAATGCAGCCTCCACCGGGGGTCTCCTCCTGTCTTGTGCCACCTTTTTGATTATTATACCCTGGCAATTCCTGACATTTTCCAGTAAGCATATAAAATAAATAAATTGTAAGTTTACTCTGAGCTTCAGGCACACGCAACAAACAGAAAATCTGAAGGAAGCTTTGTGTTGCTCTTTTTATAAAACAAAGCTGGGGGAAGCAGAAACCAGCATGGGGGGTGGCCTTGCCAAGAACGGAGAGTTATGGTATTAACAGAGAGTGGAGAGAGCAAAGCAGAGTGGAGATCATCAGCACAGTAAGACAGCAGGAATGAAAGATAAAGAAAAAAACACAACTCATTGTTGTGGCCGTCCCAAGGCATTGTGAAGCAGCGCATTAGAGGACAAAGAGCTGATATGAGAATCACTAAGCTCACCCTGGTGACGTCTAGACAGAGAGGCATATGGACTGGCAGATGAGACTCGGGCAGAGTCACAGAGGTGGGCCTGTCCAGGCAAATGAGGAGCACGGTGTTCATTAAGAGCAGGTGTGGTCAAGAGATAACAAAACTGTCCGCATCCCAGCATGCTCAGAATTACGATTGGATATCAATACCTGAAGACGTGGCCTCAGTGACTCTGAAAGACGGCTAATCTTAAGGGCATGTTGGCTTCAACACTTCGGGTTGTTGTTGGTGTTAAATGAGGAACGGGCCCTAATGTGCTGCCATCATGGAATGTGAGAGGGCCAGACATCAAGAGCAAAGGGCAAATGAGTTCAGAAGAGCCTACGTCTGTATCAGCGTCTGTAACCTGGATTTTAGAACGACGCGCACCGCTAGAGAGGTGTGGGACTTAAACTAGCCAGCCATTTTCAAGGCCTGACTTTGTCATTGCAGGGTGGCAGGAAACGGGAGCCTTTCGCAGTCGCACTGATGTACCGGGTACGCTTTCTAGTACCTCGTATTCATTTCAGTTATTATTTCATTTCTATACTTATTAAATTATGACCACTATTATTTGGTTTATCCATTTTAGTATTTTTGTTATTCATTTTGATTGCCATTTTGTTGGGTTGCTTTGGCTTTGGCCAACATTTGGTTGATGGCAGCACAAACCTACTGCTGTCACATGCTGTAGTCCTGGACTGGGAGTTGCAAAGCACATAAGCGCCACGTTTCTCACTGGTTTTGTTTCTAAACTTACCAAAGTGTGTGTGTGTGTGTGTATTTATTTATCTACCTACTGTATTTATTATTTATTTTTTGTAAACAGCAGCTGTAAAAAGCCAAATTTCCGCCGGGGGAAAAATAAAGTTCTATCTATCTATCTATTATATAGTGCCTTTCCTATCTATCTGTCTATCTATCTATTATATAGTGCCTTTCCTATCTATCTATCTATCTATTATATAGTGCCTTTCCTATCTATCTGCCTATCTATCTATTATATAGTGCCTTTCCTATCTATCTGTCTATTATATAGTGCCTTTCCTATCTATCTATATATCTATTATATAGCGCCTTTCCTATCTATCTGTCTATCTATCTATTATGTAGCGCCTTTCCTATCTATCTGTCTATCTATCTATTATATAGTGCCTTTCCTATCTATCTATCTATCTATTATGTAGCGCCTTTCCTCTCTGTCTATCTATCTATTATGTAGCGCCTTTCCTATCTATCTGTCTATCTATCTATTATATAGTGCCTTTCCTATCTATCTATCTATCTATTATATAGTGCCTTTCCTATCTATCTATCTATTATATAGTGCCTTTCCTATCTATCTGTCTATTATATAGTGCCTTTCCTATCTATCTATCTATCTATTATGTAGCGCCTTTCCTCTCTGTCTATCTATCTATTATATAGTGCCTTTCCTATCTATATATCTATTATATAGTGCCTTTCCTATCTGTCTATCTATCTATTATATAGTGCCTTTCCTATCTATATATCTATTATATAGTCCCTTTCCTATCTAATTTTCTATCTAAATCTGTCTGTCTGTAATCCTTCAAATACAGTACTTTCAGTAATGCCCACTAGAGGGGGTTAATCACCATCACACTGTGGCTAATAATAAAACACATTGTCCAGAGGTGTCCAGCTCTGGTCCTGGTGGGCCGCAGTGGCTGCAGGTTTTCATTCCCACCCTTTTCCTAATCAGTTTTCACTGCTAATGAACATCTTTTTCCCTTCATTTTAATCGCCCTGTTTTTAAGGATTCAGACCTCTGAATTGATTCTTTTCTTCATTAAATGGCAGTCAAACAGAAATGAGACATGAAACGGGCCGACAGATGAGCAGTTAAATTGTGGCTTCAAACTCCAACCAGTTTATTAATAAGAAGCCGATTCTTGCTGTTCATTAAAGCCGTTACTGAATATCAGGACTTGTCGCTGCTCTCATTCGGTTGATTTTCTGTTTTTTCTAAGACCACCGTCAAGACGTTTTGGTGACCTGAGCAGACCAACATGACAGAGACCTTCACCTTTCTTTATTTTCAGGTTAGCTGGTCATTGTCTGATGGAGAAGTAACGTTTGCTTTTGTGGTGGATGGTGCCCTGCCAGTGTGCCAGCTTATCGAACACAACCCACCATAAATCAGCATCCATAACCTCAAAAAATCTTCCGCACGAAGGAAAAATAAGTCTGCTAACTTGAAGTTTTTTTCCCTTCTGTGTAAAGGTATGGGGTTCACCAGGACCAATACGGTGAAAGGGGGCGTGTCCTTATGCAAATGACTTACACAGCGTTTTAACGTTTTACATTTTACGGTTTGTCTACCTTCGCTATTTAACAGTTTTACGCTGTTGATTTTTTTCAGTGTACCCCAAATATGTATGTCATCGAGTTGTGGCAGGAATTATCTGTCTCTACATTATTTCATCTGTTTATCCATTTTCTGTTTTATTCTTTTCTGAATCACAGTGGCCTTCTATGCAGAACTGGGGCGTAAGGCGAGAAAACCTTCCTAGATGGGATGCCAGTCTATTGCAGTACTTCAATTCTGACAAGTTTATACTCATTGATATTGGACAGAATAAATAAAAGGTATAATGATGGAGAAATACGAGGGCTGTCCAGAACATTCTGTAACAAAGTTGTGTTTAACACATCTGCCGGTAAATTTGATGAATTGTAAAATAACTTAGTATGTTCAATTTCAGGTTTTGTGGCCTGGCCCAGATCCTCCAGTGCTGCCAAGGCAAATCCCCCGGAGATGCCAGCGGACCACAGCATCTGCGGCCCACTCACTGGCACAGGCCCAGCCTGTCATTGACATTTAATCAAACTTGCGTGCCTTTGGGGACGTGCGAGGAAAACCAGCGCACATGGAAGAAACCCCGTGCAGATATGGCGAGAATGTGCAAACTCCACAGGATTCAAACCCTGGGTGCTCGATCTATAAGACAGCAGCGCTGCCCACAGTGCAACCGGCAGAGACGGAACGCAAGAATATTAGAGGTACCTGTAATGTAATACTAATACTGTATTCATTTGCCAAGTTGGTTACTGAAAACTATGAAGATATGAAGCTGCGCTGCCAACAGCCACTAAGACACCGTCACGTTCGCCAGTGAGTCTGTCCAAACCACCACCACCTAGGCCATCAGACTAAGGGTCTTGAAACCCTAAAAATCAATCATAAAATCAGATCCCGACTTATACGCCCGTTCAAAAATACGACACTTAATTTTTTTTTTTAACATCTTCTTGCCTCCTCCAAATTCACACCAGTTTCTCAGACACATTGAATTTTGTTGCAGCAGCGCAGTTACCGATTTCTTTCGCCACTTTAGTGACTTTTAATTTAAAACCAGCTTCATATTTTCTTCTGATCGAACGCTCCATCGTAGATAAGGCATGCTCTTACGATAAAGGTGTATGAGGGTGTGAGATACAAAAATCACAAATCAGTGCAAACGTCACTTCGAAATAGTGCGGGTCTTACCGTGTGGTGACGTAGGCACAGTAGAGAGAGAGAGAGAGAGAGAGGGGAGGAGCGCACGCTGATACAGCGCATTGCCACACCCACATAGGGAAAAAAGGCCAAGTAGATATTGCTGCAGACCGGAGTAAAATGGGCGTGAATATCATTTTCGACTTCAGCCAATCATATATTAAATTTGCGCACGTCAGTCACAGATCAGCCAATCGCAAATTTAAACGTCGCGGTCAATTACCGTTTTTGGGCGTTAGCATATCGTAATCTCTTGGACCAATAGCGTTAGTTTTCCACATCCAACATTATAAAATACCGGAAATTATACGCTAAAATCAAGTCTCGACTTATGTATTTCTAAATACAGTAGATGTGTGAACAGAGAGCGATCCTGCGGCTGTGAGGTGTCGGAAGAAGGTGATGGCATTTTGTTAACAGCCCAATCTACTTTTGAATTGTGACCAGCCTGTCCTGCGCTGGTATTGTCTGTCCATCCATGTGTTGAGCCCTTGTAATGTGATGTTGAATCAGAAGGTAGTCTGAACCTCCTTCATCAGTACCAGATGCAAGTTAGCAACACACCCTGGACTGGCATTAGTATTTTGTTTCACTAATTACATTTATGTAATGTCATGGTGGCACAGTGAGGAGTCCTGCTTTCAGAGATGACTTGAGAACTACATGTGAACGCTCTGTCCATGTTTGTGTATGTCTGTGTTTTGTCAGGAATACGTGTGTTATGTTAGGTGTGGAGTACCATATGAACCTGGCTGAGTAATTGTGAGCTGCTGCTGTAACAGGCTGGCAACCCCGTCCAGGCCTCAGCTCACTGGGCACACAGACTGGACAAGTGGATAACAGAATGGGTGACCACCACACAGTAAGTGAGTGGTAGAGAATGGACGGCCCGCATCGCGCTTTACAGTCCATTAGCTCGGACTGCCCACCCGAAGTGAGCGACTCTTTGGTACTGAGGATCACTGAACGATCTTCCACGCTCTTTTTCATCATAGACGTGTGGGCCTCACTTCTGCGAGGGAACGCTGAGGCCTTCTGTTTCGCCCACCAGCCCAACCCAGCTTGCAAAACAAGCATGACTGTCTAATTGCAGTTGAAAAGGAAGGGAAACTCTATGCCCTTTGGTGTTTAATTAATCTGGCCTTGTTGAGGCTGGGACAAAGAGCCCATTGAGAGCACCAGTCTGTCCTCCTGAGAAATTGTTATATCTAAGAAGTTCTGCCAGCAGGGACAGAAGGGAAATTTCAGCTCTGTGGGAGAATATGGGCGAGCGGTGGGGCCTCCAATTACTGTCTGACTGATGTGGATTAAAGAGTCACCAGCAGGTCTACAAAGCTCCTGAAATCCTGTCTGGTCCGACCTGGAGACATACGTGTCGGTGTGTGTGTGTGTCTACACTTCGACTCAGCTTGTACAGTATGTCTGCGTACAAACAAAGACGAGCACAAAAACAGATCAACATTCATGGTGTGCAAACGTCTGATTGTGTGCTGTAAGCCCTGCTTCGGGACTGGAACGACTTAAAAAAATGTGAATCTGAGGGCTGATGGTGGAGCCCACCGATTAGCGTTTAGTGTAACGAGTGCCTGCTTGGGAAACTCCTTTTATTTAATATGCAAAAGAAAGAAATGCTTATTCGTTTGTTATATGGCATCCTATCCTGCCTTCTTCTTAGCACTGCCAATAACTAAAAAAGACAAATCCTCAGAGTTTGGTGACATCACTCCCACTTATGGGTGGCACCGTGCTTAGCCCCTCTGCCTCACCTCACCAGGAACGCGAGTTCGAGTCCCAGCTGGTTTCCTATAGTTGAGATTTTTTTTTTGTGATCACATTTTTCTTACAGAATTGGTGTACATTAAAACGAACAATCATTATTTAAAACCAATATTTAGATTAAGTATATATGCCGGATGAAGGAATGACAACTCCACCAAAGGGAAAAATTGGTGGCACCAACAAAGTAACACTCTTCAGGGCGCGTGTCCCACAAAACAAGGAAGAGGTCACCTCCATAGTGGAGCTCTGGTCAGAAATGACACCTCCTTCCACCAAGCTCAGGATTTTATGGAGAGTCGACCAGAAGGGGTGGAGTCAGACGTGTAGAGAGAAAGACATGACCGTGTTAGCGACACGCCCCCTCTCGTCATAGGGTCATACCGAGCCTCCAACGCACACGTGTGACAATTTATATATAGTGTAAATATATGCTGTACAGACAGGAGAGGACGTGACGGATGTTTGACGACTGGCTGACCAACCACAAGTGTGACCTGGTAGGTAACCACCTAATAATCAGATTGTGAATCAGACTGCAAAAGAATATAAGTGTGTATATATATATATACCTGTATATATGTATATATATATATAATACATACATAAATATGTGGTCCACATCACGTATTTATAAGAAAGAACGGAGCAGATTTGTTTTCCTTAGGAGATTGCATTCCTTCAATGTGGGACTGACATCTTTCACATCTTTTACAACTCTGTATTTTCTGCACTGTAGTGTGCTGGGCTGGTAACATCTCTTCAAGAGAGGCCCACCACATCAACAAGCTAATTAAAAGGGGAGGCTCAGCTATAGGACACACTCTGGACCCCCTGGAGGTCTTAGTGAAGGAGGGAAGGAAAACAAAACTGAGTGCCGTTATGAACAAAGCTGCACATCCTCTCTGTGACACAACAACACTGAGGACTTTCAGCCAGCAAATCATTCAACAGTGAAGTGTGTCAAGAAACATTACGGGGTCTCCTCGATGCCAACAGCAATACACCTGCATAATGTGGGGCTGGGACTGAGGCAGGGGCTGCTCTTTGTAATTTTAGCCAAGACCGTAGTCTTTTGTTTGTTTTCTTGTAATTCTTGTGGGTGTTTAAAGTTTTTTGTTTGTTTTAACATTTATATATTTAACAGAATGCTGTAAAAGCTAAATGTCCCCTCTCCTTCATCTGTCCATCTATCTATCTATCTATCTCAATGTTTGTGGTGTGCCATCTGTTGGAATAAAAAAATGCAATGCACTTTATTACTACACATCTATCTGTCTATTTATTAGTGCGTTTCATATCTATATCTATCTATCTATCTATCTATCTATCTATCTATCTATCTATCTGTCTATCCATTATTAGTGCCTTTCGTATCTATCTATCTGTCTATCTATCTATCTCAATGTTTGTGGTGTGTCATCTGTTGGAATGAAAAATTCAATGTACTTTATTACTACACATCTATCTATCTATATTAGTGCCTTTCATATCTATCTGTCTGTCTGTCTTTCTATTATATAGTGCCTTTCATATCTATCCATCTGTCTGTCTGTCTATTATATAGTGCCTTTCATATCTATCTATCTATCTATCTATTAGTGCCTTTCA
>JANRMT010061414.1:15685251-15700107 GCA_026402145.1 Polypterus bichir lapradei
TCTATCTATCTATCTATCTATCTATCTATCTATCTATCTATCTATCTCAATGTTTGTGGTGTGCCATGTGTTGGAATGAAAAATTCAATGTACTTTATTACTACACATCTATCTATCTATCTATCTATCTATCCATCCATCCACAACTAACACAATGATAAAAGAACATTTCAAGGACATGACCGCGGCCTCACCCTCTGATGCGTTTTCTGCACTCTCACCAAACTGGCTACTAGGCTCCAAGTCCTTTACAGCAAAACATTCCAAACGAGTATTTTCTTGGTTTCTTTGCAAAAGATGTCTTTTAATTAGTCAGCCATTGTTATTAATTTTGAGAGATGAAATGATACTGCCCAAAAAGTGCAAAAAAAAAAAAGACAAAACCAACAGCATTAGGATGAGAGTGAAGCTGGGCCGCTATGCCTGAACATTGAACAGATTCATTGTGTTCACGGCGTTTGTCCAGCAGATGGCGGTGGAGACTCCGTGGTGTTTGACTGGCGGGGCTTTTATTGTTTGGTGTTGACAGCTGGTTAAAATAAAGCAATCAGATATGATGAACATGTGCAATTAGTCACACCGCAGCCATCAGATATACACAAATAGCACACATCAATAATACATGGCCACCACTTGTTGGATGAGGTTAGCCAGAGACATCAAGTTCACGCAGTACCTTTGACATTTACATTCAAGCAGCAGTGGCAACAATGGAGGGTTTAGAGGGGCCTAGTGAGTGAGGCATTGGACTTTAGACCACATGGGCCACTGAGTCCAACCCTGACACCGCTAAAGTTTAGGGAGAGTCCATTCAACTCCCATGACAGATAGACGTAGGATCAGCGTCAAGCCCGTTTAATGACTTGGTATATTCTGCCCTCTCTTTTTCCAGATACCTCAGCTTCTGTCACATTGGAAAGGCAAAATGAACGAGTGGCTCCAGACCCTGAACTGTGTGGATTTGTCTTGCGGGTCGTTTTCTTTTTTGCTAGAATAAATTCCAGCTTCCCAAAGCAACAAGGAAGGGGGCTGGTAGTTCATGTCAATGCCTGTCCTTTATAACTCCAAGCGGATAATGCTACATTAATATTTGTGGCACAGCCGGGCCTTATCATTCACACTGCCAGGGGACAAGCGAGAAGAGCCAGGAGGCGGATGGGAGATGGAAAGTCACTCACTGAAGGGGTGGAAAGAACCGTCCAGAAATGTGCTCTCGTGTTTAGTTTCATTATTTTTTTTCCACTGAGTGATTTCCCAAACCTGCTCCTTTATTGCACTCGCAGTGTCCTTTCATACTCTGCAGGTGTGATTATTGTGGAACAGAAATCTAGAAAATAGGATGGCGTTTGTGCTAAGATCTGACATTGGTTTGCTTGTATTACTGCCGGTATGTGTGCACCTCCATTATATCCCTTTTGTTCTCTTCGCCTTTTTTACTTTCTCGTATACGAAGTCTAAGGAGAGTATGGTAATCGTTCAAAACTTCGACCTCGAGATTTGGATGAATCTCGACATTTTAGACCTCCCCGAGTCCAATTTACGTTCTCGTAGGGAAAATATTGTAACCGTCTAAGAATTCAATTTCGAGATTTTGATGAATCTCGACGTTTAAGACCTCTGAGTCCGAAAATACCGTTTTTGGAATGATGTCTGTGTGTGTAAAAACGATAATCCGAGCGCGCTTTCACTTAAGTATTAGGTAAACAACGCCGATTTCTATCGACTTTTGGGCAATTTCCGCTAACTGGAAGTGGTACTTTACCTTTTATTCATGCAGCTGCAGAGTCCGATTTATTCAGCTTTACTTTTATAATAAGTATTCAGTCAGTCAGTCAGTCAGTGTCCAACCTGCTATATCCTAACACAGGCTCACGGGGGTCTGCTGGAGCCAATCCCAGCCAGCACAGGGCACAAGGCAGGAACAAACCCCGGGCAGGGTGCCAACCCACCGCAGGACTAATAACTGTTCAATATATTATTAATTTGATTTGATTTGGTGCCGATGGTTCTTTAATGTACATAATATAAAAATGGAATCGTTGGCTTGCGGTTTACTCCATCCCCATATCTGAGTATACGAGAAAGTCGAGGGGAGAGCAGTCCCAATTATTGTGTGGGTTTACATTCACTTTTAACAACATCTCAAAGTTATTATTAAAGTTACCTTTGCAACTCCACGCAGAAAATCTGTCCATTTTTTTCCATGAAGAGTCTTTTATGCAACTGTTTTTTTTCTATAAATATCTTGTGATTCATGCATTCTTTTGTTTTCCGGACAATTAATAACCATGGACTTTACTGTGGAAGAGAGGTGAAGACGAGAGTGCAGGCAGGGTGGAGAAGAGTGTCAGGAGTGATTTGTGACAGACGGGTATCAGCAAGAGTGACAGGGAAGGTCTACAGGACGGTGGTGAGACCAGCTGTGTTATATGGGCTGGAGTCGCTGGCACAGGAGACAGAGCTGGAGGTGGCAGAGTTAAAGATGCTAAGATTTACATTGAGTGTGACGAGGATGGACAGGATTAGGAATGAGGACATTAGAGGGTCAGCTCAGGTTGGACGGTTGGGAGACAAAGTCAGAGAGGCGAGACTGCATTGGTTTGGACATGTGCAGAGGAGAGATGCTGGGTATATTGGGAGAAGGGTGCTAAGGATAGAGGGAAGAGGAAAGCCTAAGAGGAGGTTTATGGATGTGGTGAGAGAGGACATGCAGGTGACAGGAAGATATGGAAGAAGATAATCCACTGTGGCAACCACTAATGGGAGCAGCCGAAAGAAGAAGATAATTCTTGTCTGCTGTGTCTGCTGAGTTGCAGATTGGTATGCCGGCGCCAAGGATCTGGGTTCAGACTTTGACCTGCTCATTTATTAATTTTCCATGATAGATTTCTTTCCAGTTGCTCAGTTTAATGTTAGTTTCAAGTACAAGTTGGCCTGACATGCAGATGCCATCTACAATCACCTGAATGGAAAAAGTGGGCTCACAAACAGCATGGAGGCCGTGCCTCTTCTTACATCTCATACACAAAGGTGAGTCCCCCACATACGTAGTCCCTCATTCTCACCGCCTTACCTTGGCCGTGCTCTCTACCGTATTATGTACCTGTAATACTCTATGAATTACTGTCCACTTTATATTCTTTTTTTTTTCCAGATGAGTACTATAATCCTTGTTAAGTTGATAAAGTTGATGTGAAGCAGATCATTGATGTTGGTCTATCAGACCATTTTCTGGTGCTATTTAATATAGAAATAATGATCGAAAACATTCACGAGAAGCATAGGCAGAGTGGTGGCTCTGAGGCGAGGGATCTGCACTGGCAATCGGAAGGTTGCCGGTTCGAATCCCGTAAATGCCAATAGGGACTCTGCTCTGTTGGGTCCTTGAGGAAGGCCCTTAACCTGCAATTAATGAGCGCTTTGAGTAGTGAGAAAAAGTGCTATATAAATGCAAAGAATTATTAATTGTTAAATAAAAACTTAAAAAAAAAAAAACATGCTTTTATTTAATATGTACTAAAAAGGAGAAAATGGGCTTCAAATTTGTGATCTACGATTCCTACTAGACATACAGAGCAAGTTAAAGAAAAGCATGTAAACTAATAATAATAATAATAGAAAACACTTCTTTGACACATCAGCAGCTTCAACATTTACATACATTCTAAGCAACCAGTCCGTTTGTAGTGCTAACTACAATAGCGAGGATAATGTAAATAGTAAGGTGGAAAATGTTAATATTAAGGTGAGAGCTGCTGCTGACATAGTCGCACCTGAAAAGACAGTTAAAAATCTTCTAGCATTGTTATACCATGGAAGACCCAAAGAGTGTCTGATTTAAAGAGAACATGCCGTAGAGCTGAGCGTAAATGGAGAAAAACTAAACTAACTATCCACTATGAGATACTGAAGCTTAAAACAACAGAATACAATAACAGTCCATCTTGAGAAGTGCTGCTATTTCTCTAGAATTATAAATAACAATGCTAGTAATCCCAGAATCTTATTCTCTATGATTGATCGTCTGCTAAACCCAGGTCACTCAAAGGAATGCCTCCAGAATACTTCCAGTGAAACTTGCGAGGCTATTGCTGTATTTTTTCAATCAAAAAATTAATGATATTAGAAATAATATAGTATATCTCCCCAACACTGCACATCCTCTTAAGCCCCAGTACTCCGTTATAAACAAATTAAATTCTTTCACCAGGATAGATTTACCTGATTTATATAAAATCATTTCTTAACTGAGACCCTCCGCCTGTGTCCTTGACCCAATACCAACAAGGTTTTTCAAAGAAGTATCAGGCATGCTAATTGATAGTATTCTTGACATAGTAAACTGGTCATTAGATATGGGGGTCTTCCTAGACTGTCTTAAGACTGCTGTAGTTAAACCCCTACTCAAGAAAAATAATCTTGACTCCTCTGCTTTTGAAAATTTTAGACCTACTTCTAACCTGCCTTTCTTAAGTAAAATTCTAGAGAAGGCAGTCATTATGCAGCTAATTGACCACCTCAATAAACTGCTGTTCTTGATGTTTCAGTCGGGTTTCAGAACAAATCACAGTACAGAAACTGCACTCGTTAAAGTAGTAAATGACTTACAGGTAAATGCAGACAAAGGCCATTTATCTGTTCTCATCCTCTTAGATCTGAGTGCCGCATTTGATACCATTGATCACAATATTCTTAGAAATCGACTTAGTCAATGGGTGGGCCTCTCGGATAGTGTCTTAAATTGGTTTGAATCCTACCTGGCAGGTAGAAAATTCTTTTAATTATACTTCAAAGACCCCTGATATTCTATATGGTGTTCCACAAGGCTCTATCCTGGGTCCGCTGCTCTTTTCGATCTACATGCTTCCGTTAGGTCGGATTATCTTGGGGCATAATGTGAACTACCACAGCTATGCTGATGACACGCAACTGTATTTATCAATAGCACCTGATGACCCCGACTCTGTTGATTCACTAACACAATGTCTTACTTGTGTTTCTGAGTGGATGAGTAGTAATTTTCTCAAGATTAATAAAGAAAAAACTGAAATTTTAGTGATTGGCAATAATGGATATAATGAGGTTATTAAAAATAAACTTGATGCATTAGGATTAAAAGTCAAGACGGAGGTAAAGAACTTAGGGGTAACTGTTGACTGTGACCTGAATTTTAAATCACATATTAATCAGATCACTTGGACAGCATTTTTTCACTTAAGAAATATAGCAAAAGTTAGACCTCTTATATCACTGAAAGATGCTGAGAAATGAGTTCACGCTTTTGTTTTCAGTCGACTAGATTACTGTAACGCACTCCTCTCAGGACTACCCAAAAAAGACATCAATCGACCGCAATGAGTGCAGAATGCAGCTGCTAGAATCCTAACTAGGAAAAGAAATTCCAAACACATCACACCAGTTTTGATGTCACTACACTGGTTACCTGTGTCATTCAGAATTGACTTTAAAATACTGCTTATGGTTTACAAAGCCTTAAATAATCTCGCTCCGTCTTATATATCGGAATGTCTGACATCTTATATTGCAAATCGTAACCTTAGATCTTCAAATGAGTGTCTGCTTAGAATTCCAAGAGCTAAACTTAAAAGAAGTGGTGAGGTGGCCTTCTGCTGTTATGCACTTAAAATCTGGAATAGCCTGCCAATAGGAATTCGCCAGGCTGATATGGTGGAGCACTTTAAAAAAAACTGTTAAAAACACATTACTTTAACATGGCTTTCTCATAACTTCATTTTAATTTAATCCTGATGCTCTGCATATTCAATTAATTATCATTACTATTCATGGTGGCTCCAAAATCCGTACGAACCCCTACTCTCTCTTCTGTTCTTTTTCTGGGGTGGCGACCTGCACCATCACCACCTGATCAAAGCACCATGATGTCCATACATTGATGGATTAAATGCCAGAAGTCCACGTGACCGTCATCATCAAGTCCTCCCATAAGAACCCTGAATACAATGAGGACTGATCATTTATGTTAGGTAGAATGCCTAGAGGTGGCTTGGCGGTCTCATGGCCTGGAACCCCTTTAGATTTTATTTTTTCTCCAGCCGTCTGGAGTTTTTTTTTTTTTTTTCTGTCCTCCCTGGCTATTGGACCTTACTTTTTTTCTATGTTAATTAGTGTTCCCTTATTCTAATTTTTATTTATTTTGTCTTTTTTCTCTCTTCTTCATCATGTAAAGCACTTTGAGCTACATCATTTGTATGAAAATGTGCTATAGAAATAAATGTTGTCGTTGTTGTTGCTATATGGGACCACATATCTAGAGATTCTTCCATGGGTTTGTTAAGAACTTTCTCAACTCAGAATTTTTTTTAGTCCATAACCATTTCCAGGTCAATACTGCTGTATTTATTTGATTTTTGTCAAACCTTTGTGTGCTTTTAACAGTAGCATTAGACAGCTCTGGAGATACGAGGCTGTGGGATTTACTGTTTGTGTCTTCTTTGTGTAGCTGCTTGACTACCACATACTTTACCACATCAGCCAAATGTTTGTCACCATCCATTCATTCGTTTTTTCAAAGTACTGCAGGGTAGATCCACACTAATGCATGTCGCACTCCACCTTATGTGGGGCCAATTTAAGGACACTAAACCAACTTCACACCCTGTGCCCCCCAATCCCATCTAAAAAGGTCAAGATCTCTGCAGGTGAGGGAAGGCTTTTTGCACTGTGGTCATCTGAGGGAAAGACAGCTCTCGACAAAATGTGTATATGTCAGGACGCCGGCCCAGCCGTTCCCATTTATTTCAACTGAAATCGAAGAAAACAAATGCACAGTGGCGTCAAAAATACAACAAATGATAGCCTCTGGAAAGCTCGGCGGCAAAGTAATCTTACTGTCTTAGGTGACAGAGAAGCTCCATCTCTTCACTTGCTCAGTCATGAAGTGACGCCTCCTTCCTGGTGGTCGTGTTTGTATGGCCCAGGGACTGGAAGAGGCGGAGTCAGCTGCTCTCACTAGCTGGTTTCTCATTACTGTGCGGGAAAAGGAAGACAACAGAGTTAGCAGCAGTGCCCCCTTGTGGCCAGGGGTGGAGCAACAAACATGGGAGGAGCTTGGAAGATGACCCTCAGACGCAACTGTGTGACTCCACCCTATCTATCTATCTATCTATCATATAGTGCCTTACATCTATCTATCATATAGTGCCTTCTATCTATCTATCTATCTGTCATATAGTGTTTTACATCTATCTATCTATCTATCATATAGTGCCTTACATCTATCTATCTATCTATCTATCATATAGTGCCTTCTATCTATCTATCTATCTATCTATCTATCATATAGTGTTTTACATCTATCTATCTATCTATCTATAGTGCCTTACATCTATCTATCTATCATATAGTGCCTTACATCTATCTATCTATCTATCATATAGTGCCTTCTATCTATCTATCTATCTATCTATCATATAGTGTTTTACATCTATCTATCTATCATATAGTGTTTTACATCTATCTATCTATCTATCATATAGTGCCTTACATCTATCTATCTATCTATCTATCATATAGTGCCTTACATCTATCTATCATATAGTGCCTTCTATCTATCTATCATATAGTGCCTTACATCTATCTATCTATCTATCATATAGTGCCTTCTATCTATCTATCTATCTATCATATAGTGTTTTACATCTATCTATCTATCTATAGTGCCTTACATCTATCTATCTATCTATCATATAGTGCCTTACATCTATCTATCTATCATATAGTGCCTTACATCTATCTATCTATCTATCTATCATATAGTGCCTTACATCTATCTATCTATCATATAGTGTTTTACATCTATCTATCTATCTATAGTGCCTTACATCTATCTATCTATCTATCCATCTATCTATCTATAGTGCCTTACATCCATCTATCTATCATATAGTGCCTTACATCTATCTATCTATCTATCTATCATATAGTGCCTTACATCTATCTATCTATCTATCTATCTATCTATCTATTATATAGTGCCTTTCATATCTATCTATCTATCTATCATATAGTGCCTCTCTTTGTCTATCTTATATATAAAAGCCAAATACTGTACCACTGACTCACTCATCACGAAATCTCCTGAACCATGAGGACTTGGGATTTAAAATTTGAATGTAGGTTACCCTTGGCCCATAGGTGCTCGCTAAGAAATGTTTTTAAAAAATGTAGTGGTTCAAGCGCGACATTTCTTATAGTTTTTTAGACCCGTTTGTATGTCTGTCCACTTTTCACGAGTGAACTCCGTAACGGATTTAGATCGAGTTTTTTTCTATAACTTGCTTGAACATTTTGTTGATTTTGCGACTTCTGTCATCGTGCCGAGTATCAGAGTTCTCTTGAAGGAATGATACAATCACACTAATCCGAGACACAGAGGCTGCGGGCCAAGGGGACGGGGAAGAGTGACGTTGGGAGCAGAGAGCTGGCGAGACCCTCCTCACTGTCCGGTGTCACTTCTACTTTCTGTCTAAGTAAATAAACGTTTGCCTGTTGTCACAGCTGGCCCTCCAATGACAGATTTGCTGTAATAATAAGAATCATAATAGCGAACGGCCGAGGCACATGGAGGAGTGGATGGTTGGTTACCTCATCTTTTAAAGAGCAGGTCAGAAGAAGTTTGACTTGTGTGGCCGGCCGGAGTGGCGAGGCTTTTCTCAGCGGCCTTGTACCTCTTGTCCTCATCCACTGTCCTGTCTTCTCTTCTTTCTGTAGCTTTTTCTTTTAGTGATCTTGCGGCGATTTGAGGAAAACCTCAGCCAGTGAAGCGACTCAAAAACAAACACGACACATGACTGAAAGCTTTCTTACTTCTCTGCACATGAATCATCCTCCGCCTTTAATCCTGTGTGAAGAAGACCTAAATTATGGTGAAGCAGAAATGTGATTATTTCTCTGGCGGCCTCACGTTTTCTGGTAAGACTGTTCTCCTCTGAGCGACGTGTAGGGCATGCAGCGCCTAACAGTGTGGGGTTTGATTCTCGGGCCCATCGCGGTCAGCTTGCCGTTCCTCGTTGTGTCCGCGTTGCTCTTCTCCAGTTCCCTCTCACACCCCAAAGACGTGTGTGCCTGATAATTATAATTGGCAACTCTACATTACCAGTGAATGTGGGTTGTGTGCGTGAAGAGAGCTGGCATCCCATCGAGAGCTGATGCTGCCAGGATAGGCCCAGGGTCCTGTCATGTTAAATGTGAGATGAGAGAACAAATGGCTGACAATATTTGAGTGGTGAGGGAGCGAGGGAGCTCCTGTCATCTCACCCCACATCCCTGAGGTCCCTTCAGGTTTGGTTCATTAGCAGCAGTGGGATCGTGTGGGTGGGCACTGCCATGCACTTGCTCTTGTTGCTGCCAGAATGAGCTCCAAGTGTCAAAATGGATGGAAGAACAGTTTAAGCGAATGATCAAAAAGCAGGACTTCTCTTGTAAACGTATGAAGGTTTCTTTCTATGTAAGGAGCACACAATTATCGCCTCGATTTTGTATGCGCTTCAGTAGGCACTGCCAAAGCTGGAGGACACACGCTGGAAATTCCTTTCACATTTTCGAGATATTGCAACCTGAACAAACAGGGACTGTTTGTTTTCTCTGCAATGACGTAATTTTGTTTGTACAGGCCAAGCTAATATGGTTTCTACAGCAAGCACGCCTGAGGTTTAAAGCCTGTGAATACTTCACACCGAGACGAACACAAACTGGCTGGGATGAGGGCAAACATCGTGGGCACTTCACGTGCGGACCCAGAAGCCGGCAGGACGACACACACACTGGCAGAGCACAGCAAGCGGATCATCAAAGCCATGTTTTAGTAAAAGAAAGGAAAAAAAAATTTGAACAACCATTCAGAAAATGCTAGATCTATCCATCCATCCGTTATCCAACCTGCTATATCCCAACTACAGGGTCACGGGGGTCTGCCGGAGCCAATCCCAGCCAACACAGGGCACAAGGCAGGACACAAACCCCGGCCAGAGCGCCAGCCCACTGCAGTAGATCCCTAAACGGCAAACATTTGAAATCTTACGTTATTGTTTTATTTTGCTATATCAAGCTATGATTTTTTTTCTAGCAGTGTACCCCAGTGGCACAGTGCCCGTCACAGCTGCCTGGCAGCTCCAGCTTTAAATCTTGGTGTTGTTCTCGGTGGGTCTGGAGTTTGGTGTTTGCCCCCCTGTGGCAGTGTGGGTTTTCCTCTGGGTGGCCCACTTTACCTCCCCTCATCACAAAGACGTGCAGGTTAACTCTTTCAGGACTGATGCCAACGATGGTAATCGACTGTAAACTGTGACAAAACCCGCCGTTACGTTTTAGTTGGACTCTCATTGCTAGAAGGAAAGTCAGCTTCATTGGTTTGACCGAGATTTCCTGCACCCTAGTGACTAGCATGGCACACACAACGGCAAACATGGCACTGACACGCATGCCCAGGGCATGCTGGAAAGTCCATTATAACAGTGGGCTTGTCTCCCTGCACCCTGGTGACTAGCATGGCACACACAAACACAAACATGGCACTGACATCCATGCCCAGGGCATGCTGGGAAGTCCATTATAACAGAGGGCTTGTCTCCCTGCCCCCTAGTGACTAGCATGGCAAACATGGCACTGAAATCCATGCCCAGGGCATGTTGGGAAGTTCATTATAACAGTGGGCTTGTCTCCCTGCGCCCTGGTGACTAGCATGGCACACACAAACACAAACATGGCACTGACATCCATGCCCAGGGCATGCTGGGAAGTCCATTATAACAGAGGGCTTGTCTCCCTGCCCCCTAGTGACTAGCATGGCACACACAAACATGGCACTGACATCCGTGCCCAGGGCATGCTGGGAAGTCCATTATAACAGAGGGCTTGTCTCCCTGCCGTGCCCACTCATGGCATCCAATGACCCCAGCAGGGACTATATTTCCCAGCATGCCCTGCTGGCTTCCCACTGGGCACAGATATCTTGGACTGCTGCCATCTAGAGTGCTGGGGGAATAAAAACTCCCCAGCGATTATTTTTTCTTTTATGTGGACTGTCCGTCCATCTTTCCGGGTCTGCTTCTTGTTTCCTTCCCGGCCGGGATGCCCGTCCAGCCCATGTGGCATCTCCAGTGGACAGGGATGTATTCTTCATTCCAGGGAGCTTTCAGTAGCGCGGTGCTGTCCGCCTTGAGGCCGACACAGTCATTTGAGTCGGACCCTGCCGAGCAGCACTGCAGAGCTCAATCTTTAAACATCACGGGACTCCTAGGTGGAGGTCAGCTCTCTAGCTCGGCCACGTCTGGACACGGCAATGAACACAGCAGAAAATGTTAAAGTAAAAGTTGTTGATAAGAGAGGGGAAAAATAGAGCAAGAAGTAAAGAGTGTGGCCCAGAGGGCAGGCATAGAAATCTGGTGAATAACAAAATGATAAAAAAAAAAAAAAAAAGTCACACGACTGCCAGGGTGAAAATCTAGCAGAACATAATAAGCTTATTCAGGAGATGTCGTGGGTGGCAAAATGGCGTATAAAAGAAGCAGTGTGAGATTCATGGAGCCAGACTTTCATGTGCAAAGTTCAAACAAGTGAGCGCACAGCTCCTCCAGATGAGATATGAGACTTTCTGTATTCCTCATATCCTCGCCTTCATTATGTTCCAGAACACTGGAGCAGCGTCCCGCCGGGCAGCATCAGAACATATGGAACTCCAGCCACCCCACAGGACGGGCACACGTCAGGCCAACTTAGAGTAGCCGGACGGGACGCACCAACAACAATCTGTGCTGTGAACCACATGAAGCTCATGTGAGCAGCAGACAGCACAGAGACTCCACTTTGCCATCCTGTTGTCGGTGTGTCACTGGCAGGGACCGTCGGAGTCGTACCAAGGGGCTTGGCTGGCAGCATTCGCCGAATCCCTCAGTGCCTTTTTTGGGAAACACAGGGTGTGTAGATCGAGAGCAAAGAAAACGGAGACTAGCCGCAGTTTACGATCTAATGCGTGATGGCAGCAGGACCCTGGCCCAAAATCAGGGCACCGAGTCAAACTTTAATGCACTCACACCTGCCTGCTGCCATTGCTGAGCCAGCTCTGCACCAAACCCGAGCCATGAATAAAAAATGGGACCAAAACCTCCTCCGGGAGAGCAGCTTCTCCCAACCATCCAAGAACAGACTGGTGACCAACATGATGGAGCACCGGGCCATAAGAACTAAGGGGGCTCGGGGAACGGGGTCCATGGCCAGGAAACTCCCCATTGAGAGGCGGGTAGGACACACAAAACCCCACCAAATTCTGACAAACTCCAAGCAACAATTATTTAAGAATGGGCTGCCATCAGTCAGGATTTGGCCCAGAAGTTAATGGACAGACAGCCCTCCAGGATGAACTGCAAAGGCCTTGAAAAAGAAAGAAGGGCCAGCACTGCAAATATGGACTCTGAGCATAAACTTCACGTAACTGTCAATAACGGCCTTTGAAACTTCTGAACTGCTTGTCATTCTACTTCAGTATCCCATAGAAACATCGGACAAAAAGATCTAAAAACACTGAAGCAGCAAACTTTGTGAAAAGCAATACTTGGGTCGTTCTCCAAAGCTTTGCCCACAACTGTGTAACCTAACATGAATCCAAATGAGATCATTTGTAACTGCCGTGTGAGAAACAATGGCTGCCCCACTTGTGAGGAGCGACGTGCAGCGATTCGTTTTGCGTGGCCTGAGGGTGCGCCTGTTTATCGAGGACTTTGTGCGCAGTATGGAGAAAGTGTTTTGTTGCAAAGAAGTGTGCATGAATGGATGGGGAAGTTCAAGGAAGGCCGCACAAGTGTCAGCCATGAAGAAGGAGCCGGACGCCCGTCCATGACTGAGGACGACATTGAGCGTGAGATGATTCCATTGAATAGACGAGAGACAGTAGACGACGTGGCAAATCATCTTGCAAATCAGCCACGGCTCTGCCCAGGCAATAATCCACGACAGACTTGGGTTTCGAAAGTAGCCCAAAGAGGACAAAGATTCACGTCTGATGAAAGAGGTGGAGACAGCGGCACATCTGTGGCTCGCGGCTCAGCCTACAACAGTTTTTAATGAAGAAATACGAAAGCTTGTTGACTGACGGACAAAGTGTGTTGAAGAGCAGGGAGATGAGGTCGAAAGATGATGTATTTGTCTTTTTCTGAAATAAAGTCTACAGTCGGAGTGCGGATCATTTCTGATTTACCCTTGCATACAGCATAACTGCAGTGGGTTGGCACCCTGCCCAGGATTGGTTCCTGCCTTGTGCCCTGTGTTGGCTGGGATTGGCTCCAGCAGACCCCCGTGACCCTGTGTTTGGATTCAGCGGGTTGGAAAATGGATGGATGGATGGATACAGCATAACAAACTCGGGATATAAGAATGTATGTCTCTGTCGGTAAATGGGTCTCCTGGCCCGTATGCCCCAAAGCGATGGCTACAAGTGACCGACAAACATGCCAGAAAATGTCTAAAAAGGTCAAGAACACATTCTGAAATGAAATCTACCAAATATGGAAGAAGGGCGATGAAATTAACCATCTGGCACCAGAACTGAGCCATGCATGATCAAACGTCCTATTGCTTCACTTCTCGTAGGGTTACATGAGAACCTGCAGCTCAGCACATGCCCTGCACGCCTCGCCCTCACTTGGTGCTTCCCTCTTGTGTTTGCACATACCACAGACATCAGAGGTGTCGCTGCAGAGTGCGTGGTGTTCTGCTCCGGTGCTTCCTGTTAATCTTCACACTAAAAGTACAAGGTGGGCACTAATAATGGAGGTGAATCAAGAGCTAATCTGCCTGACAGCCCTGCTAAGAAGCATTTGGTTATGTGCTTCACAGAGGTGACGATGCATCCCTCATTCTCACATGTCTATGTACGTGACACCTTGTAAAAGCCAACGTTTAAGAACAGGCCATCAAAGACATTCTGATTTCACGAGTGGTCTCCATATAGAAATTGAGGCTTTGCAACTGACATCCAGTAGGCATCAAAACCTTCACAAACTGACCTTCAAAAGAGCCAGAACTTCTTGATAAACTTAATATGATTCTGTCATGAACTTCCGAGGAAGCTGAACCTCTTAAATTACTTCCAGAAGCCAGATCTCTATAGGTGACCTCAGCAGACACCACTGCTTCTGACATAACCTCCACCGCTAGCTGTACTTTGCAGGTGAGCACTGGAAGATATGTGAGCCTCAAGAACACAAACAAGCGGTTTTCTGACGTAGCAAAGTGGTCACGGCTCATGTAGAGTTTGCACACGATGCACATATTGTCTGTAGGCACATCTGATGCATCCCAAAGACTTCAAATCTGAGGGGTGTGCACAGAAGAGCCCTGTGGTGGACCCATTTTTATGGTTGTTTCCTTACCTTAAACCCAATGTCACTAGGAGATGCCGCTTCCATGCAAATCTTAAAAAGAGATGTTAGAAAATAAATATGGCAGTTGCTGTCTCTCCTCTGCAGGACAAGTTTCCCAGGAGCCCCTTAAGGCTCTGCATTATTTTAGTTTGGTCTGCTAAGAGGGGCTACTATGGCCTTTTTGCCACAATCATCATACAGAGTAATTCCTCCCATTCACGATACGTATCTTCAATATATCCAGAGACAAATTGGGATTGGGTCCATGTTTCTTTAGAGACACCACACCTTAAAGGTACACGCTGTACACTGTGTGCATAGCTCTGGATTTTGCTTTCGTTATAGATTAATAGATATGAAAGACAGTATATAATAGACAGATAGATAGCATAGTTGGCAGGGTTAGATAGATAGATAGAAATGAAAGGCACTATCTGATAGATATATAAAATATGTGAAAGGC
>JANRMT010061414.1:15700117-15752372 GCA_026402145.1 Polypterus bichir lapradei
AGTTGGCAGGATTAGATAGATAGATAGACAGAAATGAAAGGCACTATATGATTGATAGAATATGTGAAAGGCACTATAAGATAGATAGCATAGTTGGCAGGATTAGATAGATAGATAGCGTAGTTGGCAGGATTAGATAGATAGAAATGAAAGGCACTATATGATAGATAGATAGTGTAGTTTGCAGGATTAGATAGATAGAAATGAAAGGCACTATATGATAGATAGATAGCGTAGTTGGCAGGATTAGATAGATAATGAAGAGCGCTATATGATAGATAGACAGATAGATAGCATAGTTGACAGGGTTAAATAGATAGATAGATAGCATAGTTGGCGGGATTAGATAGATAGCATAGTTGGCGGGATTAGATAGATAGAAATGAAAGGCACTATCTGATAGATAGATAGAAATGAAAGGCACTATATGATAGATAGATAGATAGCATAGTTGGCAGGATTAGACAGATAGATAGAAATGAAAGGCACTATATGATAGATAGAAGTGAAAGGCACTATATGATAGATAGATAGAAATGAAAGCCACTAAATGATAGATAGATAGAAGTGAAAGGCACTATATGATAGATAGATAGATAGCATAGTTGGCAGGATTAGATAGATAATGAAAAGCACTATATGATAGCATAGTTGGCAGGGTTAGATAGATAGACAGAAATGAAAGGCACTATCTGATAGATATATAGAATATGTGAAAGGCACTATATGATAGATAGATAGCATAGTTGGCAGGATTAGATAGATAGATAGATAGCATAGTTGGCGGGATTAGATAGATAGACAGATAGATAGATAGCACAGTTGGCGGGATTAGATAGATAGAAATGAAAGGCACTATCTGATAGATAGATAGAATATGTGAAAGGCACTATATGATAGATAGATAGCATAGTTGGCAGGATTAGATAGATAGATACTTTATTAATCTTCAAGCACTTCACTTTTGCCATTCAAACCCTTGTAATTTGACCCCAGGTGATCATAAAAACATTCATAACAGATAACAACAGTAACACCTAAACTAAGAATATTATGTAATTTTTACTTTGCCATTGTAGGACAGCTCACCGTTGTTTGAGTCCAGGACAGTCCACAGAGAACCCCGTCATCTCAGCGCTCCCAGCTGTAGAAGAGACACTCTAAAAGCCATGGTGCACTGTGGGCCTCTGAGTACTCCCATTAAACATATCTGAACCTTGTGCTGCACAGACCGTCAGTCTCTTTGGTGCCAGTG
Source organism: Polypterus bichir lapradei (assembly GCA_026402145.1). NCBI lineage: Eukaryota > Metazoa > Chordata > Cladistia > Polypteriformes > Polypteridae > Polypterus > Polypterus bichir. The sequence goes on from JANRMT010061414.1 coordinate 15,701,373, forward strand.
GCAGAACAGATTAAAGAATGAAGAAGAACAACAAAGGCAAAGTGCTACTTTCAATGCAGGCGGCATCAAGAACAGATTCCCACTTTGACATCAATTGGTTGTAGTCAGTCCAGAATGCAGCAGCTAGAATCTTAGCCTGAAAAAGAAAATCTAAGCACATGAGCTTTAGTGTTGTTACATTGGTTACCCGTGTCTTTTAGAAATACTGCTGATGGTATTTAGAGCTATAAAGTATCATGCTCCTTCCTATATTTTGGACTCCAAGTCGTTACCTCTGATCTTCTAATAGCACTCTGCTTGTTATTCTAAGAGCCAGGCATAAAACAAGCAGTGTGGTGGCCTTTAGTTGTTATGCACCAAAACTCTGGAATACTTTTCCATTAGAGATACATAAGGCTAATATTGTGACACATTTTCAAAGAACTCTTAAAAACCCACTTGTTTAATTTGGCATGTCGTAGCTACATTTTAGTTCTACCCTTAATAAGCATGGAGTTACCACAATCCTCAATGACCTTGCAGTCTTTATTAATCTTTACTTTTCTTGGGTCTTTTGTGCTGGCATTCTGTACCTCCACCACTACCTGCAGCCCACCTGTGATGTTTGAATTAAAGCAGATATCCCAACTTGCCACAAAACCCACTGCATCAAATCCTCGAGGACAAAGCCTACAATTTACATTTATATTAGGAAGAATGCCCAGTGGGAGTTGGGAGATCTTTTGACCAGGAATCCATAAAGATCTTGTTATTTTCTCCAGCTTACCAGGAGTTTTTGTTTTTATCCACACTGGCCAACTGACCTTATCATCAGATTGTCACTTAGAGAAAATTCTATATTTAAGGACTCCATTTCTATGAATTACATGTCTGTCTTATGTAAGTGTGCATTGTTTTTGTATACTATGTATTCATTTTTTGATAGTACTAGCGTGTTGTACCGTGTTAGCCATTATGTAGTGAGAAGTCAAGCAAAATGACACCTTTGCTTGGCTAACTAGAAAGATTACAATATGCAAGCTTTCAAGGCCCCTTCTTAAGGCGAGATGTGATCAAAGAAGAAGAACGGGCCCGAGTTGCCTTCAGTCCTTCTAGTTAGCCAATAAAAGGTGTCATTTTGCTTGACTTCTCACCACATTCATTTTTTTAAATCTAATTTTGTTTTTCTTTGCATGTAATTACTTTCTTAACATCTTGTAAAGTACTTTGATCTAAATCGGTTGTATGAAAACGTGCTCTAGAATTAAATGCTGTTGTCGTTCTTGCTTCAGAGAGCTTGTGTAGGCCAGAGACACACCAGACACGGGCAGAATGGAACACTGCATCAGACAGCATGGGTGGAAAAAGACGCCGGGCCTGACACTTCCCCACGTAACCCTAAGAATGATAAAATCTACCTTGTATCAAATGTAGTTATTGTTAATATAACTTGATACCACTTGACAGATCTTTGCATTTCCAGATAATGACCTATAGGTTGAGGTATTTAGGTCACACTGGGCCTCATGAGGCAAAGCTCTTGTGTCTCCGAGAGTGGAGGATTTAACTGTGGTTACACCTCACTGATTATACAAGCTTCTCGTGAGGACATCCGAAAACAAATATTAGGCTTGACAGAGGGGGTGCAGCACACGAGCTGCCGATGTTGTGAATGCTCACTTCGACCAGTGAAATGTTATGGGAGTCAGCCCTCCATCTGGACCGTGAGTTAACGTAAGCTTGTGAAGCTCCCTTTGCTCCAGTCTGAGGGTACTTCAGCACACAAATGGTGTGTTAGTGGGCATGAACAACGCTGTCAGCTGCATGTACGAGGACCACTCATTTTAGGATACAGCAATTTTAGGCACTGCTGTTCATCACTCACTCAAAACTCCTCAGCACAATCCATTTGTCCATGTTTGGCATGACATAAAGTAGTCCGAGTGGATCTGGTTTGAAGTATCAACATGTGGTTGGTTCCCTTTCTGCATTTGCCCACCTCCCCGACTGTGCTGACCTCCGATTGCTATGCCCCCTAGGGGCGGCCGCTTCACACACAGTGGTCTATCTCTGTGTAACTTGTACGCCTAAAGGTATGTTCTGTGTACTCTGCTTATCACTTCACATCATCAGGGCCCGTGTCGCTCGTTGCCTGCACGCTACCCTCACACGCATGTCAAACAGGAAGCAGCAGCTCAGTTTTCCTTTCAAACCCAACCGCTTTTAATCTGCCTTTAGATGATGCATTTTGTAACAAAACTAAAGATTCAAGCGTTATCGCTCATATTCAAAATTTCTCAGTATTGTCGGCAGATTAGATGATAAGCACTTTCTGCATTACCCGCCAGACCTGCAAAGCAAGAAGATCATGAAGTTTGCTAGTGAAAAATTCACATCACCACTTCAGAGGTGTTTTTCAGTGTTCTTTGCGAAGGGTCAGACATACAGTAAGCGCATCGTTCCTGCAGTTCACCATTCTGACCACCTTTTGATTCCCTTTTGCCTTTGTAACTTCTGTTATCCATAGGTGTGGGGTGGATGGGCTTTGGGAGTATGCAGCAGGGGGCACATTTGAACCAGTCAGTTCCCTTGTGTTGTTCAGCACCTCCACATTACTTTCTGACACCACTGGAACAGAAGGAAATGTCAGCCAGCATTGGCCGGCCCAGCTGATAGCCCCATGCAGACTGGTGATGTTTGTTTGTGTCTTCTTGTAGGGTGGCATTCTACATCATTCTTCACTTTTACCGTTAATGAAGAAAAAAAAAAAGCGAGATCTGCCTTGCCTGCAGAATTGGGCAGCAAGATGTCTTTTTCACAATACCATCCTAGAAAACTTGACAAGCCAGTTGTATCTGTTGTCAGGGATGCCAGGGGTGACGACCCGGCCGGGACGCCTTGGAGGACCAGAAGAGGGCGTGCACCTATCTTGGACCACGGCCCTTTGGGGGCCACGGGTAGAGGGCTTGGAAGCCCAACCCTGTAGGGGCCCGTGGTCACCCCCGATGCCTTGGGAAACCTGGACCTCAGCACTTCCGCCACACCAGGAAGTGCTGGGGGGGAAGAGAAGCAGGGACATCTGGAGTGCTTCCGGGAGTACAGCCGGCACTTCCGCCACACAGGGGCGTGTCGGTGGGAGATTGCCGGGAAGCACCTGGACCACATCCGGGTGTGAATAAAAGGGGCCGCCTCCCTTCATTCGGGGCTGGAGTCGGGAGAGAAGGAAGGACTGAGCTTGCTGGAGGAGGCAAGGAGGCGGCCTGAAGAGAGTAAGGCCTTGTGTGGCCAGGACTTTGGGGGTTGTGTGTCCCCTTAAATTTTGTAAATATTTGTAAATAAACGTGTGCTGGTGGAAATACAACATGTCTGCCTGTCTGTGCTCGGGTTCCGTTCACACTGTGAATGTTGGAAACATCGAATGCCTGGTCTCGGTCCAACATTATTTTTAAGAAAAGACCTGAAGACTAGGATTTACATCACACTCTATTCTTTTACAACCAAGCCTATTTATACTAGTCAATAGCTTTTGTCCTTGTTAGGCTGTTCACCATTCTGAGGCATATTAATGTGAGTTGATCAGCCACAACATTAAAACCACTGACAGATGAAGTGAAGATGTGGGATATAAGAGGCAGCAAGTGAACAGTCAGTTCTTGAAGGTGAAACAGTGGGCAAGCATTACGTATTTGGGCAATTTCGAGTGTGACGGTGCCGGTCGGCTCCTGGTGCCCTCTTCTATTATGGGAGCCTCTTGAACCCGACACCATCATTACCGTAATCGAGATGAGCTGGGCAGATGAGGACAAACGCACCTGAAGCAAGGGGACGGTGAAAAGTGCCGAAGTGCTTTTATTAAAACGATTCACAAAACAAGTGTCCAAAGGTGCAGTGCTCAAAACTGCCTATAAATAAATAATCCATAAAATGAAGTGAAAATGGAGGTTAAAAATGATCACATTAAATAAATCCATTAAAATCAAGGTTAAAATCAACTGGCAGGAAACTGCCCCGGTGCCTTCTTTCTCACTGGCAGCGCTTATCCCATACGGCTCTTGCAGCAGAGAAGTCGCCTTACTGACAAACACAGCTGAATTTCCACAGGTCCGGGTCCCTGCCGTCCCAAGGCTATGATAAGGCTCCCTCTCCACACCTAGGCTTGAGACCCCAAAGGCTATGGCGCTCATATTGGACCTCTCCTCCCAAGCCTCCTTGACCCCTGCTGCCTTCCTGGTCTTCTACAGCGAGTCACTCCTTTAACACACATGGCTCTGGCTCCCCAACCTGCTCAGCCAAAGCAATTACTCCTTCAGCCCCTGGGCGTCAGCCTCTCGCTCCACTCACTCCTTCCCAGCTGCCTGCTTTCCCTCCCTCGAGCCTCCTGCTCCTGTTTCACACCAGCTCCTTCCATGTCCTGCTTTCTCTCTTTCTTCCTTTAACCTCCATCTTTTCTTTTTCTTTCTCCCCTGTCTCGCACTCGTGCTTCCCTTTTAAAAATGGGGATGTGGCATAGCTGTGGCAATCAGCAGCTTTCTGGCATCAATTAGGGTCACGGGTGATCCTACATCTGTGCACTAAGTGCAGGGCTGTCCGCGCTCGCATTGTGCACAGGAACCGTTCTTGCCATACTCCCACACCGCATCCCACTGCCGCCCCCCCCACACAAATCACATGTTGTGATTATTTATTTAAACCGCCAAACAGTCACGGACCTCACTTTACCACACTGCGTCAGAGTATCTCCAAAACTAGTGATGCTCCAATCAATGTAAATCAGCCCACTTTCACTATAAAACACTTGATCGTCAAATTGGCCAATCACAAAAAAACGATTACTAAGGTGGTTTAGTTGTGGTGCCCCTTCCTGCGCGGTCCTAAAGTAGTTGAAACTGCACACATCTTTTTTGCCTCAAACAGAGAGCAGCAAGGCAGACTTTATCAGAGAGAGATTTATTACCCTGTACATTAAAACAAGTGAGAAAAAGGAATTGGAGGAGTCACCCTGTGCAATTAGATAAATGGCAAAAAAGGCTACTGTAATGAATTTAGCCCTTTATTATCCTTTAATTAAAACGAACACTGCTTTTCTGAAATTAGCCGATAAGTGAGCTTGTGTTAAGTACAGCAGCTCACATTTTCAGTTAGAGAAAAAACGAAGAAGAATTTGAAATTTCTGGGCACAGCCAGCCATCAGCAGTGTGTCTGTCTGCGGAGAGTGTCGACCTTGTTGAGAGGTTTACTTACCTCGGGCAGTGACATTCAGTTCTCTGGTGACTCTTCCTATGAAGTCAGTAGATGGAGTGGGAGAGCATGGGGGGTCATGAGGTCGCTGGTAAGGGGTGTGTGGCGCTCCTGCTATCTCTGCAGAAGGACGAAGGTCCAAGTGTTTAGAGTCCTGGTGCTTCCCGTTTTGTTGCGAGACAGGGATGCTACCCAGTAACCTGAGACGAAGATTGGACTCCTGTACTGTGTCTCTCCGGAAAATCCTTGGGTACCACTTGTTTGACTTTGTTTAGCTCACGGAGTCCCGAATGAGGCACATGACCTGCATTGTGAGGGAGCGTCAGTTACGGCCATGTGGTGCGATTCCCAGCCAACTCATAGGATCCTCATTGTTGAGGAAACTGAGTAGCTGGAACCGGCCAAGGGCTCGCCCACATAACACCTGGCTGTTTCAGATAAAGTGTTATTTCCAGAGGGTGGGACTGGACCATGCGTCTGCCTGGGGGGGTTGTAAACCGGGATCTCGAGCTGTTTCATCATGTGATGGGTGCGGCAATGCGCTGTACCAGTGCATGCTCCCAAACTTGACTTGAAACAACAGGCTTGTTAGCTTAACAGCAAAATGTTTCTGTTTTACTTGTAAAGTGGTAAGGCACGTTAGCTTTGTATGATCTTAATAAGCAACTCTGGAACATTTGATAGATTTGCAGCTTCTTTAAAGGTTTGCCTTGTGATTTGTTTGAGTGTGCAATGTAGTGTATGATTCAGTAAGAAACAAGTACAGCATAATTAAAATGGTAGTCTATATTTACAATTACACCTCAAGCAATAGGAGGGTCCAGCTGGTACACAGTAATCTGTATAAACATAGGGAATGTTTATTTTAATAGCAAAAAAGTCACAGTGCAATTTAATGAACAGAAATCTTTGACCTGTAAGTGCATGTGTATTTCTATTTAAGCAGTAATTAACTGACAATACCATTAACTGAGTCAAGTATATATACTCTGACACATTGTTTTTTGCTAAATACTGAAAACTACTTTTTTCTAAATTGAGCTTTGTTTCCAATTAGAAATTAAACAATACGGCAGCTTGTAATTATGAGAAGCATTTTTTCTTTTGTGCCATATGTATTATGAATAAACATTTTCTGTTCATATTTTACAAATATGCAGGAGCTTAGTGTGAAACATTTTTAAAGGGATAAAGAAAAATTGGAACTGGCCAGTTCAGTAACACAAACGCACTGATCAGTATCAGCTTTAAAAGAGCCCAACTGGAGCATTCCTACCCAAAATGGCAGGTCCTGTGGGGTGTTCCTGGTATGCAGTGGTTTGTACCTACCAAAAGTGGTCCAAGGAAGTGAACAAGCGCCAGGATCAGGGGCACACAAGGCTCACTAATGCATGTGGGGAGTGAAGGCTAACCCATCTGCTCTGATCCCACAAGAAAGCTACTGTAGCACAAATTTGTGAAAAACTTTATGCTCTTACATGAGAGAAAAGTGTCAGAACACAGCGGCCGACCATACACAGCGCCCATACTAACCTCGGTTCACGGCCAAAAGTGCCTACAATAGGCACGCGAGTCAGAATTGGACCATGGAGCAAAAGAAGAAGGTGGCCTGGTGTGATAAATCACATTTTCTTTTACCTGTGGATCTCCTTTCTGGTTTGTGTGTGTCTTTAACCTGGAGAAAAGATAGCAGAAGGATACACTATGGAAAGAAAACAAGCCAGGAGAAGCAGGGTGATGCCTTGGACAAGGTTCAGCTAGGAAACCTTGGCTCCTGGCATTCGTGTAGATTTTAGTTTAGCACATACCACCATACCTAAAGATTGTTGCAGACCACATATACCAGTACATGGCAACAACATTCCCCACAAGCAGTGGCATCTTTCTGTAGAATAATGCAAACATTGTCCAGGAATGGTTTGAGGAATATGACAAAGAGTTGAAGGTATTACCTTGGCATCCTAACTCCCCCGATCTCCATCCGATCAATCATCAATGGGATCTGCAGGAAAAACAAGTCCAATGCACGGAGGCCTCACCTCACAGGCTTTAGAAGGATCAGCTGCCAATGTCTTGGTGCCCGATACCACAGGATGCCATCAGAGGTCTTGAGGAGTCTATGCCGAGCAAAGGGTACCCTACATAATATTAGGCAAGTGGTTTTAAGTTTTGTGGCTAATCAGTGTGTATGAAGACTACTGATGTTGCCATTGCCAAAACTGGCACGTATCCAACATGCAAGCCCGCACCTTTCTTGGTGAATTCCATCTGAAAAGCACTTCAAATGGAGATTACAGTCCACACTGCACAGATCAAGCAGACTGAATGGAAGAGGGTCTTAGTTACAGTAACCAGCAACCTTACACTTGTATAACATGTCAGCAATTCACAAGGATCTGAGCTGCTTCTTTCAGCCTGACTTCATATGGCTGCTCTTCAGGGTGCCTCTAATCAGCTGAACATCACATGACATAAAGGGTGCGCCTCTGTTATCAGCACACGCCATGCATTGAAGATATGAGACAGCAAAGCGAACGACATAGAAATGGCTCACGGCCTGATCAAACATCACGCTTGCTGCATGGAGGAAGAAATAGGCGCACAACTCATGCATACAATGGGTTTCGATCCATTAGACACAACTCTTGCCGAGGCTATTATTTAATCACACATCAAGTAAGCAGCTGCACAACTAGATTTCACACGCATAAGGCACTTGTATGGGTTGGCGACGTTGGCACAGACCAAAAAACCGGAGACAGAGCTGGAGGTGGCAGAGTTAAAGATGTTAAGATTTGCATTGGGTGTGACGAGAATGGACAGGATTAGAAATGAGGACATTAGAGGGTCAGCTCAGGTTGGACGGTTAGGAGACAAAGTCAGAGAGGCGAGATTGCGTTGGCTTGGACATGTGCAGGGGAAAGATGCTGGGAATATTGGGAAACGGATGCCAAGGATAGAGCTGCCAGGGAAGAGGAAGGCCTAAGAGAAGGTTTATGGATGTGGTGAGAGAGGACATGCAGGTGATGGGGGTAACAGAACAAGATGATGAGGGCAGGAAGATGCTCTGCTGTGGTGACCCCTAAAGAGAGTTGCCAAAAGATGATGAGGACGACGACAACAACCACCACCCTAAACAAATTCTGTCCCAAACAGTTGGTGATACTAAGAAAAATAATGGCATAGAAATAATGAACCTCAAAGCATAAAGCTTTTACATGCAACCCAGTAAACAATGGCACCAAACTGCTCAAAACAGAAGCACTCTGGTCCTTGAAGCATAATTGTAGAAAATGTGACCCACCATTTGGACTTTCTGAAAAGAAAAAAAAAAACAAAAAAACAAAAAACCACAAGGGTTACATAAAGTTTCAGGCACTCAGCCCAAACAACTTTCTTTGTACACCGGGCACACAAGAGGCCTTATATAATCCAATGAATGCCACTACAGTGGAAACATTCTATGATTCAACAAATATCTGGACCAGGTGCCTGGGGGGGGGCACAACACATGCAGCTTCCTTCAACTCTTGACCTTGGGCAGGTCGACTGGCCCCGTCATGCAACCCCCTTGTCCCTGGCCCTGTGCTTCCTATGGGCTTTGTACTGGAATATCTCCCACGCGCTGGATGCGCTCTCATTTTAGCAGGCTGCTGGAATGCTCCACAGCACAGGGCATGAAGCCAGAAATCAGAGTCGGACAAGCAAAGCAGTTCAGCCATCCCCCCAAGTACCAGCAGCAGGACACAGAAAGGACTAGTAGGGCAGGCGAAAGAGCGTCAGGCAGAGCGACTTCATTCAGCTGGATGGGCCAGTCCTAAAAGCGAAGGCAACTTCAGACTGTGTGTCAACACAGCAGCACAGCATCTGCGTTGCTTTCCTGACACGTTCAGAGAGCTGCTGCTAGAACCACGGGCCTCGTGCATGTAAATGTACTGAGATAAAGTGAATACGCTCATGCACTTCACAATGTTGGATCCAAGTGGAATCTCACCAATACAAGAAATTTCCTTCAAATATAATTTTTTATTGGGAACTACAAAATATATATATATATATAGAATACAACCTTTGAGCCTGATGAATAAACTGTAAGTGGACAGACTCTCCTAATCCGCTCAACTGTTTGTTCAATCTTCAGTTACATTCAAAAATACTGACAATCGCAGTCCAGTGCCACACTCCTGCAGTCCATGCTCACCAAATGGGCTCATGCCACTCCTGACCAGCAAGTAAGATTTAACAAATTCTTCACCATTACATTAAAAAAAAAATACTTTTATTTGACAAAAAAAAAAAAAAAAACACATTAAAGATTACCTACAAAAGAAAATGGCATTTTTCAAAATTGATCAAAAGTGTATAAAGATCCTGGAAAAAAAAAAATGATCCCCACAATGTACTGAATCAAATATTCAAAAATATTGACATATTAAGGAAAGTTTATTTGGTTCAATTTTAAGGCATGTCACTGGAAATCTAAAAGGCACTTCTAACACTACCTGGTGATCCCATCTATTGCTACAATTGTATGGCATGAGCAAAAGAAAAGAAAAAATCTAAATCACAGTGCAGTTCAAACACTTTTGGTTACATTATTAGGCTTTAGTCTTTCCTCACCAACACTTGGAATTGCTCATCATAACACTGAATATTTTTTTAAAGCTCTGGAGGTTTTTTTTTTTTTTGCTCCTTGCACAGGCCACAAAACCATTTCTGTATCAGATCATCCCACTAAATCCCAGAAAGCAAAATAAACTTCTGCGAACAGACTAGACCCCTTTAAAAAAAAAAAAAGAAAATAAATAAAAAAAAAATCAAAACCATGCAATCTTCTCATGTAAACAAGAAAACAAATTCTTAAATAAATATTACATATAGTCTTTTAAATTAAGATTTTACTCATTTAACAATAAAATAAGCATCTTAAATATATTAAGGTGAAATGAACATCTTTTTGCATATAATTAAATTATACATAATAAAAAAATGAATATATTTTATATGTATTGCTCTCATTATACTCGATACACAGAGTATGGACAAAACAAATTTCTAAGGCAGCCTACACAGTTAAATAGAATAAATAAGTTAAATAACAACCTCAGCGAATTGTGCGCGCCGCTAAGGGACCAACTCACAATCTTAAAAAACATAAACTTTGTATACCAAACTCGACAATCTGCAGTTCTTCCCAAACAAAGTTAAACTCTAAGTTCCGAGTGCTTAGCTTCAACACGAGAAAAGTTGCAAACCGCGGCTTCGAAGGACAACCACGGGGGGAGATTATGGGGGACAATCGGCAAAAAGGAAAAAAAAAAAAAACAGCTCAGGCACATTCTTGGTATATCGGATTGGATTCTTCTTTTTTTTCTCTCTCCCGGTTGGAATGTCTCGAGCTGCGTCCTGCACCCCAACACCTCACACCAAGGCATCCGGCTGAACCCCCCCGGTCCCATGGACGCCGACAGCAGGGAGTCCCCGCTTTTCCACCTCCTTTAATCATCCGAGACTGACAGCCTGCTGAAGATTGGCAGCCGACGACCGGACTCAAAAGTTGGCGACTCGGAGCCACTCAATGAGCCAGAAGAGCTGACAGATCCCGAGCCGCACCCTGAGCCAGAGGGACTGGGCGGAGAGTCCCACCCCGTCGAGGGGAGAGTCTGGGTGAGCAGCAGGCCATCATAGAGAGGCGGCGGTGTGTGCGAGGTGGGACTTCGCAGACCAGACTGGCTAGGGAAGCCCGAGAAGCTGACGCTGTGTTGTAGCCTCGGTCGCTCTTTATCCCGCGACTGGGTCACCATTCCTGGAACTGAGCGCCGCTCTTCGGCGTTATGAATGAAGTGACAGCGAGGACCATAGGGGCAGAAGCCAATGGTGTGAAAGGTGCGGCACGGCTCGGTCTTGTACTTTGGGTGCCGTGATAGGCTACGGAGCTCATGAAAGCCGTGGGCAAACTGACACTTTTCGCCGTACTTGCACACGCCGTTCTCCTCGTATGGCCGGCACAACTCAGTCTTGTATCGGGTCGAGTTGACCGGAGTGCCCGACTTGTGAGAGAGCGTCGCCACAAAACTGGGACCAGCGCTTTCACTGAAGGAACGCTCCCGCAACTTGGAAGAACCGAAGACAGCCTGCGAGAATGTTCCTGGGGGCGACAGTGGGGCGTCTAGTAGGCAGGTCAGGTCGAAAGTTGCGTCCGAGTGCTGAAACGACACACACACACACACACCGGTGTCAGTCATGGACTTCTCGAACCTAGCAGTTAACTGCAAGCCACGTACAAAAGTACATTAGCAGCACCCACGCCCTGACAAATACCGCTTACCTTGTATATGAGCTCCATGTCGCACAGGGCGGATAAAAATGCTGCCGACATGGCAACCGCAACAGCAGGACCCTAAATAGAACTCTCGCGCGCCGCCTCAGAAGCCACGATTGCTTCTCCGTGTTTGCACCGCCGCGGCCGCAAAAAGAGGGGGGAAAAAAAAAAAAAAAAAAAAAAAGGCAAAACGACCGCGTACTTGACTGGAAGCAGCGGCCCAGCGCCGCTCCAGTATATAAGCGCTCGCGAGGGCGGCCACTCTACTGCGGTCGCTACGCGACTCGGCTAAAAGCGGGGCGGGGCGCGAGTCCTAATTGGACAAGGGATTTCTAGTTGAGAACGTTTCTGCTCAGCATTGTGTTTAGGCTCTCATTGGTCCGTCTAACGAAGGGCGGGGATAAAAGTGGAAAAAAATAAAATAAATAAACCACAGGCTACAATTGCCAGTTCTCAGACTTGCGCGTGCGTAGTAAACGAAGCCTACTAAACTTGTGAAACTTTAGCTAACACTGACCACAAAAACGTGACCACCTGTTTGTTTTTTCGAGGTGGTTAATTTCTGATCATCCATCGTTTGCAAACAAATCAAAAAAAAAACAAACAAAAAAAAAAAACACAAGTTACCGCCCCAAGTTGTCACTCAGCATAAAGAGACCCGTGAAAAAAAGTTCAATTACATTTTACATAGCGCCTTTCACAGTAGGTTGGCTCAGAGTGCTGCAGTCCAAAGTAAAGCGACATAGATTATAATGAATGCGTTTATGAACACAATAAAACAATATAAACAGAATGTTTCCATCACGTTACATTTAAGTATAAAATTGAAAAGAAATACAATTACAAAGTGACAAACTACTCAATTTATTCATATATAAAATATTGTTCTCAGTCAATTTAACATATGCAGACTTGTGTTTAGTCAATCTAATGTTTTTAAACATATATAAAGAAAACTATAATGCATATGCATTGGCTTAACATACAGTATCTCACAAAAGTGAGTACACCTCTCCCATTTTTGTAAATATTTTATTATATCTTTTCATGGGACAACACTGAAGATGTGACACTTTGATACAATGTAAAGTAGTCAGTGTACAGCTTGTATAACAGTGTAAATTTGTTGTCCCCTCAAAATAACTCAACACACAGCCATTAATGTCTAAACCGCTGGCAACAAAAGTGAGTACACCCCTAAGTGAAAAATGTCCAAATTGTGCCCAAAGTGTCTATTTTGTGTGGCCACCATTATTATCCAGCACTGCCTTAACTCTATTGGGCATGGAGTTCACACGAGCTTCACAGGTTGCCACTGGAATCCTCTTCCACTCCTCCATGACAACATCACAGAGCTGGTGGATGTTCGAGACCTTGCGCTACTCCACCTTCCCCACCGATGCTCAGTAGGGTTTAGTTCTGGAGACATGGTTGGCCAGTCCAGCACCTTTACCCTCAGGTTATTTAGCAAGGCAGTGGTCGTCTCAGACGTGTGTTTGGGGTCGTTATCATGTTGGAATACTGCCCTGTGGCCCAGGGAGGGCTTCATGCTCTGCTTCAGTATGTCACAGTACATGTTGGCATTCATGGTTACCTCAATGATCTGTACCTCCCCGGTGCCGGCAGCACTCATGCAACCCCAAACCATGACACTCCCACCACCATGCTTGACTGTAGGCAAGACACACTTGTCTTTGTACTCCTTACCTGGTTGCCGCCACACACACTTGACACCATCTGAACCAAATAAGTTTATCTTGGTCTCATCAGACCACAGGACATGGTTCCAGTAATCCATGTCCTTAGTCTGCTTGTCTTCTGCAAACTGTTTGCGGGCCTTCTTGTGCATCATCTTTAGAAGAGGCTTCCTTCTGGGACGACAGCCATGCAGACCAACCTGATGCAGTGTGCGGTGGGCGTATGGTCTGAGCACTGACAGGCTGACCACCACCCCCTCAACCTCTACAGCAATGCTGGCAGCACATGTACGTCTATTTTGAAAAGACAACCTCTGGATATGATGCTGAGCACGTTCACTCAACTTCTTTGGTCGACCATGGCAAGGCCTGTTCTGAGTGGAACCTGTCCTGTTAAACCGCTGTAAGGCCTTGGTCACCGTGCTGCAGCTCAGTTTCAGGGTGTTGACAATCTTCTTATAGCCAAGGCCATCTTTCTGTAGAGCAACAATTCTTTTTTTTCAGATCCTCAGAGAGTTCTTTGCCATGAGGTGCCATGTTAAACTTCCAGTGACCAGTATGAGAGAGTGTGAGAGCGATAACACCAAATTTAACACATCTGCTCCCCATTCACACCTGAGACCTTGTAACACTAACGAGTCACATGACACCGGGGAGGTTAAAATGGCTAATTGGGCACAATTTGGACATTTTTCACTTGGGGGTGTACTCACTTTTGTTGCCAGTGGTTTAGACATTAATGGCTAAGTGTTGAGTTATTCTGAGGGGACAGCAAATTTAGACTGTTATACAAGCTGTACGTTGACTACATTGTATCAAAATGTGACATCTTCAGTGTTGTCCCATGAAAAGATATAATAAAATATTTACAAAAATGTGAGGGGTGTACTCACTTTTGTGAGATACTGTATAACTTGTCCAGTTTTTTCATTTGGCGACCGGTCACTTGCAGAGTTTCCTGGTGTGTCCCTCCCAGTCATCCAGCAGAAGCCTGCCACCCTACTGGCATCCTTTTGTCCTTGAAAACCTGATGGAGCCTTTCACTCTGCTCTTAAATTACACATGCAAATTCAAAAAGTGACCTTTGGCACTCCTGTTGCAGCCCAGTTCCTTCAAAAAATACATTTTTCACCATTTTTTAAATCTGCTTCTTTTGGCTGTTCCTGTTAGGGGTCACCACAGCGGATCATCTTCTTCCATATCGTCCTGTCCTCGTCATCTTGTCCTGTCATTCCCATCACCTGCATGTCCTCTCTCACCACATCCATAAACCTTCTCTTAGGCTTTCTTCTTTTCCTCTTGCCTGGCAGCTCTATCCTTAGCATCCTTCTCCCAATATACCCAGCATCCTTCCTCTGCACGTGACCAAACCAACACAATCCCTTCTCTCTGACTCCAAACCGTCCCACCTGAGCTGACCCTCTAATGTTCTCATTTCTAATCCTGTCCATCCTCGTCAAACCCAATGAAAATCTTAGCATCTTTAACTCTGCCACCTCCAGCTCTGTCTCCTGCTTTCTGGTCAGTGCCACCGTCTCCAGCCCATATAACATAGCTGATCACACTACCGTCCTGTAGATCTTCCCTTTCACTCTTGCTAACACCCGTCTGTCACAAATCACTCCTGACACTCTTCTCCAGCCACTCCACCCTGCCTGCACTCTCTTTTTCACCTCTTTATTTCTTTATAATTTGGACTTTTTACTGGTCCCTTAAAGCTTAGAAGTGACTTCTTTGAATGATGCCCATCTTTCTTGTTCCAGGCCATTCATCACACTGACAAATTCTGCCATCGGAAATCAATTTTCTAATATTAGGTTTGGCAAAAATGCCCTCTTTCAATTTAGCATAAGAAACGTTTGACACAAATGCATTAAAGCAGACTCCATCTTTTGAGAGGTCTTTGATCATTAAACCAAGCTTCGTACAAAGCGGTGGTAGCAACACTTTATCTGGATCTACACAAGCTAGGTCAGGTGATGATGTTAGCACCAAGCTAGTAAGTAGCTCTTTTCTGAACCCACTGTCAATTCTTGGCTCTGCTCTCCCACATGTGGATTTCGTCTGCCCTGACTGTTGACCCAGTAAGATACACAGAATGTTTAGCTCCCCACATATGAATCAAAAGTGTTCATAATAGTTAATTGTCTCAAAAAGGTTTTCAAAGTTCTTGTGAGTTTCTTTCAATGCACAGAATAAGCAACAGGATCTGATGCTTATGTATTACTGTTATGAGGAAATGTGACTTTTAGAGGAGTCCATAAACAAGTCTCCATCCTTGTAATTCTGCCAACATTATGCACTGCCTTATTATCAAATAAAATGGTATTAGAAAATATTTAAAACAAATTATGTCTAAAATAATATTTAGTTAACTATAGTGTAAAAACAGCAAAAAATACCGTGGACAGCTAAAAAATGTTACTGACGGAGAAAAATGTTTCAGCATCAAAAGTATATTTTCAGTGCCTACCTGTAATTAAACAACAATAAATATGTGAACGTTTTAACAGTTAAAAAAGTTCATCAGTGACACCAGCATCCTACACTGTAAGAAAGTAATGCTATAATTCAGTCAGTCCAGCTATTTGTTCTGCTGCCCCCAGGAAGTCCAAGGTCATAGATTCAGGTTCAAGTTCAGGTTGTTGGTGACCTGTGGCACACCTGATGCAACCTCTTGCAACAGATCATCTGTTCAGGATGATTAACACACAAAGAGAACGTCGTCTTCATTGGCACTCAGCTGAGCTATCCAAGTATGGTGGTGTCATTTCATGGACAGTGGCCTTGTCAGGTGATCTTCACGTGTCACCTGCACCGCCCACATTTGATCTTTTCTACTCATTACATTACACATCTCTTAACTTTCTGTTTTGCCACTGCAATTTGCTTTTACTTCAGGATACACTATTGAAGCTTTTATTCTGAAGAGCTCCATATCTGTGTTCACACAAGTTTAGAGATATGTATTTAATAAACTGGCACATTGCGTTACCTGGTGACCCTGAACAGGCCTGGCTTGAGGTGTCCATAAAATCGGCCCCCATAACAGCCTAGGATTCCAACCATGACTGGTTTCTAATTTGCTTAAGCCTCAGTTCCCTGTAAAAGGACAGAAGTTCTGAAATTGGATGATACTTAATTACATAATATACTCACCAATAAATTAAATATATCAAATCCTCCCCTCCATTTACTTCTTAATCTCATGAAGAAATCTAATGAGAACTGCCCAGATTTCCAAAACATTGAAATGTACTGTTTTTTGCCTAGCTTAATATTTATTGTCTATTAAAAGTACAAGTTCTGAATTGAACATAGCAGGCTCTTAGCTTGAGGTAGATTTGGGGATACCTGATACAACTATACAGAATACAAATAATAATCGGGAGCCCTTGGCCTGATTTTGACTTTTCTCTCACTTTTATCCACTTACTGATTTTTGATAGTAGTCTTCAACTGAAACCGAAAGTATTTTTTAGAACAGTGCACAGGCATTTTAACCTCCTTAGCGTTGCACTTTATTAAAAAAAAAAAATAAAAAAAAAAATGTAAAAAGCGCATGAAAAAATTACATTTTTATTAAATCTCAAAAGTATAATAGTGATATAAATAATAATAGTAATGATGGATACAAATAATAATATGAAATGAACAGTAATAACAAAAGCAATAATAACAGTAATAATACTACTACTTCTTTCGGCTGCTCCCGTTAGGAGTTGCCACAGCGCATCTTCTTCCATATCTTCCTGTCCTCGTCATCTTGCTCTGTCACACCCATCACCTGCATGTCCTCTCTCACCACATCCATAAACCCTCTCTTAGGCCTTTCTCTTTTCCTCTTCCCTGACAGCTCTATCTTTAATATCCTTCTCCCAATATCCCCAGCATTTCTCCTCTACACATGTGCAAACCAAGACTTTGTCTCCCAACCGTCCAACCTGAGCTGACCCTCTAATGTCCTCATTTCTTGTCCATCCTCATCACACCCAATGCAAACCTGAGCATCTTTAACTCTGCCACCTCCAGCTCTGTCTCCTGTTTTCTGGTCAGTTCAGTGCCACCGTCTCCAACCCATATAACATAGTTGGTCTCACTACCGTCCTGTAGACCTTCCCTTTCACTCTTGCTGATAACCATCTGTCACAAATCACTCCTGACACTCTTCTCCACCCACTCCACCCTGCCTGCACTCTCTTCTTCACCTCTCTTCCACAATCGCCATTACTCTGTACTACTGATTCCAAGTATTTAAACTCATCCACCTTCACCAACTCTACTCCTTGCATCCTCACCATTCCACCGACTCCCTCTCATTTACACACATGTATTCTCTGTTGTTCCTACTGACCTTCATTCCTCTCCTCTCATATCTCCACCTCTCCAGGGTTTCCTCAACCTGCTCCCTACCATCGCTACAGAACACAATGTCATCAGCAAGCATCATAGTCCATGGGGACTCCTGTCTAATCTCGTCTGTCAACCTGTCCATCACCATTGCAAATAAGAAAGGGCTCAGAGCCGATCCCTGATGTAATCCCACCTCCACACTGAATGCATCTGTCACTCCTACCGCATACCTCACCACGGTCTCACTTCCTTCGTACATATCCTGTACAACTCTTGTATACTTCTCTGCCACTCCCAACTTCTTCATACAATACCACAGCTTCTCTTGAGGCACCCTGTCATATGCTTTCTCCAGGTCCACAAAGACGCAATGCAACTCCTTCTGGCCTTCTCTAAACTTCACCATCAACACCCTCAGAGCAAACATCGTCTTCTGGATTGATCTGTGATGTGCTGGATTGACCGTGTCTCTCTAGCGGTAGTGTGGTCAGTGGATGTGTGGCAAGGATTTGTTCTACAAGCTGGCATGTAAAGTTTTCATGAGATACAGTTTTGCCACCTTTTTGTTTGTATAACGTGAATGAACCCCAAATGTACTGTTCCAACAGATAACGAAATATCTTTTTGTAGTATTTCTTTTGTTGCCGCCACATAACGAGATAGAAAGTCAATTCTTGATCCACATGATTTACGCCGCCCATCGTGCTATTGTAGTCGACCACAGCACAAGGCTTCATAAGCTGCTTGTTGCCTTTTGCCTGCACAGTGACTGTAGCTGCATTATGTACAGTGTTAAGACGACAAACATCTCTCTCGTCTTTCCATTTCAGCGCAAGCACTTCACCCTTTTGCCAATCTACTAGCGCACCTCACTGTAATTTAACTCTGCCCAAGTCTTCAGGTATGTCTCAACGGTTAGGACACACTGTTTCATATACGTCAGTCTTTCTTTCTCAGGTGAAGTGTAAAAATTGTCAATGGTTACACAGTAACCTGGATCCAGCAGAGCATCTATCAAGTGGGCACCAATGACATAGCAATGCCGTACTGATTGTATTTCGGATCAAACATTGTCCCTTTCCCTGTGTACAGAACCAAATTTCAAATGTATCCCATTTTAGATTCACAAAGCTCGTAAAACTTTCAAATCTGCCCAATCTTGCTCTTTTTGACTTGATGTACTGTATCTGTGACAGTCTGCCCTTGTAAGCCATGAGACTTTCATCGATGCTGACATCGCAGTTTGGAATGTAAATGCTCTGAAATTTTACTACAAACTCCTGGTATATGTCTCAGCCTTTCTTCATTTTGTGTGCTGGATGGATATTCTCATCAAAGTGTTAATTGTTGGTAAAGTGCAGATATTTCATAATTAGTGAAAACCTACACTCAGACATCACTTCTGGAAAGAACGGCAGCACTGACAGCACTTTTACAGCCCCGAGTGATTCTCGGTTCTAACGAAAGATGCATCTGTACAGTTGCCTGAGTGACACTCGGGACTAATGCTTTTTGCACGGTTTTCACAGCCCGAGTAACGCTCAGCTCTAACACTAAGGGGGCTGCAGCACAACTCCCCATTGTTGAGAGTAACCGGTTTATAAAATGGGAGCACAAGATATTATGCTTTGTAATGTCTCAAAGTGCTCGGGATGCGAATATGTATACTACATATTTCCTTATTCTGTCAGTCCTTAATGGCTAATATGTTCTGAAATATTTCAAGTATTTGCAGACCATCCACGGAAAGGAAGTTGTACTTAATAACCATGGCATCAGAGAGTGGTGACATGTTTTGTGTTGATTAGCACATTCAAGGGAGAATTTCACTGTTCTCTGTGCATGTGACACAAATGACCCTATAAACCTACAATTTCAACATCATCTAACAGTATGGCAAAACTCTTTAATGTCATACCACTTGCTATAGAACTAGTTTCCCTTCTGTTTTATTGCAAGTACTGCAGAGTTTAACTTAAAAGTCTGTGAGCATGTCTGCCTGCCAGCCAAAAAATAAATAAATAAATCACCTCATGGCAGACACACACCAAACGACAGACCTGAACTGCCTCCCAGTAGCCAAGAGGTTCAGCAGAGAATTTACTTTGTGTGCTCTGGATATGTAAATACCAACACAACGTCTTTGCTTCACCTGTGGCACAAGCTATCAGTCTACAGCTGTTTGTACCAAATGGGTATGAATGGCCTGAAAGTCTCCTGACTTTGGCTCACATGATTAGTATCTAGGGCAAGTCATCTGAGCCTGGCTTTTCAGTAACTAGAGTCTGCTGCAGAGGGGACTCTATGAAGAGATTCCGGTTCCACTTGACAGTCTGAGGAATACTGCCCAAGGTTATTAGCACTGACAAGGTTGTCTATTCTGTTAAAGACATGGCGTCACTGCAGATGAAAGATACCTGTTATATACCCGAGGTCTAGAGTGAAGGTCAGCTGTTTGCAAATACATTTTTCACACGGGCCACTGAGACATCTCAACAAGCTCTCTGTTTAGAAGGACATGTCTGCGTGTATTTTTATTACTGGGTAAATCTGACAGTGTACTTTGATGGACCTCCAACTGTTTGGTTTTGCATTAAATCCTAATTAAAGCAGAAAATGTAATCATCTTCTTGATCACATAGGGCTTTCACAAAGCTAAGTAAATATTGTCTCTCACAGGCATGTCAGTGGATATCTGAGATCACAGAGATGGTTAAAACCATGCCCAGCAAAAACTTGTGTGAAAGGCCTGTGCCAGACATGTGTGTACTAATATTTATTTCAAATTGGACAACAATTCCAAATATCAAGACCTCAATGAGTGGGTGGTTCTCATGGAACAAAGATGTTTTCTACATCCTATACCTTTAATATTATCCTTGGCTCTTTCACCTCTTGTTCACACTTTAGCCACAAAAAAACACATTAGCCCTGAATTCCCAACAGAAGTCCATGTAGCTTCAGCTCCATTTTTATGAGAATCCAGATCTCCATATAGAAATTAAAAATGTTAAAACTGACACTATAACTACAGCCATTTAAATCCACCAATTAAAATAACAGGTGGCTCTCAACATGTATCTTAAACCCCCCATCACCATATAGAAGAGCAACATGAAATCAGTCAGTCAGTCATTATCCAACCTGCTGTATACTAACACAGGGTCACGGGGGTCTGCTGGAGCCAATCTCAGCCAGCACGGGGTGCAAGGCAGGAACAAATCCCGGGAAGGGCGCCAGCCCACCGCAGGACACACACACGGGACAATTTAGGATCGCCAATACACCTAACCTGCATGTCTTTGGACTGTGGGAGGAAACCCATGCAGACACGGGGAGAACATGCAAACTCCATGCAGGGAGGACTCAGGAAGCAAACCCAGATTCTCCTTACTGCGAGGCACACTGTAAGTTAACCTGCTCCTGGTGAACAGCCATTGCACTGTTTTTGTCAACCTGGGATTAATCTTAGATTTCACAAACACATAGTGCACATTTGTCAAACAGCCAAAATACTAACTGGTTGGCTGTTTCAGGTTAAGACCAGGGACTGCTCCTTCAAATATCACAACTATTTTCATGAGGAACAAAATTGTGTAAAGGCCCCAAAGCGTTGCTATGCATGTACTGAAGAGCCCAGGAGAGTTGCTGGTGCAGACTGAGCAGGAGTTTGCCTTTCTTATTAATCATTAATCAATGTAAACAATGTAAGAGGTTGGCTAAACTGGCATGGAAATTACTAGCAACAGTGTCACTAGTATCACATTTGCTGCCCTTGGTCATCCTGAAAGTGCCGCGGCTCAAGTCAGTTTTGGTAGCCACAGAAGGATTTGTCAGATTGTCTCACATCACTACGTATACCGTACCTCCACATCTGCTGTCTATTTCATTTGACATTTGCTATTACAGACCTCTGTCCAGCAGTAGGTTCACAAATGCACAGTGCAGTATGCCAGCTCGTCCCCCTATACTGACCTTTTGAGTAGCCCTAGAATAGCAGCACTGATCACCAATGTATGATTAAAAAGGACTGACGACAACGTAAAAAAAACAAAAAATCTTTATTAGAGAAACGAGGAGGAGGATAGAAGAGTTCACCCCAATGTGACACCTGCACTCTTAAACATACCTGTATTTAAAGGGCCTGTTGCAGTTCTGTTTGTCACTCATTAACTTGTAGAAATATGAGACACAGGAAGAATGGGAGGCAACAAGGTCACTATAGCCAACTGAGAGAGGGGGGGGACGTGGGAGAGTCCTCAACAACTGAGCACTGCAGCAAGTTCAAGATCGTCAGAGCGCTAGCTATCCTCTCTTCTTCAATATGAACCTGATTAAAATCATAAGTCTTGGAAAACTTTGGAAAGGGTGGCATTTGCTTAAGGAGCTGCTTAACACTCCTTTCTCGGCTTGATGCGAGTTTTAATAACTGGGACACTTCCTCCTCATCAAACAAAACAGGCTGAGCAGAGGCAAGAAGCTCAGACAAATGCTTGAACAGCATTCGAATATAAACCAGTTTCTCTGCCCACATATTCACCTCTCCTTTTTCAAACAAGTATTCCTCATCAACCTAAAAGAAAAAAAAAAAACCTATTAAACAATAGTAAAAGTCTTGCTTCTCAAAGAGCAAATCAGGCTGTGTCACCGAGTCATGTCAACTTTTCCCCAAGTTCAGCCACTGACACCCAGTATGACACTCAGTCATCTTATCACCCATTTTTTTTACAACTGGTTCTCATGAAATACCACCTTCCAGTTCTGAAATAGAGTTTGTCTCGGAATTAGATAACTTGAGGGGATCAGATGTTTTTGGCTACACCCACGTTTCCAAATCAGCATCTCCTTCTTTCCTTAGCTAGCCGTTCAGCTGCATATCTCCTCTTATTTCTGTTCATTGGCTTTTATATCTACTCACTGTCCTTAACTCACCTTTCCTCTTATTTCAGTCACTAAGTTCATAGTTACAGGAAGTCATTAAAAAACTTTTTCTATTGCAGAAAATCTTATTTACCAAACTGCAATCTTCCTCTGTGTTTTCCTTTGGAGATGCATCTCCCAGCAGCCACTCTGTCAAAACGATTATACCAGAAGAGGTTTGGTCCCAAAGCTTGAACAGCTGACACAACAGGCTTAGGCCCTTGTCTAATGCCACAACTGGATGGACAATATCTGCAAAGATAAAAAGTTAATGACAGTGCAAGGTGCTGTCAAATACAGGACATGTTGCAACCTCTGGAGGGCAGCCCACAGCTGTGCCCACACATTTTTAGATTACAG
This sequence comes from Polypterus bichir lapradei, assembly GCA_026402145.1. NCBI lineage: Eukaryota > Metazoa > Chordata > Cladistia > Polypteriformes > Polypteridae > Polypterus > Polypterus bichir. The sequence continues at coordinate 15,724,242 of JANRMT010061414.1, forward strand.
TATGTGCAGCACTTCTCGGTTCTGGCCTTGAATTGAGCTTCAGTGAAGGTTTTATTTACTCTCATCCAGTGATGCAGAACAGAACAAATCCCTTAAACCTGGCATAACAGATACAGAGAACAGACTAAGACAAGAACTAGACGCACATATGAATGACTAATGAGATACCAGCTGTTAAGACAACAGGGCTTAAGTGTCTCATAGTAGGAAACAACCAGCACAAAGGCAGCTTTCTGAGTCAGAAACATGGCTACTCATGTACTAAACTGATGTCTGCTTTCTAGAAAAGCACCTTCAAGGACAAACCAAATTTATTTACAGTAATATGAGCTAACAGACTGATGGCAAACGTGAGACTGAAAGCCAGCTCAAATGATAACCACACAACTTTCAGATCTGACAGAAGATACAGTGCAACAGTATTCAGCTTCTTAACAGCTTTATGTTAGTCGAGGACATGTAACACGTGGACTGTAACGGAGCGTGCCTCTCTTCCTCGGCTGGGTGGATTAATTAAACCCTCAAGTGCTTGATACATTTTCAGAGCAGTGCTAAGTCTTCCAATAAAATGAAAACATAATTCTACCATAAGCAACACTCACATAAAAATGATAAACTTAACCATGAAAAGTAAAATTACAAAGCAACACAGGTTTTTCAAAACAGATTCAGATAAATAAGCATCATGTAAGCTGAATAAACACCTTCTCTAATAATTATGATCCCTTTGTTATTCTCTTTCCTTTGGTTGTTAACCAGCTCTGATCTTTGCCTCAAATATAAACTATTATTACCGTATATAATTGCGGATAAGTCGGGACTTCATTTTACCATATAATTTCCGGTATTTTATAATGTCGGTCGTATATGTCGAATGTGGGAAAACTCACGCTTTTGGTCCAAGAGATTATGATATGCTAACGCCCACCTGAGAGAGTAACCACGGAGCACACAGCCTTTTTTCTATGTGGGTGCGGCAATACGCTGTATCAGCGGGTACTCCTAACCTCTCTCTCTCGTGCCTACGTGACCACACAGTAATACCCGAACTATTCCGAAGCAACGATTGCACGGTTTTGTACTTTTTGTATCTCACACACCTTTATCGTAAGAGCATCCCTTATCTACGATGGAGTGTTCAATCAGAAGAGAATATGAAGCTGGTTCTAAGTTAAACATAATCGAAGTAGCAAAAGAAATTGGTAACTGCTCTGCTGCAAAAAAATTCGATGTGTCTGAGATGAGGTGCGAGATTGGAGGAGGCAAGAAAATGCAAAATAAATAAATAAATAAATAAATAATTTGAGTGTCGCATTTTTGAACGGCCGTATGAATCGGGGTCTTATTTTATGATTGATTTTTCGGGTTTCAAGACCCAACTTATACGTGAGTATATACGGTAAATCTAATAGGAAGTAAAGAGGGATCAGCACTAACATTTTGAAGATATACTCCACATTTTTATGTTACTTATTCTATGTTGTTTGTAGTGATAGTGGAGGTCAATATTTCAAATAAATTGGAAAAAACATCGTTTCTCATACAAAGGGGCTTCAGTGGGGGGCCCATACTGAAGAACAGAAAAAACCTTCAGTTATACATATTGCATAATCCACATGTTAGATATCCAGTTGTGTGCTCAAAACACAATTTTTGTATGGCTAGTCATAATGTACAGAACACAGAAAAATCACTTCCCACTCATACATGCAGGCCTCAGTGGAGACACCCAGCAGTTGTGTTTACTAACTATCAGCTTTCACCCCATTTTTTTATGACTGTGGACACATTCTGACAGCCAGCAACATTAAGATCACATTTCTGTAGAAAACACGAGAATGACATCAGAACTTCTACATGGATTGAAACTTGAAGAACAAAAGGGTTTATAAATGCAGAATAATTTTATCAAATGTAGGAAAAAGTACCTTGTTTTATTAAGAAAATTAATACATACCCTTCACGGACGAGTAAGGTAAGGCCAAGAATTAATCTACAAAAACACACCAGTATTAACTGTACGACATCTTTCTATGACTGTCCTCATCTCCTCTCCTCTGTGCTCATTTGTTCTTTCTTAAACTGTTTTCATGCCATCTTGGCTCAAGGCTGTTTACTGTGGCAGTCATTAAAACCCTTTCTCTAATCTGTTGTCCAATGTAGAAGACTCCACTCCACTTCTTTATCAACACATTGAAATCCAACATTGTTTAAATGCTTAAAGGTGGCCGGAAAAAAAATGTACAATGAATTAACAAGTTAACCCACAGTTTAATATTATGTGGTATTATTATTATTATTAGTGTTTACTCGTTTCTGAGTATTCAGTTTCTTACCTCCTATCTGTTGTGTTTCTATTGTTGATGACCGATGTGGCCGACCCTTGCATGGAACACACAGCCACATACATGGTAAATATGTGGTAAATTTAATGTAATGGTAAACGAGGAGATAAAATACACCTTCAAAATGGTACAGATGAAAAACAGGTTCCACTGATAAGGAAACCACAAAAATGCGTCACAAAAACCTATTTCTCTGTGGTATGTGGCAATTAAATAGTAACAATATGGCAAGTAAATTGCAGACATGACTTAATTTATGTGAAATACAGTTGACAAAACACAGAATAATGTATGACCAAGGCACAAGCATGGCTTACAGCAAAAAAGTTATGGGACCAATAATTTATTCCAGTGTTCCCTGAAACAGAGAGGCATGATTTTAAACCTTTAAAGTTTATTAAATGAAACAGAGTTGCCTTTACATTCTCTCTTTTTTTTTTAATCACAAGAGTGGTGACAATTTCACTGTAGTCTGAACTACTCCTATAACTGTCACCATTTTAAGAAGACTGTGTACAATACCACAAGTTGTTGGAGTTATACTATTATCACTAGTTTGTGCAAGACCTGCAATTCAGAATCTCACTGTACTATGTACAAGACAGTAAACGTGAATCCGTTATATAAAGTAAAACATTCAAGTGAGGGTTCAGTTACTTTTAGAGTACAAGATAGCAAGAGATGCTGCTCACAGCTAAGCAAATTCTATGCTGCAGCAGCCCTGACCACAGTTTTCGTTTACCAGAGCCTGTGTTTACTTTGTGCCTGTAAAGGAACGCATTGCTTAATTTAACTTCTTGTTCATCTTCGCCTGCATTTGAGAGTTTGGCAAGGTTTTGTTTTCTCAAAAACATTAGTAAATATTAGTATTTCTCATGCAAACAAAGGAATGTATTTTATTTAGTGAAGGCGAGTCAGTTCTTACTATTGGAGTACATGTGATTGCTTTATTTTTAACAAAACAAGTTTTACATGAAGGCAACTACTTTATAAAGTGCAGTGGTAGTTGCTCCTTGCACCATTCCATATACAGTATATCACATTGCTTTGTGAAGGTATACAGATTGCAATTTAAATAAATGACAATGTGAAGACTAATTTGCAACTTTTTTTTTGCAAGAGCAGCAAAAAACAAAATTGAGTTGCCTGTCAGAAAATGAAAAGGCAGGAAGCGAATCTAAGATAAGAAATGCAGAGTAACCTAGCTATAAATGTATAGAGTTTAGAAACAAGAAATTAGGTAAGCATAGCTTAAGCATGGGTTCACATTTGACAAATGAAATCAGCCCTTAATGAAAAGCTGGTTTGCAAATTAAATTGGTAGCCACTGAAAAATCCCTGAAAGTTGTTTTCAGTATTGTAGGCAGTGACCATGTTCACTGTTATCAGTTTTTACTTCTCTTGAATTTTGAAAAGACTTAAGAGGTCAAATTTAGAATAGTCAGGTGCCAACAACAAAAGATATGTGAGATTCTATTGACATGAAACATTTAAACTTTTTTTAATTGTTCAAGTCTTCGTCTTAAAACTGATGTGAAGAGAATTCTAAAAGCATTTTTTTCTAACTTCAGATACAAATATATTGTTCTACTAAAATCCACCTTAAGTAAAATTGTTACGGTCACAAACTGTAAACTGTATTTAAAAGAAATGAAAATGTGAAATAGTGATGACAGTTTTTTTTTTTTTTCAAAAGACGATTAGTAGATTTATTGCTATAAAAATGTAAAACCACTGCAACACCCATTCTCGACCAATGTGTTTAAAATGTTTGCTTTTACTTATCTCACCATTAATTTATAGCACCACTGTTGCATAGCAATAATACTGCATTCAATATCTTCTTCTTTTGGCTGCTCCCGTTAGGGGTCGCCACAGCGGATCATCTACTTCCATATCTTCCTCTCTTCATCATCTTGTTCTTTCACACCCGCCACCTGCATGTCCTTTCTCACCACATCCTTCTCTTAGGCCTTTCTCTCTTCCTCTTGCTCCATTCCTAGTATCTTTCTCTCAATATACCCAGCATCTCTCCTCTGCACATGACCAAACTAATGCAATCTCGCCTCTATGACTTTGTCTCCCAACCGTCCAACCTGAGCTGACCCTGTAATGTACTCATTCTTAATCCTTTCCCATCCTCGTCACATCCAATGGAAATCTTAATATCTGTAACTCTGCCACCTCCAGTTCTGTCTCCTGCTTTCTGGTCAGTGCCACTGTCTCCAACCCATATAACATAGCTGGTCTTACTATCGTCCTGTAGACCTTCCCTTTCACTCTTGCTGATATCTGTCTGTTACAAATCACTCCTGTCACTCTTCTCCACCCATTCCACCTTGCCCGCACTCTCTTCTTCACTTCTCTTCCACAATCCCTGTTATTCTGTACTGTTGATCCCAAATATTTAAACTCATCCACCTTCGCCAACTCTACTCCTTGCATCCTCACCATTCCTCTGACCTCCCTCTCATTTACATAAATGTATTCTGTCTTGGTCCTACTGACCTTCATTCCTCTCCTCTATATGGCTTATCTCCACCTCTCCAGGGCCTCCTCAACCTGCTCCCAGCTCTCATTACAGATCAAAATGTCTTCCGCAAACATCATAGTCCATGGGTACTTCTTTCTAATCTCCTCTGTCAACCTGTACATCAACACTGCAAATACGAAAGGGCTCAGAGCCGATCCCTGATGTAATCCCACCTCCACCTTAAACGCATCCGTCCCTCCTACTGCAGTCCTCACCACTGTCACACTTCCCTTGTAGATATCCTGTACCACTCTTAGATACTTCTCTGCCACCCCCAACTTCCTCATACAATATCACAACTCCTCTTGAGGCACCCTGTCATATGCCTTAAAGTAAGTAGCAATGTTTCCTTGCATTGGTATCTCATCCAAGGTTAGTTCCTACCTGCTGCCCAATTCCATTGGCATTGACTGCAAACAAGAAAATGAATAGCTGAAGTGTAAGCAATGAGCCTGCCACTCAACAAATTTTTCTTTATGACCACAACACATTTTCAATATTCTTACAGTTTTTGTGTGGTAGGTTACCTGACCTGTTCAGGTCACACATTTAGCTGGGAGCCTTTGCAATTCTGTTATTTCAACACACAAATGAATGACAGTAATATTGATAAAGTCTATCTATGTAATGTCCCTGGAATTGGATTAAAGAAAGAATCTTACTGTACAACCACATGTCTTTGTATGACATTCCAAAAACATTAACAAAGGGTATTACAAAATGCCTGAGTGTTCATCATTCCACAGTAGGACAAATTGTCTATAAATGGTGGAAATTAAGTACTGGTGCTACTCTCCCTGGGAATGGGTATCCTGCAAAGATCACGGTATGAGTGCAGCACGTCAAAGTCTCTGTTAATGCGTTCACTATAACAAAAACAATAAACAAAGACTGTGCTCATGGAAGAACATCACACGGGAAACCACATCTCTCCAAAAGAAACACTGCTGCATCTCTAAATTTGGCAAAAGACCATCTGGATGTTTGACACTGCTTCTGCGGCAATGCTCTGTTGTCTACTCTTATGTACAAACATGCAATTCTATGTTTAGAGGAAAAGAGCAATGCACAATAACGACAAAACCTCATTCCAACAATAAAGAATGGTGGACAGGGCATCACGGTCTGGGGCTCCTTTGCTGTCTCAAGGTCTGGACAGCTTGTTGTTGCAAACAGAACAGTGAATTCAAGAAATTTGACAGGATGAATGTCAAGGCAGCAGGCAGTTACCTGGAGCTTAATAAAAGTTGGATGATGCAAGATAATGGACCAAAACAAAGAATGGCTTAAACAGAAGAAATGACCAAGTCAAATCCCACAGCTCAATGCAACTGAGGTAATGTGGCATGGTGGTCTAAATAGAGTTGTTCATGCAATGAATCCCAGAAATATCAATTATTTGGGAGGAATGGTCTAAACTTCTTTCAGACCAGAGGTATATGATTACAGTAAAATTCTTAATTGATGATTATTATTTATTGAGGAAAGTGAAAGAAGCTCTCAAAAACATCAACAGAAACCAAAGGAAAGTGATACATACAACAAATAATGCATGCGTAGTTAAAACTGGACACATATACTTGCTTTCCTCATTACTACAAGAATCCAAGACCCTGAATTAGATTAAGAGAGTTTGAAAAATGTATAAGACATTACATTGACATTGACAGAGCAAGATGCAGAAGACAGGAAGATATGGAAAAAGATGATCCGCTGTGGTAACCCCTAACAGGAGCAGCCGAAAGAAGAAGATGTGACATTATATTAACATACATTAAAAGAAATGAAGGCAAAGAAGGATGTTGGGAAAGGAGCAAGAGCAGTATATCTCACAGGTGTCGAACTCCAGTCCTGGAGGGCCGCAGTGGCTGCAGGATTTCATTCTAACCATCTTCCTCATTAGTGACCAGTTTTGGCAGCTAATTAACTTCTTTTGCCTTAGTTTTAATTAACTTGAATCAGGCCCCTATTAGATGTCTCTTTTTTCCTTAATTAGCAGCCAAACAATAATGAGACACAAAACAAGCTCACCTGTGCCCATCACACAATATCTAAAAATAAAGAAAGGTGAAGGTCTCAGTAAGGTTGATCTCTCAGGTCACCAAAACGTTTGGACGGTGTTCTTGGAAAAAACAGAAACATCAACAGTTTTGGAAATGTCTGTAGTGGCAGAAGGAGAGCAGTAACAAGCCATGAAATTAAATAACGGGTTTAAATTAACAGCAGGAATCAGCTTCTCATTAAGAGATTGGTTGGAGTTTGAAATCCCAGTTTAGCTGGTCATTTGTTGGCTCGTTTCACATCTCATTTCTGTTTGGCTGTCATTTAATGAAGAAAGAAATCAATACAGAGGACTGAATCCTCCAAAACAGGGCTATTAAAATTAAGGAGTGAATTAGCAGTGAAAACTGCTCGCTGATTAGGAAAAGGGTAAGATTGAAAACCTGCAGCCACTGCGGCCCTCTAGGCCTGGAGTTCGACACCCCTGGTATATATGATACTAAAACTCAGTTTTGGAGACTAGCAAAACATGGTGACAAGGGAAAACTGCAACCACAGCATTTAAGAAAAATTATAGACAGAGTATTGTGTAGGTGGCAAGTCATTTGTATGTAGAGAGGGTGTTAAAAAAAACAAACAAAAAAATGAGATAAACATCATAAAAACCACAAAGAAAAGAGGCAAGCAGGTGGAGTAGTTTTTTTTTTAATTTAACTCATCCTGTATAAATATAAAGTAATGATCACACTAAGAGTTCACCGTGATATAAGAGAACCTTAAAGAAAAGTACTTTATGAAGAGAGAGCTCAAAAATAAATCGACAACAAAGTAGTAGGCTTAAAAAGTGGATAGGAAGATACATGACAGAATGATGGCTACTTGTTTAAATGTAGCTTTGTGCCACATTGTATCAGCATAACCAAAATATGGGCCTACAAAGAAGTCAGATGCAATGCAGTGCGTCTTTCTGACTGTGAAAATTACAGCTGCAGTTCCTCACAACGCTAAGGTTAGAAGATGATTTTAAAGAAGTTCCTTTCATTTGTACTCAGCTCCAAGTCCCAAAGCTCAGGATGCCTTACCTGTCAGTATTTCAGCAGCCAACTCTGGCATCACTTCTCCTATAAAGTCAGCAGCACATTCCCTTACATCTTGATCTTCATCCTGAAGAAGTGTGAAGAGAATCCTCCACAGTGTTAAAGTCTCCTGAAGACCTGAAGAGCAGATATAATTTCATATTTCAATCTGGACTATCACTGCTAATACGACTCAAAAAAGAATCACAGCTCCAGCAGAAACAGTTTATGTAGATACATCACTTCTGAGCAGTTTACTATACTATGAAAGATATGCACTCTTACCCAGAGTTAGCTTGACACTGGACAATATGGATGCTGTGGCTCTAACCAAAATATCTGCAGCTGTCATCTTGACATCACACGACTGTGCCTCTTCACAGCACTGTGCCATGAGTGTCACCCATCTTTGTACATCAGGTAGCATGGAATCACTTAGGTCCTGAAAGTGTTGAATAGTAAAATCCAGTGAGCACTATTAGAAATGGAGGGTGCAAAACATAAAATCCAGGCACAAATCATCTGGATTTACTGGGAATCCAAGTGTGTGAAGCAACACATAGGACTGAAGGCAAAAAATGTAAAGTAATGAATCAGAGCTGATTGGTGCCCTACAGATTGCATATTAAAAGGTGGGATTTATGGCCAAACCAAGAAGGTTTTTTAAAGACTTTTACCTTGCAATCACACTGTACAAGATAGAGAATAAGCTTGGAGGTGAAAAAGAGAGCATCACAGAAGAGCTCCTCACTGAAACACAAACAAACAAACAAATGAAATTAATATTCCTGTAAAAATATGTTGCTTTCTTCACTTAAATATTTGAAGGTTACAACCCCCAGTTGCACTCAGTCCATTCATTATAGGTTTAAAGGTTCATTACGTAGTATAGGTAGTCATCGACTTCCGACCTACTGACCTATGACTGCACATCATGGGCAATCAACAGTTTTCGCCATGCCAGCTCCATATTCTAGACTCATTCATCTTAATCTCAGTTTATTACCTGCAGCAGTTTCGACTATTTGACTTATAATTACAGTAAAAAAGGCAATTTATCTCGACACAGAAATGAAGGTGATCAAGCAGAATGAGGGAAGAAAAAGTGAATGCGACTGCATGCGACTTTAAGTTATCCCATGGTAACCGGTGTTCCCCACAAACATACTGTACTGCTGCATTTCGACATTGAGTCTGGTTAACCTCCGAAGCTTTTGTGAACCGCCACGAAGGGGTAATGAAACCACATTGAACTCCTTTATCTGTTAATGTTTATTATTAACAGGCTGAAATGTTAATACAGCAAACACCCGAGTGCTCAAACTCTGCTGGTATGATTCCTGCTCTCACAGTTAACACAATGAACACTGAGAGAGGCACACGCTGATGACGCAACATAACATAGATAAGAGAAAGGATTTGTGAAGCTGTTATAGGTTCGGTACCCATGTGAGCAAAAGTAATAATGAAACAAAATAATAAAATAAAAACAAAAAAATGGTAGAAAATCTACACAGTGTGGTAAGAATGATAATAAAAAAAATGATATAAAACAAACAATAGGACTTCCATCATTGACTTGCGAAAGGTCAGTCAGAACTGAACGTGGTCGTAAGTCGACGACTACCGGTATACCTGTGTACAGAGCATTCTGTTAATGAAACGGCCCACTTCAGGAGATCGCCAAAGCTCATTGTTCCCGACTCTGTGGTCCATGGCAGGAGGGAATCCATGTTCAAACAGGAGAGGATCCTTAGCACCTAGAAAGATATTGATACTTGGTGGATATCAACATTCAGTAGGCTCATAGCTTAGTCTCTTTCAGAGTAGCATTTCAACTCAAAGCCTCCAGGTTAATGACTCTTAATCTGTTAATACTGCGATTCTATGACTTTTTCTTTTTCATCTTGGCTTTTGTTGATGGTCACTAAAAAATACAATTTTACAAGAAACTGTATTCTTCTGAATTTAAACAGGTAATTAGGAACTATGGAATTCTGGGTATAAATGTAATTTCACCCAGTAGCTATAGCTCCAATTAGATTCACTATAGATCTGAATGTAACGCTTTTATCTGTAATCTTGCATCGTTACAAAGTTTTTGAGGGTTTAGATGAAAAGTAATACACACTGAATCACATTTTTCTATAACTTATTACATACAGCATTGACATTTACAGGCTGCAGATTTATGTGGCCCATGTAACAGTCTGAATGTTTTAAGCATTGTACAGAAAAGAACAGGTGGAAATACATATCATGTACTATGCACAACCTCCACCCCATCAATGTCCCTTTAGTGGGCTGTGCAAGTGTTTAAACTGACCAGGGCATGCAACTGCTACTGGCTTGTGTTGTACCCAGGGCTTGAAGTGGGCCAGTACACCAAACTGGCACTTCCCTGTTTGTGCCGTGTAAAACAATAGTATAGCAGCACATTGCAATCTGACCTCCAGGGAACACCCCATTTCTCTACAATACTGCATGTATTTTACTACTAAGGGGGATCCACAATACCCATCCTAGATGTTTTATGAAAATGTACAGAAGTGTGCACAACAATCCAAAAATGAGAAAGCTGCTCAAATTTGTATGCATCTTTTATGGCATTGTGAGCAGGAACAAGAGGCCGACAGAACAGGGAATACTGTGTGTACCCAAGGATGTCACTTCATCCTCTACTTCTCTCTCTCTCTCTCTTCATTTTTGTTCTGGTGAAGCAATGCCAATGCTCACGGCTACAAAGTATGTCACACACTTGAGCTTTACAGCGCTTGGTAACCACATGTCTTTGAGCTTTGATGTACTTTGCTCCTTCAACTTTGATTCTAGTAGCAGCCTTCATTTGCATAAAATGGCAAGAAACATTTCTCTGTGCACTCATCTAAAAAAAATGGACACAGTGCATTAGTATAGGCTACCTGCTACAGCATTATGATTGACAAATAAACAAACGTGTCGGCTAATTTTTTTTTCTAGATTTTGGGATATTTCGTTTTTCCATTGTGGGAGTTTTTGTTTATCTGTAAATACTGAAATGTCTCGTCTCTGCAGATACCTATTGCCCCAGATGTACAATCCTGCCAAATATTTGCTTTTTAACTGAAAGGGAAATAGGGTTTTTGTGTAAAATTTGCATTTTATATATGGTACAGAGATTGTCTTATTTCGGTTACATGTTCAAACCTCTGTATCTTACAATAACTAAGTATAATGCAAAACCATTATAGCAGACTGACAGTATTTTTATAAGACAAAATAAAATGTAGAACAGATACGTTGCCCAAGTAGGCTCATTTGCTGTACAGAAATGTTTCCATTTTTGCATTTATTTTGAGCTGTCCTTTTTTTAGCACTGAGTACTCATTTATCAGAGATTTCTGTAGATTTCTAAGGCTGATGTCTATTATATCACTGTATGATGAATTATGTGGAATACTCCACTGACTTAAACATAAACAACATTCATAGCATACGTATAGTCCTAACCGATGCTCATTAACTCCTGAAAATAAAATCTGCCACTTCATTGTAGAATAAAACACCTCAAATTGTATACAGGAAGTAAGCGGAGCAGTGCACTGAATTTTCATTTAGTACCATAGGATACATTAATTGTTAAATGGATGAGTTAGTGCTTATTTTATTGTGTCTATGTACTTTATTCATTATTTTCCCACATGGAACCATACACTTCTCTTCTGTAGAACAGCATCAGATCACATTTTGAATCTTCTGTCTGGCTTAACCAACTTTAAATTAGGAGCAACTCTGTTATACAAAATGAGGACACAGATGGAGCCATTTCTCATAATTGTTGAAGAAGAGACTTCAAAAGCAACAGGCACCTTTTCAAGTATTCATTACAACACAAAGCTGGATGTACCTTCCCAAGGCAGATAGGGTGCAGTTCTTGAAGTGCCATGTTCCTTACAATGCTTTTGACTCGAGGCATTGAGCTGTGTTCAGTGGTGCCATCTAAACCTTGTATCCATTTGACTAATGCATCTAGCACAAGTGCGCGGACCTCAAAGACATTATTTTTTAGAAGGTGGTCAAACAGTGTATTCAGCTGGGTCTGTGGATTAATGGACAAAGCAACCGAAGTGATGCTGATTAAGTACTGTGTCCATCCTGGAGTCTCCACTGAACAAGACGAAAGGTCAAGGAGCTCTGAATCAGAGACAGTTGCTTGTAACAACTCTTTAAGCTTTTCAGATGCAGAAGCTGGAAGAGAAAAAGGCAGGCATGAAGAGCAGACTACTTATTTATCATATATATGTGTGTGTGTGTGTATGTGTGTATATATATATATATATATATATATATATATATATATATATATACACACACACATATACATATATATACATACATATATCATACACAGAATCACTACGTGAAAGGACAATACAAAACTCCTCCTCTACTTAAAAGTCTTAAATAGCTTACTATAAACATATTAAACTGTACAGGCCTTGAACAAGTTTCAAATTAGTGAAGGAGAAAAGTACTGATGTATAAGGGTAAAGGAGCCACATTTGTTACTGATACATGTGATGTTACTGTATAAATAGAGGATTATAAAACTATAGGATAACGAGACAACATTGATTAAGGCACACACTGAGAGAAAACTGAGAAACTGATGGGAAGGAAGGAGTCTGCACTTTATATGTGTGGGGAAAAACATATGAAAGCAAGTTATTCAGATATAAGTACCTTAATTTTGTCCATCTGTAAGTTCACGGTCATTCAAAATGCACTCTAACATTTGTGTAACATTAGTTTTTGAAAGGTGTCCTACTGTATTCTTTTGTCTTCTTCAGAAAACCAGCAATGAACTGGCATTAGTTAGTAGGTAAGGTATGAAATCTCCTAAAAACATTTTATTTAAAAAAAAAAAAAAAAAAAAAAGTTTCCAGGGGGTTTAAGTAATGTGGTTCAAAAATGCACTCAGGGAATTGCATATGCTTGTGGTTTCAACGATTTAGCTCACAGCAGAGACACTGAATACTCTTCTGCTCACAATATATTTGCAGTCCTAGCTATTAGGCTACTTTGAACAACTTTTAAGATTTTATTACAAAAGAATGTGACGGATTATAAACAGCACTAAATTGGTTGAAGTTGTACCTCTGTAAGCTTTGTTAAGGCAGGTCACAATGTCCAGAAAGCACGCTCTTGTAATATAGCAGGGGTTCACTCTGTAAAAACAAAGACAAGGTAAGAAGGGAACCTTTTTTATTATTGGCTGTGTTTTTACATAGATGTGATGGCTACAAGGAAAAGAACGGTCAAGCTGTGCCAAGCGAGACAGGTTTTAGTAACTTCATCCACGGCACTTAAATTCATTGGTCCTATAGAACTTATTATGTTCAGGCAAGTGGCTTTAAATTACTGCATTGACAAAGCAGCAAGCACCCATTCTACCCATCCCACACACATTCCAAGGGCAGAGATAAACATGATTTGGGCATCCAAGGAAAACACAATTGCTTGCCAAAAAACACAAGAAATACAAAAAACTTATGTTTCCAAAACTGCTTTTTAACAAATGTGTAATACTTCGGCAGCACAGCAAATTCACTGAAATATTTAAAAATAAATAAAAATCAAAACAGTAAAGAGCCTAGCAAAGCCTAAGTACTGGCATGATTCTAACTAAACACAGTCCCAGCTGCACATTAAACAGCAGCTTTTTATCTGCACGCTCCGTTTTACTGCCGCCTTGGCTTGGCTAGGGACCAAATTCCTTACCCTTCAGCTCCCCTTATACTCCACTCCACCAGTCCGCTCAAATTGGGGGGATGTTGGAGTTTTGGAGAAAGAACAAAAAACACTTTCTCGTTTGTTACTAACTGCACACATATATGCATTGCCATATTTCAGGGCACTTTGCTGGCTTACACATTACATTTGTATTGGACTCCAAAGGGCACACCTAACTAGACACTAAAAACGTCCACAAAACGATACCCAGAGAAAAAGCAGCATGTAACAGAATCAGAAAAAACACAGTCAGTAAGAGGTAGACGTGATTTATGCAGCAACCATGGTAAATTAGAGTTCTGCAGCTGAACACTTCAAAACATTGACACATAAATTAATAAGATAATTCTGCAAATTACTGAAATGTAACAGGATTTTTGAAAAGTTAAAGCTACATAATTTTTCTAGACAAAATGACAACAGGTTACACTTTGTTCATTCTCTACATTATAGAGTAGTCATGGTCACAGCAATAGGATATTAATATTTGGTGATTGTTGCTTATATCCCCAACATTTTTGTAGGCTTATGTACAACATTTAGAATCACAATGCCCTTTTTGGCAAACTTTGGTGGTTCTCAGGAATGGCCATTAAAATAGCAAACAGGGAGAGTGAGAGAATGGGATTACCTTGATGCCAGCCAGAACTTGGAGTGGATTTGGGAGGCGAGATCTCCGATAACTTGTAGGTTCTCTAAATCACTTCTTTGTCTCGACTCCAGGTGAGATCTTAACAAATAAAGGATCTGAATTGAACAAAGAAAGCACAAGCAGCTAGGTTAAAAATACTAACTGAACTTGTTTCCAAGACTCTACTAACAGTGGGACATCCACCACACCATGAATAAAGGCAGAAGGTAGTCAATCAAAAAATGTGAAACTTAACAGTTACCAGAGAGACTACCATATGCAATCCTGTGTCGAGATCCTGTAGGTTAGTACATCACTCCCACACCCCATTTCTCTACTTTGTGTTGCCCTCTTTAGCCTGTTCCCTGCACTTCCACCACTATTCACATCTTGAATTAAGTAATTTTCCCAGGACTGCTCCTCATACACAAACCACACAGGCTTGTTTTTTCATCATCAACTGTTTTTCTCAACTATGCACCCGGGGAATCGAACTCCAGGTCTGGAGGGCCACAGTGGCTGCAGGTTTTCATTCTAAGCCTTTTCCTAATCAGTGACCAGTTTTCACTGCTAATTAACTTCTTTTCCATTCATTTTAATAGCATTGTTTTTAGGGATTAAGCCCCCTAAATGTATTCTTTTCATTATTAGATGACAACCAAACAGAAATGAGATGTTAAACAAGCCAACAGATGACCCCGCTAAATTGGGATTTCAAACTCCAACCAATCTCTTAATGAGAAGCTGATCCTTGCTGTTAATTAAACCTGTTATTTAATTCCATGACTTGTTGCTGCCCTCATTTTGCCACAGCAGACATTTCCCAAACTGTTGCTTTTCTGTTTTTTTTTTTTTTCTAAGAACATTGTCAAGACGTTTTGGTGACCTGAGAGATCACCCTTACCAAGACCATCACCTCTCTTTATTTTCAGGTATTGTGTGATTGGCACAGGTGAGCTGGTCAAGTGGCGGCTCGTTTTGTGTCTCATTATTGTTTGGCTGCTAATTAAGGAAAAAGAGACAAACAAAGGGCCTGAGTCAAGTCAATTAAAATTAAAGCAAAATAAGTTAATTAGCAGCAAAAACTGGTCACTAATGAAGAAGATGGTTAGAATGAAAACCTGCAGCCACTGCGGCCCTCTAGACCCGGAGTTTGACACACGTATTCTACACACATCCACTCTATTCAATTACATTTAGATTGGTGAAAATGTATATGTTATTCTTCACTGAAAATCGGTTCAGGGCACATTAACAGATGGAAAAAAACAGTACATGATCAGAAAAATCACATAGGCATGTGCACACACATATATTTACTTCTGTTAACAGCGAGTTTCACAAATCATGGCTCAAATGTAATAGAAATCACAGAGACATAAGATAAATTTAATAAAATGTATTACCAGTAGACAGATTATGAGATGTAAGGAAAACTACAGATAAGAGCACCCCTTGAAAATTAAACCTCTGTGAAGCTTACTGTGTTTTGACTACACAAAGTAAAAGTTGGGCTGATTTCAACTTCAAAGTTCCTTTCTTCCATTTCCATGCATCCTAATATCATCAAATACAACATGCTTAGTCCGTAAACTAAAACTGTAAGGAAAATATGATGACCTGATGCTGTGTGATTAAACATTGAAAGCCAATATTCCCAACCTTTCAGATGTCGCATTCCTTGACCAGGAGTACCAGCTTGGTCAAGGCAAAAATGAATGGGGAAAGGAAAACTAACAGCTGTTAATGATTGCCACACTTTCATTGATGAAAAAATAACAGACATTTCTGCTTAATGATCAGCCTAGTCAATAGCTGTTATAAGTGTGCATGTGAATAAAGTAGCAAGTTATCAGCCCTGACTTAAATGCCATAAATGAATTAGGGTTAGGGTTAGGGTTGTATGGCATCTCATACACCAGAAAATCATGGCAAAGTTTAGGTGCCCTGTAAATAAATATCAGCTCTGCCTTTCCACAGTAGCTTTTCAGACGTATGTACACGTGCTTTGAATTTTAGAAGATCTGCTTCTTGCATTTATAAAGTACTCTCGGCAATTTAGACATTAGTATGTTCTTTTATAAGTTATGGAGCACAATGTCTGTATTACTGTACTGATTTTTAATGATGTTCCTTAGGGTAATGTTTTGAATGAAATACAGGACAGAAAAAATGAAACTTCAGGACACTGTATGCCAACATGACATGAAATACACGCATGAATGAACTTTAAATTATCCTGCAATGCAACAAGCTGACTCACTTACCCCTTTCCTAGCAGAAAAAGCAGGTCATGGATACTAATGCAAGTACTAAATGATAGCTTAATCTTAAAAGATAACACTCAAGCTTTATGCTGATTCAGCAAAGCTAACATTCAGGCCTTCAGAGTTAAAAATTGACAGTGTCTTGTTACTGTATGCAGCATTTCCATCAACTAATAGAATTTATGTTTTTTCCATCTTTAAAGAGGGGTAATTTTCATTCATCCAATGTTTCAACTCAAACTTTTAATGAAAAACATAGGAGTCAACATTAGATTTGTTTGTTTTTTTGGTAGAAAGAGTAATACAATCTGTCCTTGGAGAGATAACATATCTATCATTTGAATATAAGAATGGAATATCCTCTGTGCACTACCAAAAACATTAAAAAGAATTTAAGTACAAATAATATGATACAAGACCTATGCCTATAAGTTCAACATAATAGTAAATAGTAAAGTGTAATAGAATGGTGCAGTCAATAGCATTAAAAGTTAGACCTAATTTGAATCTAAATATAATTCTGTCTAAATGGTCTTAAAGTCTTTTCAATCTCATTTTTTCATTGATTTTCAACACTTGGGTCATTTCATAGTGTTCTCTCTCTCTATTATCTGCTTTTATCACGTATTTGTCAGCTGCACTCTAGGATATTAGTTACTCTCAGTTTGGTTACAGAGCTTTCTTCCCACATGGCTGCTCTTTCTGACTGGGTGAGTCAGCATGTACTCGTACTGCTATCTTACAGAAGGGCAAATCTGACTTCTATGTGTCGTCTGAAGCATATAGAATGTAAAAGAAAAGACTCTGCTAAGAAAGAATATGTAGGTCAGTAGTTAAAAAGAATTGCAGAATACCAACCCTGGCATCAAGTTAAGCTTTGATCCCAAAAATTACTGTAAAAGCATTTTTTTCGTTTCTGCCTTCAGCCTGCTTATCTTTCTACCTCTGATACTACAAGTCATCCGTTACACTTTAGACGTACTTTATGTGTTACTTTGTCAGACATTTATGATCCGCACAAACTGTAGTACATCATCTACTTTAATACGACGTCATTGATAAAGACAGTTAAAGAAGTTACAGCCACAATGTAACTTTCCAAATTGCTTATAGCGGTTAATGTGAGGAAATTGGTTTATCAATTTTACTCTGGTCTAAGTCTGATTTCTTCAGAGATATTGGCCACTTTCTAAGGGAAACCATCAAACAAAAATGATTTTTATTAATATTATTAAGAAAGGGTATAGTATTTTTGTTTAACCATTTTCTTTAGACAGGGTCCAGAGTGTACCTAGGTGGTCATTTTATAAATTAAAAGATACAGTTTCCAGTTCTCTTTTAAAAATTACCAAGGAGATGTGCACAATGAATGGTACAGTTTGTCTCTACAAGATATTGTATTTTAAAGCAGAAACTGTATATCAATTTGTAGTCTTACTCTGTCTAGTGTATGGTTTAAAAAAATATTTGTGGTATTGATGTTAGAGGTTTACATGTCGCCTCAGTTTCTTTGTGCGTCAAATCAGCCACTGTTCTAAATAATGCATTGCATTTAACTTTTACAGTGGAATCACAGCCAGTACCAAAAATATTTTATCTTCTTTTGGGTGGAGTATATTGCCAGGGGGAGAAAATATACTTTTTAAGCACAGCATTATGCGAGTAGACACCAGGTATACAAATTTACAATTAACAGGTTCACAGCCTTGTTAGGTTAATTCAATAACGTTTTGCAAATGCTGTCCAAAGCTTGTATTATTCTAAACCCTAAGACTCGACTCAGTTTTGGCTAATTATTACTTTTTGTGATGTTGCAACATTGTGTTATGCTGCACAGGAGATGCAAGTCTTATAATGCTTCAACTCTTGCTTGCTCTGTTTGTGGTGTTAATCTCTGGTGATTTTTCTTTTAATAAAACTAGGGGGCTTTGCCCCCTGCCTGCTTTGCTCGCCAACCCGCGCCATTGTGAAGAGGGGGGCTGAATGCACCCCAAGGAGACAAGGTTTCTCCTCCGAAACCCCTCTTAAACAGTGATACAATGGGAAACAAATAACAGTTGTGTGTTTGCTGCAGTGGGCTGGTGCCCTGCCCAGGGATTTGTTCCTGCCTTGCGCCCTGTGCTGGCTGGGATTGGCTCCAGCAGACCCCTGTGACCCTGTGTTAGGATATAGCGGGTTGGAAAATGACTGACTGACTGAGTATGTGTTTGATGATTTAGACCATCATGACAGTTTTATGCTTATAAGTACATTATTTTTAATCTGTAGACATGTGCAGTGTGTTGTAGTTTACTAAAAGTAAGAGAGAAACCCACTTAAGTGGCATTTTTATTTTTCTACAATACTGCCAGCCAGCTTTTAGTGACAAACAGCAACATTTCATTGCCATGCATGTACATGGTCCATATCCTTCCATATAAAAGCCGTTGGGATTGTCCTTCCGTCCCGTGAGTGCTACGCAGGCGCGGAGTTTCACACACGCCCCGTCCATTTTGCAATGCAGGATGGGATTTGTAGTTTCGTTTTTCCAGGTAAAAGATGACTTTCTACTCCAGACTGTGCGAGTAGCACGGAGTTTCACGCACGCCCCGTCCATTTTGCAATGCACGATGGGAATTTTAGTTACGTTTTTTCCAGGTAAAAGATGATTTTCTACTCCAGACTGTGCGATATCTTCTTCTTTCTTACTATATAAAAGCGGTCGGGATTGTCCTTCTGTCCCCATCGTTCCCTTGCTTTTGTGCGCGATGCGCTGGAAAAATAGACAAAATTATGTCTCTGGAGATAATTAATGTTGATGGAGTACAAATGCCTCACCGCGTAGTAAATATCAGGGGGGTTCAAAAGGGCGACCTCAATATAGAAAAAAAGTTTAAATTTCATCACAAAAATAACAGAAACTACGAGTATTAAAGTAATACCGCTCAAATGCAATATAACCAAATTAATGAGTTTGTATAAAATATCAAATTGATCTACATATTGAATTGTCTTAAGAAGTAGTCAACTTAAAAGTCGGCCGCCTTAAAAGGCGGGTCAGCCTAGTTTTAAATAAAAATGGGAGGCAAATTAAAAAAAAATCCTGGACCACTTATAAATCAATTATCCAACTGTCCACTAAAATGAAAGCTTAAGTCAGTTCCATCATAGTTGAATGATTCAATACATCAACTAGAAAACACCTAAAACTTAAATTTTCATTTCCTACATGTGTTACTTTCCACATTTGCTTGTGAGGTGAAATAGTTTGAAAATTGGTAATTTCTAATATATTCACAAAACAATTTCCACTGTTGCAGCTGCAACCCCTGCTGTTCTTTGAAAGCCCACCTTGGACCACAGTAGTGCTGATGTATGACATCATCAATAAATGCTGATTTAGTTTATTTATTCATTAATTAAACTGGCCATTTAAAAGTTGCATGATTAATTTGCGTAGCTTACTGATAGCTAAACAATGCAGTAGTAAGTAGTTATTAAAAAGAATAAAACAAATTATTTTTAAAGAAAATGGCTGATATCTGATAGCATGCTAAGAAAGAAATAAAAAGTGATATGTTTAGTTTACAGGCACAAAAATTAGATTAGATAAACTTTATTAATCCCAAGGGAGAATTTAGAATGCCCACAGCAGCAGAAACATAAAAAAAAATAAAAAAAATACGCAGACTCATAGGACAAATAACAATAAATCAATAGATAGATGAATAAATAACTAATAATAATTGTTTACCTGTGCAAAATAGAAATTAAAGAGTAGATCAGGGGTCTCCAACTCCATTCCTGTAGAACTACTGTGGCTGCAAGTTTTCATTCTCTTTTCCTAATTAGTGACCAGTTTCTGCTGCTAATTAACTATTTCCCGTTATTTTAATTGAGTTTTCTTGAGACTCAGACTGCTGAACTGATTCTTTTTTCCTTAAACAGCGCCTAAACATAAATTTGATGTGAAGTGAGCTAACAGATGATCAACTAAGTTGGGGCCTCAAACTTCAACTAATTCTCGTTGCTAATTAAACCCGTTATTTAATTCCATGGCACTTATTCTGCCATGGCAGACATTTCCAAAACTGTGGATTGTCAAAATGTGTTGTGGACCTGAGCAGATCAACATTACTGAGGCCTTCACCTTTCTTTATTTTCAGTTATTGTGTGATGGACGCAGGTTGTTGTTTATGTGTTAGTTCATTTTGTGTCTTAATATTGTTTGGTTGCTAATTGAGTAAAAAAGAAATAATTAAGAGGCCTGAGTCTTAAGATGTGCATCAATTAAAAGTAAGGCAAAGAGTTAATTAGCAGAAAACTCTGGTCACTAAATAAGTAAAGGGTCAGAATGAACACTTTCAGCCGCAGTAGCTCACCAGGACTGGAGTTGGAGACCCCTGGAATACAGCTATTTAGTCTGGAGTGTCAGGATAATTCAAATGAACTGTTACCAAGATTTCCACACTTGACAATAGATATTCCAAAGTGACAGCAGAAGAACAGTGGGCAAATTAAATGGTTACTTATCAAAGAGTGCAACTTGTTTGTTAAAGGATTTTGGTCTTTCTAGGTTACACAGATTGAGTAATACAGACATATCTCAACTGCATATTACATACCTTTAGACAAAAAGCTGCCTTTGCTAAAAATATTTCCTGACTAAACTGACAGGAGGCAAACACTAGGCATACTGATATCGTGTCTGTTTGTAAAGCAGGGAAACACAAAAGCATACTGTGTATCTGGATTTTTCTTCTTGGTGCTAATTTGAGCAAATCTGCATGAGAAAAGCAAACACAACTTTGTTCCTGTTCAGGTTTGTTATTCTTCTGTTTACAGGAGCACCCGTAACAAATTTGTCATTCCCAGAAAAAAATGTTTAAATGCTATATTAATCTTGTGTTAAAACATTTACTTTAACACTGAAAAAGGCTTTAATGTATAACGGTTTAGGATACACATGGGTAATAATGGGTGGTTTTAGATATCACAGATTTTTATTTCCGTTTAACAAATTACCACCATATAACCATTTTCAGCTATTTTTGTTTACACCTAAAAGCAATAGAAACTGTGAGGAATAAGGGCTTTGTTCCACTAAGAAACATTTGCCACTAGACTATCCTAAATGGTCGGTGAAAGGCAGAATAAGGAAATAATACGTGTGGATGAGAAATAAAATTTTAATGACAATTTAGTTTTGACTGTGCAGGCAAGATACATCTTTCAGTAATGACTAGGAATGTCTCTGAAAGGGGGTTTTGGGTAATCTTTAAGGGGCACTACCAAATACTTCATGGACATGAATTGCTGGTATTTATAGATCCACTTCATAAAATGCCCTGATGCACTTGAACCTTTAGTGTGCTCAGTTTGGAAATCCTATAATCACCTTCTGTAAAGAAAAATATTTCTACACAGACAGCAGGAACCTCCTTTTCCTGTTCTCAGACAGCCTTACCTTGAAGGGCAGGTTGTCTCTTTCACATTTCCAGATAATGAAGTAATAAAGGTCTCCATTCCCTAGCCTTTGTTTAAGGTACCCTTCCTCTTTTTTTGTAAGTCTCACTCTTTGGACTATAGCCCTGGGTACAGTTTGAGACACCAAATGACACAGTGAACACAAACTGTGACAAATTTGGAAATATTGCTCATCAAGGTGATTCAGGAATCACAATGCCCATGGTAAAAGATTTAAGAAGTACTGATGATGATTAAACCACAGCAAAACATAAGGGGTGATTAGAAGCTGAAACTGCATCGAAGAAAGGTCCAGGAGATCCAAGAACATGAGGCAGTGAGGTTTTGGAGAGTCAAATCACACCAGACAGGATTCCTAAGCATGTCTGCCAGGCAGTGCTTTCTGGCTTTTTTCTATGTAGCGCCTAGCCTCACAGCATGGTGTGGCCGGCACTTTCAGCACAAATTAAGCAGTACTTTAACTAGAGTTCTGTAAGCACTCAAGCTGACTGTATTTTTCTGCAATTAATTTTATAAACTTGTGGCACAGGTCACTGCACAGTCACAGCTCGGGAGCAATTAAGTACTAAAAATAGCTCTCCTTGCTCAAGCCAACTCACTGCAATCACGCAAGCGAATGATAAAAGAAGACAGACACAACCCTAACTGAACCCCCACTTCAACTAACAAATGAAGGCCAAAATACTTAAACTAATGGCATACTTAGGGGCAAGCACAGTCAGAAATGGGGGCATTGGTGTCTGGGATGCAAGCCTGTTTTCTAAAATCACCTGAAAAAAAAGTAAATCTCGTAGATAGAAAAGTCAGCCCCAGCACCTAATACTCACATACTAGGGGTCCTTTCAATATTATATTTTTTAAAGCCATTAAAAATTGCTTAAATAATGGTGCACTTAACCTCCAAGGAGCATGGTTATCTAAATATAGTCAAAATCAGTGTGTTCATCTCACATCTTCTATCTACTACCTACACTTCGCATTCATGATTCTTGTAAATAGTAATAAACCTTTTGTTATTATTATTATTTCATTTCCTCTGTCATTGGGGCCGTCAGGCTCCTTTAAGGTTTATTTTCACTTTCAACCCGCCACGTGGCTAAATATTATGCAGGCATAGGGCACACGTCTCCTTCTCTTATACTGATTTGCACATTTGGCTACAAGCACAGAATACTGTTCCCACAGAGTCTGTAATGCAAATGATCAACTTTATATACTCGGGAGAGCAGTCTCATCAATGTTGACTGTTACAGCTCCTGGAGGACGTCGCACTGGCCTCGCAAAGAATTATTGGGTGCTGGTACTTAGAAGGAAAAAAATTTTTCTAAACTGCATGAATTATCAGTTGTGACGGATAGCCGGGGCCCTTGCCCGGACAGGACACCTTTTCTTTGTATGACCCGGGGAAACAGGTATGGACAGAACAGTACCTCCACCGGGACACTAGAGGGCAGCCCCCATTCATAGCAGTGGTTCCTGGGCGGTTCTTCCTCCACACCCGGAAGTACAGCTGGAAATAGGTCATCAAACACCTGGAGCACTTCCAGGTGGGCTATAAAAAGAACCAGCAGCCAACACTTCGACAGCCAGATTCAGGAATTGGGAGACAAAGCTTGCCAGAGAGGAGTGGAGGACAAAGAATAAAAGAAAGAGAAGAAGTACAGTAATCCCTCCTCGATCGCGGGGGTTGCGTTTCAGAACCCCCTGCGATAGGTGAAAATCCGCAAAGTAGAAACCATATGTTTGTATGGTTATTTTTATATATTTTAAGCCCTTATAAACTCTCCCAAACTGTTTATAAATATTCCCCGCACAGTTATACAGAATAAACCCTTTGTATTCTCTTAGATATTAGGTAAGATTCATTGAAATTATGTATGTAAACACACTGTTTATATACAGTAAAACCTAAATATTATTTTAAAGATATTGAGCGTCTCCAATATCACGTATGTTACAGCCATTACGATAGACAGGCCACCAGCAATAAATACGTACAATGCAAGAAACATTGTATACAGTAAATGTGTGTACAGTGACACTAAACGTATGTACATGTACTAAGTAGTGTAAGTAGAAAATTAATTATGGTTACTCACCAACAATGACACGATGACTTGTCCGATAACGATGAGTTTAGTTTTACTGCACAACAAAGGAGAGCATTACAGCTCTTCTAAAGGAGCCTCTTCAGGCAACTGTGTAGCACCGCCGTTGTTCTTCTTCCGGCAATGTTTAATCCAAATCCCTAAAGCAGAGTCCATCCAGACTACTGCCTTATTACATCCACTTACAACTCGTTTTGCACCCTGGTTAAAAGGACACTGCAGCCATAGATCTTATTTCTTTCCTACTTTTTAAATAAAAAGAATCATAGCCTCATTGATGCCGTAATGGCGTCCTACAGTGGTGTAGCTTTTCCCTTCCTTCAGCATATCCAAATCTTTTACCATTTCAGCAATCGTTAACATCTTCCGTTGGCGCTTGGGCACGGCCCCTGAAGCAGTAGTAGGAGCAGATCATTTTGGAGCCATAATGAAGGGCTTGACTACGCACAAAGATAAACACAAAAGAGCACAAAAGTTAACTCTTTACACAGCGAAACATGTTGATGCTGAATGAGCGAGACAAGACTTCCTGGTTAACGCCGCAGAAATGAATTTGGCGCTCCGTCGCTGAGCCATTCAGCACACAGGAACTTAACTGCGTGATCTGATTGGTTAGCTTCTGAGCCGTCCGCCATTAGCGTCCCTTGTATGAAATCAACTGGGCGAACCAACTGAGGAAGCATGTACCGGAAGTAAAAAGACCCATTGTCCGCAGAACCCGCAAAGCAGCGAAAAATCCGCGTTATATATTTAGATATGCTTACATATAAAATCCGCGATAGAGTGAAGCCGTGAAAGTCGAAGCGCGATATAGCGAGGGATTACCGTATTGGTTTTGTGCCGTACTTGTGGGACTGTGTTGTGCCTGTGGAAAACGGGGAAGGCGTTGCCCACATGTGATGAAAAAGAAAATAAAAACATTTGTTTGTTTTATAACTGTGCCTCCTGCATCTGTCTGTGTCGGGTTAAGCGCTGGTGTAGCACCTTTTGTCACACAGTAAATAATTTGACGAACAAGGGTGAACGTGAATGCAGCAAATTTGCTGCAAATAACGCTTTTTGGGGAAATTCGCAGATCAACACTATTCATGACACATTCACAAAATAGAGGTACCACTAATGTTGGCAAAGAGATATCTCACCTGCAAGAGGGTTCCATGGAGATAGTTTTGGGGAACAGCAGTGCCTGGGTGGTCTGGAAGATCTTGAAGCAGTTGCTGGAGGATTAAAGGTGCTTGGCTACCAGTAACAAAGGGGACAAGAGCCCGTGCAGCCATCTCTCTGGACCTGTATACTGGAGAACGTCCACACCTGAAGAGGACATGTAAGGTCATTGAATCTTCAACAAGTCCAAGATGCATTTTGCAACAAAACAGTTGCAGGTCACCCAGTTATCATAAAAGTTATTACGACTTCATTAAGTCATCGCTGGGCTCCATTATACATTGACATACATGTACTGTATTAATGTAATGTATATATAATATTAAATATGCTGAAACAGAAAAAAGGCAATCATTTGAATAGAGAGGTTGGCCTGGCCAGGTACTATACAAGCTTTCCTAGTGGTTGTGAGGGTGGGCAGATGTTTCTTATCGCAGCCCAGGAATTTACTGCACTCGCTGGGTACCAGCCAAGCAAAGCGAGTGGAAAATGGGAGTCCAGCCAAAGAGAAAGCCGCTAATGATGTTAACTCTTTTTGCACAGCATGCTTGTCCTCACTTTATTTCGACGCTTATTTGACGTTAGGAAGAGGCATGAAGTGGGGGAGTGCACAAAG
This sequence comes from Polypterus bichir lapradei, assembly GCA_026402145.1. Lineage (NCBI taxonomy): Eukaryota > Metazoa > Chordata > Cladistia > Polypteriformes > Polypteridae > Polypterus > Polypterus bichir. Next base: position 15,750,221 of record JANRMT010061414.1, read on the forward strand.
ACAGTGAAACGTTAAGATTGTTAGAATTTGTAGAGAGCTTTCAGTGCCTTTTCACACCTAAATTTTCACAAATTCCTAGTGTTTACAAATATGTTCCAATCTACCTTATGCACAAAGAGCACCTTTTACATTTTCTCAGTTTAGTATAAATTCAATTTATTTTCACAGTATTTGCAAGTTGGGTAACAGTTATGTAAAGAGAAATAAACTCTTTACATATAAATATAACTATTGAAAAATTACAAAAAGAAATATCAGAAAAAGGAAGATGTCAAAATAGTGATATATAAATGACACATCTGTAGAACAAAAATGCCAACAAAAGTTGATTTATCTTTTGATTTTGCTCATATTCCTTGAATCTTTTAGCTTACTGCATCACAGATTATGAATGGACTATCCCAGCACTTGCTGGAGTGGTGTGTTTCTTTGTGCAGAGAGGGATATGCCTCAGTTGGTCAGCGTTTTCTTTTCTAAAGCATTTCTCCTTTCATATCATAAACATATGTTTCTGCCTCGTTTGTGTTACACTGATTGCTACATCTCTTTTCTCTAGATAGCTAGATTTTCAGTGCAGATCAGTCTCAATAGACAGAATTTGGTCACGTAATTGCTCAGGAGGTGTCTGTATCATTTGCCACTGTCAATGACAGGCTGTTATTTGATTAACCTACTTATCTGAGTATTTTATTCTTTCTTCTATAAGACCTGAATGTTTCAACACCTTTGACTTCCAAACATCTACAACCACTAAACTATTCAAGCAGGGAGTTTGTTTTCCTTTTTTCTATAACACATTGAATGTTCAAATAATTACATCATTGTACTTTCTTCTTCTTCTTTCGGCTGCTCCTGTTAGGGGTTGCCACAGCGGATCATCTTTTTCCATATCGTCCTGTCTTCTGTATCTTGTTCTGTCACCCCCATCCTATCTCACCACTTCCATAAACCTTCTCTTAAGCCTTCCTCTTTTCCTCTTGCCTGGCAGCTCTATCCTTAGCATCCTTCTCCCAATATACCCAGCATCTCTCCTCTGCACATGTCCAAACCAACGCAATCTCGCCTCTCTGACTTTGTCTCCCAACTGTTCAACCTGAGCTGACCCTCTAATGTCCTCATTTCTAATCCTATCCATCCTCGTCATACCCAATGCAAATCTTAACATCTTTAACTCTGTCACCTCCAGCTCTGTCTGCTGCTTTCTGGTCAGTGCTACCGTCTCCAGCACTTTCTTAATGTCTGTATTTTATGCTGAGTGTTTAGAACACATTAGAAAACTCTAGACGAGAACAGCCCATTTAGCCCAACAAAGCTCGCCAGTCCAATCAACTTATTTCTTCCAAAAAAACATCAAGTCGAGTTTTGAAAATCCCTAAAATCTTAATTTAGTTTTTTTTTTTTTAAATGTAAAGTGGACACTTAATTATTTACATGTATCTATTAGTAAATTTGTCTTGAATTTTACCTAGGAACAACCTGAACTAGCTAAACACAAAGCACAGTACAGGGATGCTCTCTCATGTACACTGTTTGCCATAGTTTATGCAAATCAGCTGGTGAAGGGCCAAAGCGCTTGCTCTAATCCCTGAAATGCTTGAATGAATTATGTTTAGGTGATTTAGAGAAGAAAATGGCTTTAACATGATTCAGTATCATGTTATGTGAACCCTTCCAGATTTTCTTAGCCATTAGGTAAGCACTATCCTATTAAAATCCAGTTTTCCAGGAGGCACAGCATTATGAGGAATGAAGGCACCTAATCAGCAATAATTTAAAAGCATCATGTTGTACAGAGGCATAAACCCCTCCATTATGAAGTGAACCAATGTGCACTGTTAAAATACACTCCTCATTATTACACTACAACACCAGCCTGCATTGTTAATACCTGTAAAGACAGACTGATGGGCTCATGGGGTTCTTGCCATATCTTAGAAATACTCATAGTGAGAAATCAATAATCAGGGTTTGAGAGAACACATCACATTTTCTTGGGTTCATTTACCATTTGTTAAATGTGCTTTCTTGAGTTTATTTGATAGGAGTAGTATTAGGGTGTTGTACCGTGTTAGCCATTATAAATGTAGAGAAAAGCCAAGCAAAATGACACCTTTTATTGGCTAACTAAAAAGATTACAATATGCAAGCTTTC
>JANRMT010061414.1:15757372-15775513 GCA_026402145.1 Polypterus bichir lapradei
AAAAAAGTTTACTTGAGGTTTTTGCAAATTTATTAAAAATAAAAAAAACTGAGAAATCACATGTACATAAGTATTCACAGCCTTTGCTCAATACTTTGTCGATGCACCTTTGGCAGCAATTACAGCCTCAAGTCTTTTTGAATATGATGCCACAAGCTTGGCACACCTATCCTTGGCCAGTTTCGCCCATTCCTCTTTGCAGCACCTCTCAAGCTCCATCAGGTTGGATGGGAAGCGTCGGTGCACAGCCATTTTAAGATCTCTCCAGAGATGTTCAATCGGATTCAAGTCTGGGCTCTGGCTGGGTCACTCAAGGACATTCACAGAGTTGTCCTGAAGCCACTCCTTTGATATCTTGGCTGTGTGCTTAGGGTCGTTGTCCTGCTGAAAGATGAACCGTCGCCCCAGTCTGAAGTCAAGAGCGCTCTGGAGCAGGTTTTCATCCAGGATGTCTCTGTACATTGCTGCAGTCATCTTTCCCTTTATCCTGACTAGTTTCCCAGTTCCTGCCGCTGAAAAATATCCCAACACAATGATGCTGCCACCACCATGCTTCACTGTAGGGATGGTATTGGCCTGGTGATGAGTGGTGCCTGGTTTCCTCCAAACGTCATGCCTGGCATTCACACCAAAGAGTTCAATCTTTGTCTCATCAGACCGGATAATTTTGTTTCTCATGGTCTGAGAGTCCTTCAGGTGCCTTTTGGCAAACTCCAGGAGGGCTGCCATGTGCCTTTTACTAAGGAGTGGCTTCCGTCTGGCCACTCTACCATACAGGCTTGATTGGTTAATTGCTGCAGAGATGGTTGTCCTTCTGGAAGGTTCTCCTCTCTCCACACAGGACCTCTGGAGCTCTGACAGAGCGACCATCAGGTTCTTGGTCACCTCCCTGACTTAAGGCCCTTCTCCCCCAATTGCTCAGTTTAGATGGGCGGCCAGCTCTAGGAAGATTCCTGGTGGTTTCAAACTTCTTCCACTTACGGATGATGGAGGCCACTGTGCTCATTAGGACCTTCAAAGCAGCAGAAAGTTTTCTGTAACCTTCCCCAGATTTGTGCCTCGAGACAATCCTGTATCGAGATCTACAGACAGTTCCTTTGACTTCATGCTTGGTTTGTGCTCTGACATGAACTGTCAACTGTGGGACCTCATATACACAGGTGTGTGCCTTTCCAAATCATGTCCAGTCAACTGAATTTATCATAGATGGACTCCAATTAAGCTGCAGAAACATCAAGGATGATCAGGGGAAACAGGATGCACCTGAGCTCAATTTTGAGCTTCATGGCAACGGCTGTGAATAATTATGTACGTGTGCTTTCTCGATTTTTTTATTTTTAATAAATTTGCAAAAATCTCAAGTAAACTTTTTTTACGTTGTCATTATGAGGTGTTGTGTGTAGAATTCTGAGGAAAAAAATGAATTTATTCCATTTTGGAATAAGGCTGTAACAGAACAAAATGTGGAAAAAGTGATGCGCTGTGAATACTTTCCGGATGCACTGTGTATATGTGTGTGTGTGCATATATATATACATATAGTGGTGGACGACCGGGACAATCCTTTGGCACTGAATCCAGGGGAGCAGACAAGGGCTGCACGCTATGTCCCCTGGAATGCTTGGTGGCAGCCCCCCTGAGTTGCATCGGGGCCACAATCATGGAACACCGGAGCTCTTGTACACTTTGTTGCTTTATATTAACATAGATTGTGCAGTTGTACATGTTCCTATCACTTCTCCATAGATAAAATGTAGGTTAATGCTGGTCACACACAACTTCTGATTAATTTTTGAACATTTAGTCAGTCTGAAACAATTTGCATATATGCTTACTCTTAAATTACACTTTAATAATAATACAGGAAAATCGTTTTGAAGAGTACAAAATCCATGAAGTTGCTTTAGAATGATTTGGATATGGTGGGTGAGGTAACATTTTGCAATCGTGTCAGTTTATATCATGAACTATGAAGCAAAATGATTACACCGATTATGAACCAACCACACAGTAATATGATGACAAGTGGCTTCAAATAAAAACAAATCAGGAAATTGATATTATCACACTTCTAAAAAGGAGCAGGGGAGCAGGAGCAGGGGGCACTTACCCTGAGGTCTAAGTGTGAACCCCAATGCCCTAGTGCAGTGATGGGGACACTGTGCTGTAAAAATGGTGCCATCCTTCAGATGAGATGTAAAACCTAGTTCTTGACTTTTGTAAAGTGTAGGGTGTACGCCTTTGTCCTGGCTGAACTGCAACCACGGCCTGGTCATTTTGGCCCATAGTCATTCCCTGTCTCTAATTGGCTAATTCTTTCTCACACCTCTTCAACACCTAACAGCTAATATGCAGTGAGTGTATTGATGCAATAATGGCTGCCGTTTCATCATCCAGGTGGATGCTGCCTATTGGTAGTTGTTGAAGAGGCTCTTCACTTACTGTGTAAAGTGCTTTGAGTAGTGAGAAATATGCTATAAGAAAAGCACTATGTAAATGTAAAGAATTATTATTATTAATACTTTATGGTTGTCCACTTGTAATTTGCAGACAGCACTCATTAGTTAACAAAAAGCGTCACCAACAATTTGCACCTGGAAATCCAATTAATGGCCAACATAGAAAATATTTTAAGTTTACATCCTGGTAACCTAAGAGGAGAAACTCTTACATAATCAACAACAAAAAGACTACCATAGCAGCAGAAAGTCTTTTCCTTCAGTATTGGACCACCTTTCCAACCTTTTCCTTATGCAGTCTACTGAACATAATGTTTCTAATAAATAGTGTGTCTATTTATGTGTCAATATAACTTACAGTGCACATGTGCAAAGCGAAAGAATAGAGATGAATTGTTCACTGGGTATAAGGCCATTTTATTCTGAACAGTTTTAAAGTTCTTATTTTTAAAACATCACAGACAGCAAACAAAACTCAAGCCGTCTGTATCATTAACCAATTACCATATTTTACAGACTCTGTTGTGAATTAACTAGTCCTCCTATGCAGATATGACCCTAATATAATAAAAATGAACATAAATACCGATCAGGTTACACAGAAATAGGAGAACCTCGCTGTGTAGATTTGGATAAATTCATCAGTATCAAGAAAAACAAAAATGCAGAACAAAGGGAGACCTCAGCTGCCTTCTGAAAGATCACTCTACTCCTCAACCTAACGTGTCAGTAAACGGTATGTAGATAGATAGATAGTAGCATATTTTGAAGGTAGAAAAATATTGATTTTACAGAACTCAGCTGTAAAAAATAATGAAATGTTTGTTTAAAATATACAGGTAATTTTCAGTAGAACATAAGTTAACTTTCCTTTTTTTCAGAAAAGGTATTTTAATTTCACCATTTACAGTATTTTTACCGTTACATTTACTAATATTTTTTACAGTGCAGCACAGGAACATGCATCAATTTACAGTAAACAACCTGAAAAGTTACTATTCTCTCCTGTAAACCTTGCCAGCATGAGACTACAATGTCACCCACAGGAAAAGCCAAGTACTATAGAAGACATTAGGACACAGGTGTCAAACTCCAGGCCTGGAGGGCCGCAGTGGGTGCAGGTTTTCTTTCTAACCCTTTTTCTAATCAGTGTCCAGTTTTCACTGCTAATTAAGTTCTTCTCCTTTCTTTAATTGCTTTGTTTTTAAGGATTAAGTCTTCTGAATTGATTCTTTTCTTCATTAAATGACAGCCAAACAGAAATGAGAAATGAAACGAGCCAACAGATGACCAGCTAAATTGGGGCTTCAAACTCCAACCAGTTCCTTAATGAGAAGCTGATTCTTGCTGTTAATTAAACCCGTTATTCAATTCCATGGCTTGTTGCTGCTCTCTTTTTTGCCACAGCAGACATTTTCCAAAACTGTTGATATTCTGTTTTTTTCTAAGAACTCCTAAAATGTTTTGGTAACCTGAGGGATCAACTTACTAAGACCTTCATCTTTATTTTCAGATTCTGTTTGATGGGTACAGGTGAGCTGCTCATGTCCTGCTTGTTTTATGTCTCATTACTGTTCGGCTGCTAATTAAGGAAAAAACAACTAAGGGGCCTGAGTCGAGCTAATTAAAGCTAAGACTAAAGAAGTTTAATTAGCATCAAAAACTGGTCACTAATTAAGAAGATGGTTAGAATGAAAACCTGCAGCCACTGCGGCCCTCCAGGACTGGAGTGCGACACCCCTGCATTAGGAGGTTTCCATGCCCAGGGGCCCACAGAACACTAGGATTTCAAAGTGATTGAACATTAAGAAAGGTGACAGAAAATCTGTAGGCACATGGTATAATGGCAGTGGCAGGATGAACAACTGGTCAATCACTCCATTACAAACGTTTCCTAATGAAAGTGTTATGCAGAAATTTCAGGGAAGTGAAAATGGTGTTTATTTTCAATGTACACTTTTACTGTATTATTATTAATTCACATACAATAAATCGTTTACTGAATTCTCTGACAAACTGATTGACAATTTAAATGCCTTCTCTAGTCACTGTGGTAAATGACTTGTGGTTTTGTCACAACCTGCCACCAATGCTACAGAAAAATACAGACACACTCTTTAAAAAAAAAAAAAAAAAAAAAAAATAACAAGATAGTAAGGGTTTTTAGTGTTTCCGCTGAAGATGTGCAATTTAATCGAGTACCCAGTGATATGCTGGTTGTTTTCACTAAAAAACTTTCACAGCAGAGATGAGATCATGTGGTGGCCTACTTAAATGAGAAAATATTATCTTGATAAAATGGTAATGGTAGTATTTGACACTACTGATCAAATCCTTGTCACACGGTCGTATAGATTTTGATCAGTTTGATGTTGTAACAGTTGGTCCAGCACAACTGGCAGTATAAACAATGCTGAATCTCATCCCAACAAGCTTTTTACACGTCCACAGATGCAATGCTTTTACTCATTGTAGAGGTATGCGATGCCAGCCCTTATTTTGTTTCAAAATTTACAAAAGGAACTGTTTACTGAACTCCACCAAAACAGACTGCACTCTACATAAATGTCATGTATCTGGAATTCATATTTTCCATGATGCAAACTTGAAAAGACACCACAGTCTAAAAAATCCCATAATGGCACTGAACAACAGTTTACCTATTGCTTTATCAGAAAGAAATCATTTAATCCTGTCACACATCTGTGGAGGGCTGGCACCCTGCCCGGGGTTTGTTCCTGCCTTGCTCCCCGTGTTGACTGGGATTGGCTCCTGCAGACCCCTGTGACCCTGTGTTAGGATATAGCGGGTTGGAGAATGACTGACTGACTGACTGACTGTCACACATACACATAGGAATACAAGAAAAAAGTGGTAGTAAGTCAGTAATTTCAATGACGGGTTTTAATATTAACGTAACACATGTTTTGTCAGTATTTGATCCCAATTCACCAGTGTAAATGCTACTATTTATGAGTCATTTCACTAATCAGTATGGTTCTTTAATTTTTAAACGTGTCCATAGTCATTCCACTGATTTGCTCTTTACATGCACTTCTGTATAACTATCGTTCTCAATTCACAATATAACCATTCTTACTTTTTGTTTGCTTGTGTCACAGTAAACCTAAAAATGAGAGACACTTCCGCTCAGCTCTGCACTGACCTATTTTTCTTGGAAGATTCATCTTTTCCTTTTTTTACTCCAAACATCCTGGTCATTACAGCACTGAATAGAAGAGTCGCAGAATTCCTCACCTGTCAGAAAAAAAAGACAAACACAATACATAAAAGTCTATAGCTGCGTGCTCCAGATCAGTCATCACAATCCTTTAGTGACTACTGTTATTTATCAATGTTATGCCATCATTTCTCACTATCAGAACATACAAATTTGTTGGTGCATAGGAACAACACCACACCTAACAAGAGAAACAGCACATTCTCACCTTAACTTTCTGAGCTGGTCAACAGCACACCTTAATGGTTAAATAAGGAGATAATGTAGTTTATTTCATACATTATTTTTACTGAGAGGACATTGGGTCCTCCTTTAGGCTGCAGATACTGTTTCATATAAAAGTATACATGACACTGTAACGCATAAATGGAGAGAGGTCCATAGGTCACTTAACTAGTTAAAAGTATCAGCTATTGTCATAATCAGACACTTCACCAAGCCTGACTTTTCTACAGGGATGCTCCGCTCAGGTTTTTTTAGGGCCAATACCCATCACCAATTTCATGTTACTGAATTGGTTGATTCTGATACTGATGTTTTCTTAATTCCTTTATACATTTTTTTAATACTATGTGGAAGCCTAGTGTTCTATATTAAAGTGTTAACTTTGGTATTTTAATAATTAAACTATAGACCACAGGTCTTACCTGAACATTAACAAAAATAAAATTCTGTAGGCTTAGGGCTCGTTTATACTTCACGCTCAGAACGCGCCCGCATCATGGCTGCCACGCGTTCTCAGCGTTCATTTGACGCATCCTCTGTGCAGGTCCTCAGAAATTAACGTGATACGTGCACAGGTTGCAGTACCAGCAAAAAATCAGGGGGCACAGTGTGCTAAAAATTGGAATGTGACGTCAGAGTCTCTGGTTACCATCTACATGTGACAGAAAGCTTTGCGGATCCTATGAGATCGGTGTGCACGCTTCGATGTTTGATGAATGGTTCGATGTGGTTAAGCAAAATGCCGACATACAGATGTATTCGTGGTGCTTTTATATTCAACCGTTGCATATTCCCGATCGTAATGACACAATACATTTTAAAAGTCTCACATACCATCTTTTTTTCTAGGGCTTCCATCCGGTCCTGATAGCAGCGGACCGCCAGCTATAGATCGCCACATCGAGCACGTTAAATGTATGATATTCCAACTCTCTGCACATTTAGAATCCTTAGATTTATACTTGATATCACTTTCATGATGAAATGCATTAAAGTATGTATGTTACATGTTACAGATAAATTGGTAATTTCGTTTAAATAATGACTACTGTTAATAATTACACACATGGGGGTGACATGGTGGCGGAGCGTTAGCGCTGCTGCCTTGCAGGGAGTCAGGTCGCTGATATTCCCTGCCTGGAGTTTACGTTTTCCTGCTGGGTTTCCACAGTGTGCTCCGTTTTTTTTCCAAAAATATGCAGATTTGGTTACACTAAAATGACGCCAGTGTGTATATGTGTGCTTGTATTTACCTTGCGATGAGCTGATGCCTTGTCCAGGGATTGTTTCTGTGCATTTTTGTGCAAAATGCTAGCTGAAATAGACAAATTTCTGGACTGATGGATTTAATCATTAAACATCCTTTTCAGAGATATTGCAGTTAGATGTCATCGGAATTTAATGGCTGTTCCAGGCAATTCACAACACAGAGAAGCTGAATCTGTTCTCATCGTGATGATATCTCGCACTGCCACCTGGTGGATTGTTTCAGATTTACGTAAAGTACACGCACAAGTATAAACAGTACAACGCTTGCGTAGCAGGAGCGTCCGCTGCAGCATGCGTCGCGTGAAGTATAACCCTGGCCTTACTGTTCAGTGACCATAAAAATACTAAAATAAATAAAATTCCCTTAAAACAATACTTTTTCAACTAAAAAAATGTATCTTTAATATATACAGGATAAATAAAAAAATTCTTTTAGTAATTACAAGCTGGCAATTGGTTTAATTTCTTCAGTAATTTATTTATCTGAAACAAAACTTAATTTATTTAAAGAAAAAATTGTCTAACAAATTATACATATATTCTCACAAACTAATTTAATTATTTGATATTGGCATGTATATTTACATTAAAAGAAGATGTACATGCATTTATAGGTTTTTAATAATTTCTAATTATTAGGGTGGAGAAGAGTGTCAGGAGTGATTTGTGACAGACGGGTATCAGCAAGAGTGAAAGGGAAGGTCTACAGGATGGTAGTGAGACCAGCTATGTTATATGGGCTGGAGACGGTGGCACTGACCAGAAAGCAGGAGACAGAGCTGGAGGTGGCAGAGTTAAAGATGCTAAGATTTGCATTGGGTGTGAAGAGGATGGGCAGGATTAGAAATGAGGACATTAGAGGGTCAGCTGAGGTGGGATAGTTGAGAGACAAAGTCAGAGAGGAGAGATTGTGTTGGTTTGGTCATGTGCAGAGGAGAGATGCTGGGTATATTGGGAGAAGGATGCTAAGGATAGAGCTGAAGGCAAGAGGAAAAGAGGAAGGACTAAGAGAAGGTTTGTGGATGTGGTGAGAGAGGACATGCAGGTGATGGGGGTAACAGAGGAAGATATGGAAGAAGATGATCCGCTGTGGCAGTCCCTAACGGGAGCAGTCGAAAGAAGAAGAAAAATTGCGCTTTTTTAATATTACAAAATACACTTACTATTATACATGTTTTGTTTTTTTTTACATTGTACCAGCAAAACATTATTAATTCTTAAGGTGTAATTATAATTTAGGATTATCATTTTAATTACACCGTACTTGTTTCTTACCAGAATGTCTACTGTATGACACACACAAATAAATAATAAACATTGTAGAAACCCTTAGAAATAGCAGCAAATCTATCACATTTTCATAGGATGTTTATCAAGAAGATACAAGGCTAATATGCTTAACAAGCTTACAAATAAAATAGACGTTTGCTTTTAAGCTAAGAAGCCAATTGTTTACTAAGCAGCAATTTCAAATTCTTCTTTACCGTTCTGTACTAAACACAAGCTCGCTCACCACCCAAACTCAGGCAAGCAGTGCTCGTTTTAAATAAAAGACAAAATAAAAAAGTCTGAATTCAAGAAAGCAGCTGTTCTTGCTATTCGTCTAACTGTACAGGATGGCTCATCAGTTTATTACTCCACATTCTTTAATGTAAAGGCTAATATTCCAGTCTTCTCTCTCTCTGTCTCTCTCTGGTAGAGCCAGCCCTGCTGCTCTCAGTTTTACAGAAGGTTTGCAACAAAAAACAACTAAATTACTGTAAAGCTTAGATAAGTAGATGCTGACAAAAAACAGTTTTTTGTGATCAGACAATTTACTGATCACCGAGTGAGTCTTTTGTATTGAAAATCAGCTGATTTAGATTGCAGGCCGATTGATCGAGGCATCACTAGTTCTCTGCCAGCCACCTCAGCCACAGAGGTAAAAGGATAAGTTTGGCATTTGTCAAGTCAAAGTTATTTCTTCACAAACATGGTACCTGTGCATTTGCCATGCAAAACTGTATTCTAAATTTATGCAACCTATATAAATTAAAAAAATAAATCTTGCCAGCAATGATGCTATGCAATGAGGAAGATAACACCACTGGAAAACAAAAGATTAAAAAACGTTATAAAGTGACAAAAACTTTGATATATGAAACCATGCTTTCTGCGTTTCCAACACGTTTGTGACAACAAAAGGGATCTGGAAATAATCATTATCACATATTCCTGGTACTGCTTCTCTCAAGGCAAGGATAAGTTTTCTGTTTACTTGTGTGACTTCTCATGTAAATATGGAAGAAAATCAAAACAAAACCAACCACATGGCATGAAACGTTTACTGTGATTTGATCTATCAAGAGAAAAACAGGCACCTAAGGTGGTTTCAGGTGAAAGGTTGTTGCACAGGAAGAGTTAAGTGCCGACCTATTGTGCATAGCTGGCTTCTCTTAAAATGGCAGAATCTTAGAACATTTGTGGGATTTTTTTTCCTCAAAAATTGCATTGTGCAACTTCCTTACAATGTTTGCGTAATTGCAAGACGCCGATTAATACTCAATAACTGTCTTGGCTTGAAAAATGGACGTTATTTGGTAAGTTTTTAAGCTTTTCTCCCCATACTCCATATAATAGTCTCTACTGTAAAGTGCTAGTGTGGGCAAGATTTTTTTTTTTTTTAATTTACAGAAAACACTTAACTTTAGAACACAGTTTTGTATGGCAAATGCATGTATGTTTATGAAGAAATAACTTTGACTTGAAAAATACAGAACTTACCTTTTAAGGCTTGGTTCATTGATCACTTTTACTGTATAGTATATTAATGGCTGAGTGAGGAATGCAATCAATAAAGTAGGGAGAGGCCCAGACAGTTCTAGGACTGTGTACTTAGTGCATTATAATGGATAAATAAGCTGAACCTGGCTGCTAGAGTGAAGTTAAACAGTGTGCTTTGTTTCTTTCTTATCTGACAGACAATTGGATTGCAACAATGTTAAAAAAAAAAAAAAAAACTACTATCACCTTAAGCATCTGATTACAGCCATAACTATCTATATGGAATCAACTAGGGCACAACCTTTTAAAAACAGAAGATGCTAAGCTGTGGCAACACATTTCCATTAATCAATGGAATCCTAGAAACAAAAGACTCACGGCCCAAACAGGTGATGTGAATCCCAGTATTGCTGCTTTCATCCCATCCACAATGTATGGCACAATGTTTTCCCCAAGCCGTGTGTCCCGGAAAAGAGCTCGGAGAATATTCATTGCATGGACCTGCAGAGATATAAAATAGTTAGAGAAGAAGTCAGATACGCACACATACATCTACATCTACCCTTAACCTGCCCCCCCTGTAGACATGCACACGCACTTTCCCTCGTATTCAAACACACACACTCGTATTTCTCCCCTGCAGACCCATGCACACATATCACTGGTCTCTGCAGGCGTACTACCTCAGGAAAAGTCTGGACTTGATGATGTTTTATTGCTGCTGTCTTTTATACTTATTATGTTTATTTTATTATTTATAGTGTATTGTGTATTTAAGTATTCTGCCTTTAAGACCGAGTCCTACCAACAAAAATTTTATGTGTATGTATAATGACAATAAAGAATTCTATCTATCATGTTTTCCCTTTTCGCAAAAGCATATAAGAGTCAAGTATAGCAGACAATTTATAGTGAAGGTTTTACAGCTGCAGGTTTCCCAAGTACACAGAATATTTTTGCCTCTGACCAAAAGTAGATCCCAAAGAAACATTTGAATGAAGGGGATTTTTTGTTACTTGAAAAGTATCATATGTATAATACTCCACAGTTTCAATCTGTGGCTTTAACATTGTGAGTATAGATTAAGCAGTCAGTTGAATACAGGTAGACCCCAAGACATCCGACCTATGACTTACGAACAGGGCCACTGCTGCGTTGCATGCACCTCAGTAACTGCTGCTCCGTCATTTTCAGCCTGGGAACGCTGCAAGTGGTGGCTGGACGGAGGCTGGAGTGGGGGGCGATTTCGCTGCTCACGCAGTGTAGTGTCCCTTGGGTGGCTCCTGGCGGCAAGTGGTGACCCGTGGTCCATAGTCACTGGGGCCACAGCTATCGCTTGTGTGCAGGACGAAGGCTTGATGGGGCGATTCGCTGCTACTGACTGGATGTAGGCTGGATGGAGCGGAGGGGGACGTTTCAGTATAAACCTACAGTTCCTATCTCGTACGTAACCTGGGGACTGCCTGTACTTTCATCTGGTGTAGCCATTTTTAAGTAGACTAAGAAGGAAATAAGCCCGACTAAAAAAATCTATTGATGGTGACAGAAGTGAAGGGACAGTGATGTAAAATGGATATACATAACTCATTCTATTTCATATTTTTTTTATTTTAATGGAAGGTAATGGTTTGGTGCTAATGGGCAGGAGGTATGGAAGTGGTGGGTGCATGTGGCACGTGTCGTACAGGTGTTGGGTGAATCTGGTGTGTTGGAATTGAAGGAAAAAGTTTATGAAAGCTGTGTGAGGGCAGTAAGCTCTACGGGATTATGAGTATGGTCTAACAAGGCAGAGCACGAAGCAAAGCTGGAAAAAACACAGATGAGAATGATCAGGTGTTTGTGTGGACTGAAAGGAGAGACAAACTGAGAGGAAGATGAATGATGAGCTGTGAGCCAAAAGAAAGGCTTGGCGAGACGGTGATAGGTGTTGTGCTGAGGAGAAACTAAGGGCTTTTGAGCAAGTGGACCAAAGACAGAGGACGGCTGGATGAAGAGGTACATTAAGGTAGAAGTCAGGGGGAATGAGGCCCTGCCTGAAGAAGCAGATCAAGATGTGCTTGGGATGGTGTCAGATGATATGCAAAAAAAAAAAAAGGTCTCACCCTAAAGGATGGCCATGACTCTGGCACATAAAGAAAATGATTTTTGGGAATCAAGCTAACCCAGGGTAAACCTGGAAAATGGATGTTAAACAGTAGTTATACTGAGGACAATGTTTTTATATATACAGTAATCCCTCCTCGACCGCGGGGATTACGTTCCAGACTCCCCCGCGATAGGTGAAAATCCGCGAAGTAGAAACCATATGTTTGTATGATTAATTTTATATATTTTAAGCCCTTAGAAACTCTCCCATACTGTTTATAAATATTCCCCGCACAGTTATACAGCATAAACCCTTTGTACTCTCTAAGATATTAGGTAAGATTCATTGAAATTATGTATGTAAACACACTTTTTATATACAGTAAAACCCAAATATTATTTTAAAGATATTGAGCGTCTCCGATATCACATATGTTACAGCCATTACGATAGACAGGCCACCAGCAATAAATACGTACAATGAAAGAAAAATTGTATACAGTAAATGTATGTACAGTGACACTAAACGTACGTACATGTACTAAGCACTGTAAGAAGAAGATTAATTATGGTATTATTATGGTTACAGCTCTTCTAAAGGAGCCTCTTCAGGCGACTGTGTAGCACCGCCGTTGTTGTTTATCCGGCAGTCTTCAATCCAAATCCCTAAAGCAGATTCCATCCAGACTACTGCCTTATTACATCCACTTACAACTCGTTTTGCACCCTGGTTAAAAGGACACTGCGGCCGTAGATCTTGTATTCCTATCGTATTTTTTAAATAAAAAGAATCGTAGCCTCATTGATGCCGTAATAGCGTCCTACAGCGGTGTAGCTTTTCCCTTCCTTCAACATATCCAAAACGTTTACCTTTTTGGCAATTGTTAACATCTTCCGTTGGTGCTTGGGCACGGCCCCTGAAGCAGTAGCAGATCGTTTTGGAATCATAACAAAGGGCTTGACTATGCACAAAGATAAACACAAAAGAGCACAAAAGTTAACTCTTTACACAGCGAAACACATTGATGCTGAATGAGCGAGACGAGACTTCCTGGTTAACGCCGCGGAATCGAATTCAGCGCTCCGTTGCTGAGCCATTCAGCACACAGGAACTTAACTGCGTGCTCTGATTGGTTAGCTTCTCAGCCATCCACCAATAGCGTCCCTTGTATGAAATCAACTGAGCAAACCAACTGAGGAAGCATGTACAGGAAGTAAAAAGACCCACTGTCCGCAGAACCCGCGAAGCAGCGAAAAATCCGCATTATATATTTAGATATGTTTACATATAAAATCCGTGATAGAGTGAAGCCGCGAAAGTCGAAGCGCGATATAGCGAGGGATTACTGTATTTGTGTATTTTATTATTTACTAATTTATGGTCACTGAACAATAAGCCTACAGAACTTAGTTTTGTTTATAAAAAGCAACAGTTAATACCTGTGGTCTATAGTTTAATTATAAAAATACCAAAGTTAACACTTTAATGTAGGACATAACACCTCTATGTGTCTGGTTATGCAGGAGCTTAATGTAAAAAGAATTTGAAAGGGATAAAGGGGAAATAGAAGAAGAAGAAGAAAAAAAAAAAATCAGAATCAGCTAATCAAGTAACATGAAATTGGTGATCGGTATTGACCTTAAAAACCTGATCGAAGCATCCCTAATTTTGAAAAAATATAGACTGGAATATGTCAGGCAAGCAAAAATTAATTTCACTGTTCTCAGTACATATACACATAACTATAAACTAGAAATAAAAGGATTTGACCAGAATGTGCATAAATCACAGCAGCTATCAGTTCTATCTGAAACAGATGTGTTCATAGTGTAATTATTCTTCCTTTCTTAAGGGAAAAATAATATGGAGACACAGAAAAAAATAATGTCTAAAACCAAAGGTGTTATCTTTTCTGTTTCCTCCACAGCTGTGAAGTCACCAACTTGGAAGTACAGCTACAACATCAAACATACTGTGCCTCTGACCACCCTTATCACCATAAAGAAAAAAAAAAAACACTGTTAAAGTTTTAAAACATGTTTGATGGCATGACAAGAATTAAGGACAGGCTTCTCTCACAGACAAAAGGTTCAGCTGGAAAGCAGATTTCCAATTGTGGTTACTGGCACTGCACTTGCATACTTTCCTTTTCAAGTTTCTAAAATTAAACGAGGAGTACCTGAAAGATCTGCAATTTTTCCTTTTGCTTTCACACAACATTTTTATAATGAATTAAATTTTATGTAATGCACACATTAAAACAAATATTCCAATATTTCTGAAAAGGAAAAATAGGTCTTGAAGAGCTTAGTAATTCAATAGGTAAATGATAAATTAAAATCAAATATAACACATTCATTTCACAGCAATTCAGCAAAGCTGATATCCAACTGTGCCAAACTTGACAGTGTCATGTGACCAGAGATTTGCCATCAACTCACAGAATTTCTACTTTTTATCTTGAAAGACAAATAGCACTTTCTCTATTGTTTTAACTAAATTAAGTATATTAAAAAGGAATTGTTCGAACTTCCCTAGGTATGACTGATAAGTACAAATGAATGTCATCTGCACATGATACAAAATGATTTAAACTATACAGTGGCAAGAAAAAATGTTTGTGAATCATTTGGAAATAGTCACATTTATTTATGACTTTGTCTTAAAATATGGCCTGAGCTAGCGTCGTGCAGTATATTGGTAATCAAAAAGTACATTTTTACCAAATTTTTAAAATGGTACTCTTACCATATGAGAATGCAACTGAGATTGCTTTATGCTGCCTTTACTGAAAAGTAAGCTCTGTGTCTTTAAGGAAAACACGGACGATAACAGAGCAGTTGTGATGATTCACTGCAAGCAGTGATGCATATAGGTGACTAGTAGAAAAACAAATTACGCTGGCTGAGTTTTGTAATGCAGTTATCAATTCAGTTACAAAAAAAGACATGGAAACAGTTGATAACACAAGTCACCCCCAAGTTGGTGATAAACAAGGCAGTCAAAGTGAGATAATGATTGCTTGTAAGGCAAATGAAAAAGCTGAGCCTGACAGCACACGTTTGTAAAAGGTGTTACGAGGCTTGTCTCGGCAAAGGCGGCAACACATCATATCTTTCCAAGCATATCAATGTCTTCCAGGGGTTGAGAAAGCCCAACAGATATGAAATGATATTGACACTAAAAATAAGAAAATCTAAGATGAATGTACTTCAGTGGGTTAACAAGTGCAGCATTTTCACAAAAAGTACCTTCCTGAAGGCCGCTTGGTGCACAGACCCAAACACAAACTTGTTCAAATTAAAGCTCAACAACTGTTACTCTGATTCTGTAAAGTGTGATGCAAGATATCACATTAAATTATGTTAATCCGCAACATAGTCTATGCATTTAAGACCGTATTTTAATGAATGTGCTTTTAACTAATAATATTTATTAGCCCCAAAGGATGTTTGGCAAAAGGTGTCAGGAAGGATTGCCCTACTGTATTGTGTTTATTTATTTGAAACACTCTTATTTTGAAATATTTCAGATTAACACATTGTAATGGCCAGGCTGGGAATTCAGAGGGCCATGACCGCTGCCAAGTGCCATACTTTCTGAAGGAGTGGTGTTGGGTTATGCAAATGAAGCATTACAGTGAGCTCGGGGGAACAGAGAGAAGGAGGGGTCGGTACAATAAAGTGGAACAACTGCGAGAGTCCGGGGTCATTTGGCAAAATGTGCACGACGGGAAAAGACCTGTCCCAGAGAAATCAGAAAGCTGTTGATAGAGAGAGTAAGAATTTGCTAGACTGCAAAACCAGAACAGCACAGTGTACGGAAGCAGCAGACGTAAGTATGAGAGAAAAGGAAGATCGATGATACAAATTTGGAGGTATGGTTTAGAGCTAAAGTACTATGACCAATAAAAAAAAAAAAAAAAAAGACTCAGACATTTTGAGTTTGCTACTCATAAGAAGGACCTACTGGTGTGAATCATGGCTTGCTAAAAAGAGGTCTCAGAAGATCTATGATGAAGAATTTTTGATTTGCATAATGTTAAAAGAGTTACA
This sequence comes from Polypterus bichir lapradei, assembly GCA_026402145.1. Taxonomy (NCBI): domain Eukaryota; kingdom Metazoa; phylum Chordata; class Cladistia; order Polypteriformes; family Polypteridae; genus Polypterus; species Polypterus bichir. The sequence goes on from JANRMT010061414.1 coordinate 15,773,471, forward strand.
AAGTGAATTCACAGAGTTTAGATATTCATCAGTTAGACAAACTGCATATAAATGATGATGATATAGTACTGTAGCTAATCTCCCTAGAAGTGACTGAGTAGCCAAAAAGATTTGATAGGCACAATTCAGAATGCTCAATGAGGTAAAAAGAATCCCAGAGTAAAATGTTTAACCACATGCAAATCATTAAAACAGGCATGGTGTCTATGGCAGGACACCAAGAAGGAAACCACTGCTCTCCAAAAATATTATATGCTGTAAGCATAAAGCTTGCCAAACACCACCTGGTCACTCCACAATGCTATTAGGAAAATGTTTTGTGTACTGAGGAAACTAAAGTTGAATTGTTCAGAAAGAATACGCAGTAGTACATATGGCAGGTCAGACACGTATGAATTGGGTATATTGGTTATACTCATAATTCCACCCTGAAGCACAGGTTGGTGCTGTCACTTACTCCTTCTTGTCTTTTACCTTCAGATCTTAGGCTCATCGAGAGGAAGAATTCTGATGCCGTTTCTACTTCTTATCTGTTAAGTCCTGCCTCTTTTGCCCTGGGAAGCATATAAAAGCCAGCGACACAGAAAGCTGGCAGACATTTTGGAACTCACATTTGCATGAAAGGATACACCTGTGGCTGTACTGAGAAGAGAGCAACATTCCTTTTTCTTTATCAAGTTTATGTGGCCATCCAACCTGGTCAAATTAAACAGGGATCACTGGCTGGTGCCCCAAACCTTTAACTTTTTCTTTATACTTATTACAGAATAAATATTTTTTATAATTAATATTTTTTATTACATAAAAAAGCTCTGCATAAAAACATGAAAACATCATCCCAATGCTAAGTTGTAGTGAAGTAAGAATCATTACTTGGGGCTGCTTTGCTGCCTCAGGGCATAGACAGATTGCCATCATCAAGAAGAAAAGTAATCCTCAAGATTATCAAGTTATCTGACAGGATAATGTCAGGGTGATACAGCAGGACAATGACTGTAAACAAAGTAAATCTACTACAGAATGGTTTGGAAAAAAGAAAATCTACCATTTAGAGTGCCCAGTCAGAGCCGTCACCTTAACTCAGGGGTGCCCAATGCGTTGATCGCGATCGACCGGTAGATTGCAAAGGTAGTGCAGGTAGATCGCGTTGCATTCAAAACGCTAGTCTATCATATATCCTCCCTATGGCATTTGCCACTTGATTGACATACAGGGCGGCCAGTCTGAGATCTCTTTTCTTCCGACACACTTCCAATTTATATCGACTAAAGAAGGGATTTTTAAAAAAAATTGTTTGGGGAGGTTATGGGCTGGATGTGGAATTGGAAGAGGATTTTTTTTCTCACAATGTCACAGTCGAAGTGCGTTTGTCTGATCTGTCAATCTATCATTGCTATTCCAAAGAAGGAAAATGTGGAAAGGCACTTTCGAACTGTTCATAAAAACTACAAAACTGACTTCCTTCCGAAAAGCGATCTGAGAAAGAGAAAGGAGAGGGAACTAAAATCGCAGTTAATCGGACAGCCATCATTTTTCAGTGCCTTGATTTGGGGAACATCCAAAACCTCGAGTCAGAGCTGGAGACGCAATGGAAGGTGTGTGCACAACTTGACAGCATACGCTATGCAGAGCAGATTGAAAATTGTCTGTCAGAGTTTGACAGACGGTTTCAAGACTCAGCTTTACCTGAGCCAATTGCTACATTTAAGTGCTATCCATTTAGGGAAGATGTTTCGGGTGATTCACTCGCATCAGAAATTGCAACACTCTTTCACCTAAAACTCCTCTACAGTGGAGGATGAGATTTTGACACTACAGGATGACATTCAGCTGAAGTCTGGGGCTCTTGGACAGTTTTGGAACTTACTCAAAGAGGAAAAGTACCCAAAAATGAGGAAATGTGCTACCTCCTTGACTGCATTATTCGGCTCTACTTATTTAATCGAGCCAGCCTTTTCCCACATGAAGATTATTAAATCCAAATACTGTAGTGACTATAAATGTATTGAATTGTTATTGTGCCATAAAGGTTATTCAGTTATG
>JANRMT010061414.1:15775913-15801775 GCA_026402145.1 Polypterus bichir lapradei
TCAATAGAGATGTTGTGGAATGATTTCAAGTGAGCCATTCACACCAGACATCCAAAGAATATGGCTGAGCTGAATTAGCTCTGTAAGAAAGACTGGTCTAAAATTCCTCCTGAACATTACGCAGGTCTGATCCACAGCTATTGAAAGTCCTTAATTGAGGTCATTGCTGACAAACAAGTTTTGACCAGTTATTAAATCCAAGGGTTCACTTACTTTTTTCACAGCACACTGTAAATGTTGGATGGGTATGTTTAATAAAAATATGAAAAAATATAATTGTGTGTTAAGCTTGAGCATATTATGTTTGTCTATACTTGTGACTTAGATAAAAATCATATCGCATTTTATACCCAATTAAAGCAAAAAAGGTAATTCCAAAGCATTCACATACTTTTTCTTGCCATATTCGATCATAACAATAAAATTCCTAAACCCACATAAACCAAGTCATCTTTGCAAGGTGCAAGGGAGGAACCAAGCATAGTGACAGTCTACTGCAGCTAAAGGTAGCATATGGATCAAAAATTAGCAACAAATATATGCCATTGGACTAAAAGGGTGGACAGCATGGTGGCACAGTAGTAAAACTGCTGCCTTGAAGTAAGGAGACCAGGGTTTGTGTACCAAGCGCTCCCTGCGCGGAGTTTGGATGAACTCTTTATGGCTGTGTAGTTTCCACCAGGTGCTCCAGTTTCCCCCCACAGTTCAAAGACATGCAGTTTAGGTGGACTGACGACGCTAAACTGGCCAATTTGTGTGCGTGTTCACCCAGAGATGGACTGGTTCCCTGTCCAGAGTTTTTTTCCTGCCTTGCACCCCATGTTTGCTGGGATTGGCTCCAGAACCCAGTGACCCTGCACAGGATTAACATGGCTTAGAAAATGGCGTGGTATAGACTGTAAGGTATAATGGCAATACATAAATTCAGTCCCAAAGAACATCATTACTAACTTCAGAATGTAATGATGGAGTGCTATCCTCATATTTCTGTACATATTAAAAACAACTGTACAATAATATATCAAACCATGAAAGAAACATGACTAACAGTCAAATATAACTTTCAAACCTTAATAATAAAATGGTATGGTCAGTAATGTCAAAAACTAAAATTAAATCTAATAACATAATAACTGCAGCATTTACAGTATCAAAAAAATGAGAAGTTTGACAACCTCAATTCAGGGTATTTCTGTGGTATGACCAGTGCAAGTGAGACAGAAACTTTCCAAGTAGGTTAAAAAATGGACTTATAAAGAACGGGTACACTTGAAATGAGTGTACACTTATAACATTTGTGTTTTAAAATTAGTCAAATTTGTGTGACAAAATTAGTTTAGAATTAATCAGTATAAATATAAATATAGTGTAGTAAATCTTACACAAATTTTGGAGGCGGACATGGAGAGGATATTGTTTACATGTATGTCTGTTTTTTTTATTTTCACCTCAAACATCATATTTAAAAGACGGTTACAATAAACATACGTATCTAACCATACTGTGAGGTTTCTGAACTCTTTTAGGACCCCACCGGCAAACGGGATGGCACGCCAAAGCACGACTGCCGCATCTGTGGAGGACTGCTTGTCCATTGCCGAGGCAACCACAGGTTTGCAGCGCAGCAGCAGAATGTCGTGGAAACAACAAAGAGCCAATTGAGATCGTGCTATATGCGCCTGTTGCCAATGGGTAATGCAAGGGACATTATAAATGCAGGGAACGGTATAACTTGGCCAATGACCTGGCCCCGACTATGCCCATTTGCTGTGTCCGTGTATAGGAGACTGGTAGCTCCCGCTGCAATAAATAACCCTGTTGTTCCTGTTTCAAGTTGATTAAAGCTGGTTTTGCTAAAGTATTGAGACTTAGCCTCGTGTTTTGGGTTGCAAGACAGTGACTCACGCGTCACCATACATATGACATATTTCAACATCTCGCCTTTTTTTTTTTGCTAAAGTTAGCATTTCACATTATCATGATGGAGAAAAAGCAGTTTTGCAATCAGGTTTTTTTTTTTTTTTTTAACTCTTTTATTGTTTATGGCAATCAATACAGATTATGTCTCTGTTAGTAAGTATTACAGGGCATAAAACTGGTGGTATTGCGCTTACAAGATTTCCCCTCAGACTAGAAACTTTGGCAGTATCAAAAGTGTGCTGGACTGCTAGAAATTTTCAATGTAATGACTTTCAAAGAAATTATGCAAAACACTCTAACAGTATTAGTATATGCCCTTTAGAGAATTTTCCTTAAGAGTGTTAGATTAACTGAACAAGTGGCAGGACAAAAACCCACAGGGCAAATCCATGTCAATAAAAGCACACAAGACAGAAGATGACAGCATATGATTTGCTTATGTAAATGTGTTGAGCTGATTAATGCTGCTTTTGAGTTTTAGAATGTAGCTTTGATTTGTCTTCTTCAGCAATTGATTCCAATACCTTTATCAATTTCAGGACAATGCCCATTTTTCCATCTTGACACAACAGTTGTGCCTTCTGATATGCCTGTAAGTCCTTAACTACTGTTCCTCTTTAATACGCTGTTACATATCAGGGTCCACAGTCACATAAACAAATCTAAAACAGCTCTTTAAAAGCACTCTTTCATCTTGAACTTGAAAAAACAGGCCTTGGAGTCTTTTAAAACAAAAGCCAAACTTAACTAATTTTCAAAGAAATTCAAGTTCATTTGTGACTTTTTGAAATTAAAAGAATTCAAAAGCACTCTGTTGAGAACTGTCCTCCTACAGATGGGTGGGGCTGCCTGATACACTCAAAGATGCAAGCACCTCAGACAGATAAGGCCAATTGCTACAGGCAATCAACCACCAAAAATGATTTTTTTATTGCTGTGAGAGATAAGGCTCAGGTATAAAGGCCGCTGATCCTACTTTTGTTTTCTAGTGTCAGTAAGAAAGTGTGTTTTCTCTGTAACCGAAGCAGCTCTAGGAAGTGAAGTGCCGAATTTACTGCCTCATACGTCACAATATGTTTCCGTTTTAAAGAAGCACTCATGCAACACTACTTTAAAGAAGCCTAAGCTGTGTAAATGACACCATAATTCACTTGTGAGTTTCTGTGAGACTGATTTTCAATCTTTAAGCTGGAGCACGAGCAAAGAAAGTTACATGTCATTAGGAAACAACCAGATGAAGAATGCTCAAATGTGGTGTGTCATTCATATTGTTTATTAGGACTGCTAATTGTACTGAGTCTTGTTTTTTCATTAACATTGTGATTAATTGAATTAATTAAACTGATTGTAGCAAATGTCTGTTTGAGTACCTGAAGGTTTGTTTGTAAGTCATGATCTGTTTTGCAGATTTCTATCTTTACTCTGGGCACACTAATAAATTCACTTTAAATTTTAACAGATTTCTTTGGACTTCGTGGCTTGGCTTTCACCCTGATATTTTGTGGGACCCTATACACATAGGTGTATGCCTTTCTAAACTATGTTCAATCAATTCATCTTGCTATAGGCACACTCCAATCAAGTTCTAGCTACATCATCTTAAGGATAATTAAAGCAAACACAATGCACCTGACTACAGTTTACAGTGCCACAGCAAAGGGTCTGAATTCTTACATAAATGAGATATTTCAGTTTTAGATTTTTAATAAACTTGCAAACCTTTCTGAAAACATGTTTTCACTTTGCCACTGTGGGTTAATAAATGCAGACTCACGGGTAAAAGTTGCAAAATTAAATCTACATCATACCAATGTGGCAGAAAGTGAAGGGATTTAAATACTTTCTGAATAATAAATGTACATTTTTTTTAAATACTATTTTTTTTTTTTATCAAGCCAACTTTCCAACTCTATGTCCTGCTTTGTAAGCCTTGCTATAAACCCCTTTCATATTCTTAAGTCTGGTTATTTAATTGTTCTTCAGACATTTTTTTTGTACTGGGACTTCACCTTAGGAACATTCAACCATGTTTCCAGAACTATGATAACTAACACAGACATCTACAGTATGCATGCAATCTGCATTCTGCTCCACAAAGGCATCAAATAATAGACCTCTCTCTAAAACCACTCTGCCAGATGTATTCAGATGGCAATAAATTAAAGAGTTCTCCATGTTCTTGATTTTCCTTGAAGTCTACCTCCTCTGGCTTGAATTCAGCAATTTCCTTACTTCCTGTTATTACTTATTTTCAAATTTCTCTTTCATTGCAAATGTTTAGTAAACACATAACAAGTCTATCATTAAATGCAATAAACAATTATTTTCAGACACAACTGCTTCCAGCGGCACAACATATGACCAGTTAAAACTTGCACCATTGGCCAGCTATTTTTATTGTATAGTTATAACCACATCTGGAATGATGTGCTGCAGAGAATACCATCACTTTCATAGATGGCTTCAATTTACTTAGTAAAAATTGCTTGTGGCACAAAATACTGTATGTCATCAACCAGTCCAAATGCTATCACATTCTGCATCCCAGAACGACAGGACTCTTGTAAAAATAAGTACTTATTCTTTTTTTAATACTTTTTCTAAGTATGCTTGGGTAAGGGTCTCTGTAAAAAAGTCATTATTTTAGCTGGATACTAATCAGGGTTTCTGTCTTTTCTCATTAAACTTGATAAAAAAAAAAACAAAATAAAGTTTAAGAGTCATGATATCTAGAAAATTACTAGGAACTTACACAGAAATATTGTTCTGTATTTCTGTTTAGTGTGTATTTATAAAAGTTTTATCTCTAGCACTTATGGCACATTCTCTCCTTTACACATCCATTCAATTCTGTCCATGGATGATCAAAAGAGCACAATGTGAAGCTATTATTAAAATCAGAAACTAGTATCTCTCTATTATTAAGCTTGCTGTTTAATTATGTATCTGCTTCCTCAGACTGAAGCCAGACTAGAGGTTCTATATCTCTCTATTATAAAAGAAAACCTTGCGACGAGACTATTGCCAAGAGATTTTTTCAAGTCCCGCCCTCCTCTCAACCATTTATGGTTAACTACCCATGGTCTTGTCACCTCTCATTCTTGTGAATGCTTTTGTCAGACACAGTTCCTGCGCTCTCAGGTCTTATAAAGTTTTAAGTTTTCCTCACTTTAAGTTCCCAATTAAAGAAGATGTATGATGTCCAAATCTTATTGAAAAATTTCATCCCGAAGGGTTATCAACAGAAGAAATGAGTACACAGGCAATCCTAGCGCTGAGAAACAATGAAGTCAAACAAATTAATGCAAGAATTGTTGATCAGTTACAAGGCAAATTGGTTAAATGCGTATCAATAGACTATGCTGAAACAGTTGTTGTTGACGGTACGGAAGCTGAAAACATGAACTTACAATATCTTGTAGAATATCTACAACCGTTAACACCATCCGGTATTCCACTGGCCGAACTACTGTTGAAAGAAGGATGTATAGTAATGTTATTGTGTAATTCATGTCTGAGTGATGGGCTATGCAATAGGACAAGATTAGATGTATTCAAAATTGGTCAAACAATAACTGACATGTAAAATTTTAATAGGCGACAAGAAAGGTAATGTAGTATATCTTCCGTGGATAACATTAGACACCAAAGGAGATCTTGATATGCCATTCATATTAAAACGTTTACAGTTTCCCATTAGAATAGCTTTTGCTATGACAATTAACAAATCACAGGGACAAACATTCGAAAAAGTCAGTTTATTTATTAGAGAGAAAGTAACGATATTCACTCACGGGCAGTTATACGTTGTGTTGTCACGATGTAAGTCCAAACACAGAATCACAATTCAATGCGATATTGATGAAAAGTTAATTCCAAAAATTGTTTTTATTGAAGTTTTACAGTAAAAGTTTTAAAAGTATTTGCGTGTTAATTTCAAAGCCAAACACAATGAAAACGTATAACGCAACGAATATCTCTAACTCAACATGAAACATAATTTTCTTTCAGTTTATTACATTTTACTATGGTTAATTACTCGCTGTATTATAAAATAGTTAGTTCTATTATGCATATGTAAGAATTCCCGTGAAAATAACAATCTGGTTAAATTGTACATCTGCTTCCCACATACGCGAGCGGCAGATCCGCGAGCGGAGCCCTCTAGTATATACACACCAACATAATGATTTGATTTTACTATAACCTTAATCCAAAGTTTTATTAAGACTCTTGCTGCATGGCACTATACCCTGCATCGCTGATGTACCTGCTGCAGTGATTTCTATCGGAAACATTATCAAAATAGGAGAATTCAATTCCAATTAAAACTAAAATGGCAGCACAAAACCAGAGGAGCCACATATTCACTATTACTTGTATGCAAGTCTGTTCAGTGACAATTAACTAAAGTACAGTCAGTATATGAAGAATAAGAGTAAAATAACAAATGTACTCTTCTAATAAGTGAATGCACAGACTTATTCCAATTGCCAACATACAGTAAGAGAGTTTTTAAATGGTCTAAACATTGATTAATATCAACTTCCCAGACAAAAGTAAACAAAAAAGGAACATGAGGTCAGACTTAAGTAAGTACAATTATAAGTAACAAATAGACACTCATTAAGAGACTAATTACATACAGGCACAGTATCCCTTCACGCCATGAGTAAAGCTCTAATTTGAAGAAAATTGTTGACTGCAGGATTTTGGGAGGGAAATTATTGTCCTGAAATGAATGGGGGTATCAAGAGGTTTTTGTGTTTGTTAAGAGTGACCACAGAGCCATATAAAGTTAAAAAAAAAGATGACCCGTTTTGTGGGGTTTGTAAAGAAAGAGGAGTGTGAATATCAGGAGACAACATTTTCCAATAAAGGTAAAAAGCCAAGGGTTCCACTGTAATAACTCAAAGGTTGTTGGTGCAAGAAAGAATCAAGAGTCACCTAAGATTTGGTGTTGCCTGTTTAACTCTGTATCATGCCTAGATATTTTTCAATCCTTCTAGGGTACTGACAAGCGAGGGGCTTCATCAGGAAGACCAGCACTGGGGGTGGGGGAGGTTGAAATTCTTTAGGGCAAGAAGAGAAAGACACACAACAGATGGCAATATAGGCTAGTGGTTATGGTTCTGGACTGTAAGCCAGGTGTTAACCCAATTTGGGGCCCACCAGAAGCTTGCTCTGTAACACCAGGAAGTCCCATACATATGCAGTGCTCAAGCTGTTGTAAAAATATGCCGACATTTGTGCTCTAGCCTTTGGTTTATTTAAAAGAAAACTTTTCTAATAAGCAATCAAGTCATCATCACTGGACTATTTTTGGGGCATATTCTTAAAATTAAAAAGCAAAAAATTCTTTATTATTCATAAATATATAAAGACTGCGTGCAAAGAAATTGTATGCACCTCAGAGATGTAAGGCACACAAAAGAAGGACACATAGGAATTTGACTTAATGACCTCTTGAAATGTTTTATCTACAGGCAAGACAGACTGATCCCTCTTGTGTTGCAGCATTACAGTCATAAATACATCATATTGTGCTGGGGAAAAAGAGCATATTACACACTACATCATATTACATATGTCAAAATAAATAGCAAACCTTCTTTATATACAGTATATTCTTCCAATAGGTAACAACAGGTAATTTATGTGCAGACAGATAGATACTTTATTAATCCCAAGGGGAAATTCACATACTCCAGTAGCAGCATACTGATAAAAAATATTAAATTAAAGAGTGATAACAATGCAGGTATAACAGACAATAACTTTGTATATTGTTAACATTTACCCCCACCCCCCCGGCTGGAACTGAAGAGTCACATAGTGTGGGGTCTCCTCAGTCTGTCAGTGGAGCAGGACGGTGACAGCAGTCTGTCACTGAAGCTGCTCCTCTGTCTGGAGATGATCCTGTTCAGTGGATGCAGTGGATTCTCCATGATTGACAGGAGCCTGCTCAGCTCCCGTAGCCACACTTCAGAAATTTTACATAATTTTCTGTTTAACATGCTCCTTTTATTTCTGACTTTCAATAGTTCTTATTTGCATGGAATTGGTTTCACATGGCTTTCCTTTATGTAGTTGGTGAGGTGTTTTTGCATCTTTCCCTACCATGACTGTTTCTTCCTTTTATGCTTCCTTGACAGGGTGTATCTTTTGCTTGATATTGCAGTTTATCAAATAATAGAACAATTAAGGCATTTTATTTAAAGGAAAATTCTAGAATTTTCTATCTATAGGAGCACCGCAAGGGACTGTACTTTCTCCAGTCCTGTTCAGCCTATATACATCAGACTTCCAATACGACTCGGAGTCCTGCCACATGCAAAAGTTCGTTGACGACATCGCGGGCTGCATCAGGAGTGGGCAGGAGGAGGAGTACAGGAAGCTAATCAAAGACTTTGTTAAATGGTGCGACTCAAACCACTTACACCTGAACACCAGCAAGACCAAGGAACTGGTAGTGGATTTTAGGAGGCCCAGGCCCTCATGGACCCCGTGATCATCAGAGGTGACTGTGTGTAAAGGGTGCAGACCTATAAATACCTGGGAGTGCAGCTGGATGATAAATTGGACTGAACTGCCAATACTGATGCTCTGTGTAAGAAAGGTCAGAGCCGACTATACTTCCTTAGAAGGTTGGCGTCCTTCAACATCTGCAATAAGATGCTGCAGATGTTCTACCAGATGGTTGTGGCAAGTGCCCTCTTCTACACGGTGGTGTGCTGGGGAGGCAGCATAAAGATGAAGGACACCTCACACCTGGACAAACTTGCTAGGAAGGCAGGCTCTATTGTAGGAATGAAGCTGGACAGTTTAACATCTGTGGCAGAGCGACAGGCGCTAAGCAAACTCCTGTCAATCATGAAGAATCCACTGCATCCACTGAACAGGATCATCTCCAGACAGAGGAGCAGCTTCAGTGACAGACTGCTGCCACTGTCCTGCTCCACTGACAGACTGAGGAGACCCCACACTATGCGACTCTTCAATTCCACCCTGGGGGGTAAACGCTAACATTATTCAAAGTTATTGTCTGTTTTTACATGAATTTTTATTACTCTTTAATTTAATATTGTTTTTTGTAGCAGTATACTGCTGCTGGAGTATGTGAATTTCCCCTTGGGATTAGTAAAGTATCTATCTATCTATCTATAAAATTGCTTTAGCACCTCAGACTAAGCACCTGAATTGTGTGACTTTTACAAGCACCTTATTCTTTTAGGGACATTACACAAGATCACTTAATTTACTTTATAAACAAATGAGAAATGTATGCACCAAATTGATAGTAATATATTTAACTAGCTGTGTAAGCCCATGCTGTAAAAAGCTTGGGCTCCTAGAAACCATGGATTCTGGCTCTTCAATCAATCAATCGCATCGGTTGTGCACTTGCGGTTAAGCGAGGTCCCCTTTTCACTGCGGTTTCGTTTTGCCGACGTGTTCGCCTCCATTGTCTATCAGTGGCTAAGCGAGTTTCTCTCTCCTCGGAGGTTTCGTTTTGCCGATGTGCTCGCCTCACTTGTGTATTAGAGGTTAAGCAAGTTTCTCTCTTTTCTCAGTGGATTCACTTTGGCGACAGAGTCGCTTTCTTTGAGCTTCATGCTGTAGCCTCACACTTCCAGGCTGGACAGACAGACATACACACTTCCACGCATAGACGTTTATATGCAAGATATGAAATTAATCTTGACAATTAAACAACACTGAGTGTCTGCACAGCTGAGTGGCAAAATTAACTTGCTCCAACCTATGTTAAGAGGTGTGTGCTCCTAAAACCAGTAAAACATTAATATAATGTGCAAATATAGAAACATAACAACAATATTTTTACCTGTTTTACAGGATTGTCAGCCTGACAGCTAAGCACAGTCCATGAATTTCCCCTTGGGATTAATAAAGTACGTTCATACCTACGTACCTACCTACCTACATATCTATCTATCTATCTTGACTAAAAATGCATATAGTGCCTTGTTTGTTAATCCTGCCCAGATTTCTTGAATTACTGAAGAAGCCAGAATTCATATTGCTTTTCATTTCTTAAAGTGGAAAGGAGTGAACCAGGGTTTATACAGAAAACAAGCTCACCCTTGTCAAGGTGTACATGTGAAGTGGGAGAGACAGCAAGCCAAAAAAATGAATAATTCATAATCCCATTTTTTCTACTACTGTACTAGCTATTATTTTTACATATCTAAAATAATTTTTTTCTGACACAATGCTTCTGTTTGCTCTTCTACAACATTGTGGAATAAGAAGTAAACAAGGAGCAAGTGCTGCCCTAGCAGTCAAGTGATAAAAGGAACCGAAATGTTAAAGAACAAAAACAGATAAAATATGTTTGTGACACACAAGTACACTTCATAACATTTAAAATCATTTAATACTGTAAAATAAAAGCAAAAAATGAATTGGCAGTCTACTATATATTTGATTAATAATTGGCTTTATCATATGAAAACACTGAAGGGGAAAAAAAGAGCAGAAGTATGTGCTAGTGTGCCTCCAATACTGGTTTGAAAAGGAAAATCTTTGAATTTCTGAAGGCTGCATCTAATAAAGTAGGGTGTATAGAGTTGCCAGACAGGCTCCTGTGGTGTGGTTTGGACACAAAGAAGGAAAGAGACGAGCACATAGGCGTCTTAGTCATTAACGGCCTGACTGTCTGTAAGATAAAGAGAGCTAGTAGCAAAACCGTAAAGGCTTTTAGTTTAGTTGGCCAGACAACACTGAAATTGTGGTGTTTTTCTTTAACCTTGTGTTAAACTGTGAAACGATAACACATGCAATCAGCAAATAATCTTATCATATTGTTGATTTTCTCTGACCATGGAGCTGGAACACACACAGCCAGAGGTCCAGATCCTTTCACTTTCAGAAAGGGCGCTACCTAAATACACAGTCCTAACTATTCATTAATTCTCTGTGAGCCAATATATTTGACAGATAATTCACTCCACATCAGTGTATGCATGAGCAGAACCGCACTCTCTACTAACTAAAGAAAAGGTTAAAAAAATGCTTTACTTGGTATTAAATAAAGATGTCATTTAGGCTCGATGTGAGGAAAAGCTAAACATTGTACAACCAGGTTAAACAGCATTAAAGAAGACCACTATCTCTTTAAAAGCATTTAACTATGATGGGTTTCTGTGTTTTTTTTTTATTACAGAAGCAACAAAATTACAACCCTGTTATAAAAGTCATTTTCTAACCTACTTTAATCCTTAGTAAGGTCACGGGGTGTGTTGGGGATATATCCCTGCCAAGATAGGGCACAACGCAGGAACAAACCCTGGACAATGTGCCAGTTCATCGCATGGTTCTTGTAAGTATTTTGTCAGATTATTGAACTTTTGGATAGACTGTGGTAAAGCAGTAGTTAGTGCTGCGTCCCACAACCTGGAGTTGATTCTGGACACAGTAAGTACATATGCAGATTGTGTGCATTCTCCCTTGCTGGTCTTTAAATATTCAGCATAATTATAGGCATTCATGTGTCCTGTGATGATATACTTCCCATCTTATATCTGATGCCACAACACCAAACTCTGAACAACACAACCCAGGTATACAATAAGGGTTATTCATAAAATGAAGGAACAGATGGATGGTTCATAGCATTTGCACATCTGCCGTGGAACGCCTTTCTCACAATACTATTACAGGGAGCTCTCATCACACTACGTTTTTATAAATAAAATGTAATTTTTACAAACATAAAACTCTCTTTTCTGCATAGTGATGTGGGAAACATTTTAATTTATGAAGAAATTAAGTTTATATTGGTTTTGCCTCATAAAAATGTTCATGTACCATGAAATATGTTAAAACAAAAGACTAGCACAAAAATAAGATTAGACTTTCGCACCTTTTTCCGAATGCATACAACCAATACATTTGTATTTCTCTGTTTATTATATTCTGTCCCCAATCCCTCATTCCCAGTAGTCTTCAGAGCAAGACAGGAAACAACCCTGAACAGAGCATCAGTCCTCTGCAGGCCATACTAATACACAAACCCTGTACACTGGTTCAGTATTACCAGGCATCTTGACCGCAAGCTTTAAATTGAATATAATAACAAGCTTTATATAATTAATCACTCTTGACTTTGAATAGTGTCATTAATGGACTACCTGTTGGCAAATAGCATTAAGCCATAAAATCACTTCCCCCCATTCTGTACATTATACTATATGTCTGTGTCTTTGGCTAAAGAGGCAGCCTATATAATTGCAATGGCTTAGATGGTTTCATGACATTTCAGAAAGGAGATCATTTCTGCTAGGAATTATGATACCATGGTGAAAAAGCTTTGAGGTAATCTTAATTGTTTGACATTTGAAAAAAAGAATACAGAGTACCATAAATGAGGCCAACTGGCTCCTGGCCCATCAATAAGAAAAATTAAATCACGGACAGGGATACCCGGAGATTTCATGGTTTAGAAAATGCAGGCAAAAAGAATATTGAAAAGCAAACTAAACTAAAACTGTATTTGCAAAACCAAAACATGAGTTTTGTGAACAGTTATTTTTGCATAATTATTATCTAGTATAAAGTAAATATTAATTATGGATGCTTGTAGGCAAGTTTGCAATCTGTCTGGAGTTCACTTTCAGGATAAACTGCAACAGGCATGATTACAATGCATGACTTGTAAAGCAATGGTGAGATGTTCTTATTTAATTCTTTACCCGTTTTAATTGAGCCCCCAATTATTCAAACTGTTTCATACAAGATAATTCCCCATTCCAAAATGAATTAATTTTATGTATACAGTAGATACCTATCACTGAAACATTGATCAGATTGCCAGTGGTCAAAATCAGCTAAACAGGCTGACATGTTTTAATCGTCTGCTAGTTGAATAAGATAATAAATGTGTGCATCAGATACAAGGTAAAGAAAGTTAATGGTCAGCTATGTTGACTGACTTTTCGAAAACGCTGATACGTGCCATTAAGTTAATGGAAAAGTGAGTTGTAGGTGGGGCTAAATTTCAATTTCTCAGCCTTCCTGAACAAATGTGTCTCAACTTTTCAAGCTTGTTTTCCTCCTAATGAGCTAACTTTGCTATCCTTTTACAGAAGCACTCTACAATGCAAATAAAAATACACAATATCCCAATAGATATATTAAAAAATATCTGTCATTAACCACTAGCTACAGTTTACCCTGTGGAGGTCGGTTGATGGGGCTTTGTTGGCAATGCAACAGTCCAATTGTTACAAGGTGTGGGAATGGCGGGCTCGAGCTTGAGGAAAGCCATAAAGGCGCTGGGAGAAGAAAGGGAGCTACTGGATTTGGCTATGGAGGAAAGACATTGGTTGGGGGTCAGCACCCCAGTGAAGGTAGCTGCAGGGGGTGGTGGAGAGATGTCCCCAGGATGCCAATGCCCCCCCACTGGGAGATGTACTGGTTTAGGGGGGTGAAACATCCGTGAACAGCGGTTTCCAGCTCTTGACCTGACGGCACTGGTGGAGGTGCGACAGGCTGAAGAGCAGAAGCAGGATATACCATCTTACCTGTACAATGAACAGTTACTAAACATTTGGATCTTCAATTGCCATACTTGGTGCTTGTTTATACATCTCTGCAGCCCAGAGCCTTCACCCTGGAGCTCCAAGTAATGGGAGTTGATTCCAATGAATGGTTCAAGAAGGTTGAGCTGACTCCAGTGGGTGCCAATAGAATCTAGCTACAAAACTCCAAAGGTCCACCTGGTTACACTATGGTTAAGATTAGGGTTGTGGGAGGCTTATCTGACCCAAAAAATGACAAGTACTATCAAATAAGTTAACTCCACCTACTTGGCGCTCCATGGTGGAGTCTCCAGGCTGCAGAGATACCCAACTCTTTGTTTTTGACTCATTACCCTGTTAAATTACGGTATTGCATTACACACTCACAAAAACAAATCATGTTACCATATGCATGTTTATTAAAAATGGATGGGAAGAAATGAAAAGTCCCTCTTCAAGCACAATTTTTTTGATGTTTTTTTTAGTCCCATGTGACAAGAAAATCAAAGATTCCAGCACTATACTGATAGAACAAAGCAGCAAGTGCACTGGCAAATCCCACAGCACATCTCAATCACGACTGAAAGGCTTTTCTCGCATTTTGAGTCAAATGGTAGGAGCGGGGTGTAAAAGCAAAAGTTTCAGACTAGCTGGGTATTGGAATTCAACTGGCTTTTGTACATTAAGGAGGGAGGAAGACGTGATGATTGGCAAGTACTGCTGCAGCAAGCCAAGTTCAACTGATAAAACAGAATTTGCGACCAAAACCTGAAAATCTCAACAGCACACTCCCATAGCAAATGACCTGCAGTATGTCGTGACACATCATTGGCTGCAAGCAAATGTACCAAAGAATCTGTGGTGGTAAAAGTGTCCAGATGATGACGCAAAAAGATATGAACTTTGAGTTAAAATAAACACAGCATATTACAAAGCAAAGGAAGAACTGATTTTCATACAAAAGAAACTACTTGCTTTGTGGCAAAAGAAAAATGGTTTGGACATTTTCCCTAACAAACGATAATAATGTTTGTTGTACTGAACTAATTTCAAACATTGCTGCAGACTTACAAGAAAAAGAAGCTAATAAAGTGAAAGAGCATGCAAAATGCTTATCAATCATGATTGAAGGTGTCAACAGATGATTCTGTGATGGAAAATGAAGACATCTACAGAATATCCGATATTTACAAGATATGTTGCCCACCTTGCTATCAGAATTTTTGTGCTTTTGCTCAGGAAATTTTATGTACAGTTTGCATGCGTGTTATTTGTTTGATAGCAAATCATATTTTAATATGATGTTCCATGTTGTGACAAATACTGAGATCAATCAACATAGAAAAAATAAATTTTTTAGCTATACTGTCCAACTCTGTATGCAGTTATCAAAAGTTTGGCAAGTAAGATCAAAATCTTACTAGCCGGTGGCAATTCTGTCTTTAGTATCTTTATAGCGGGCTGTACAGTTATCAAGTTATAATGTTACACAGGTGCCATGCTGAGACTAAACTTTCCTACTTTCTCCAAATCACTCCATTGCTGATACCTAAATGTACACTTGCTATATGAGCATTCTGCACAAACCTTACACATTCATGTTATACAAATAAAAGTTGCACTTGTTGCCTACAGATGTTATCTTTAATGGACCCAGTTCTGACAAACCATGTCTTGGATTGCGTTTCTCCCAACTCCTTTATTAAACATACCACATGGTCATGCACCCACTTCTTCCATGATTCTTGCCCCTTCACATCTAACCATTATCTTGTCTTACCCTGCATTTTCCTTGAGGCCCTTTGCTTCTAAGCTGTCTTTCCATTTCAGTGTCTTCTCCTTCAATTAAGATTCACCTTTGCCAAAAATACATGTAAGTGCTCTCTTGGTAGTCCTTCACACACTTCTCTAGTCACCATCTCTACGACTATCACTAAAAGTAAATTACTTTTTTAGCTGCACTTTTACCTACAAACTCTATCTCCATCTGCTACCCTGACCACTTCATGCTTTCTCATACAATTGTAGATACTAACCATTCATCCACACCCAAATTTTGTAAAACTCACTACCCTGGTAAATGTCTTCTTCCAGATCTGTAAATGTATATGCAGCTTATTACCCTTTGGCTGATGCTTGTGCTGCATTTTCCTAACATTAACTAGATCCCTGATTCTTTCATGTAGCACTCTCTCAATCACCTTCATTGCCTGATTGCTCAATATGATTCACACACCAAGTGGTCACCATTTCTTTTGTATAATGGAAAGAGCACTTTTCTTTAAAATCTTCAGGAATTTCCTCTTCACACACAGTCATATCCCAGAATTTCCACTACCTTCATCATTTCCTTACACTAATCTAGTTGGGCCTACTGCTTTACCCGTCGTCTTCTTTTTTAAATGCTTTTGCAACCTCCTTTTTCAAAAACTTACATATTTGTCCTTCTATTTTCTTACTGTGAACATCATCATCCCATTTGTTCTCCTCATTCAGCAACTTCACAGTATACTTCTTTGGGTTATCCTTAGCTACTTAATTACCTGCTGGACCAAGCATCTTCACCCAAACTAACAATACGGCTTGGGTTTCATACACAACAATTGCAGGAAGCTTTTTTTTCTCAATGCATCCTAATATAATATGTATTAACAAATACGTGTTTAAAAACCATGACATATAAAGAGACCATGGATTAAAAAATAATGTTTCAGAGAGTTAAAATGGATAGGGGAATAAGAATACCTAATGTTCAGTTCTACTACAGGCAGTCCCTGGATTACGTACGAGATAGGGACTGTAGGTTTGTACTTAAGTTGAATGTGTATGTAAATCGGAACAGGTACATTATTTTAATAAATGCTATTGTTGACCGACTGTAACCATGTGCTCTGCCAATGAATAATGAGAGTTTCACCTCTCTCTGACCTTTTTTATTATTTCTACTTTATTTTCAATGGTGATGGTTTTTCTCTTCTTTACTGTATCACCAGCACCTGCATTAGATTTGTGTTTCAGAGACATTCTTGAAGGGTGCAGTTCAAAAGATTAAGATGAGCTCTTCTGCGCAGTACTGTATACGCTATCACAGCAGGAAGGCACCCATCGTCAACACGTTTGGTGTACTGACAAGAGACAACTTCCTGCTATGTGTGTAACTAAGAAGAATGAATGGGGGCGCCGAGGGGCGGTTCACAACCCGCCCACCACACAGTCACCCCTACTACAGTATGCTGCCTGCAACGTCCGCCCACCGAGAAGAACACGGTACGGCCAAAGGTGGGTAGTGAATCGCCCACCACCACCCCCATTCAACAGGCAGCCACCCGAGGCACACTACAATGCTACTCCTGGCCGCCCCATTCACCCTCAGTGGCCACCGTTCAGCCACAATCAGGTACAACTTGTAGCATCACCAGCCGCCCACCGAGAACGAACAGGGCAGCCAAGTGTGGTGGGTGGGCAGTGAAATGCCCCCTTCCGCTCCATCCAGCCTGCGTCCAGTCAGGAGCAGTAGCTGAGGCGGCGTAGCGGGCGGGCAGCGAAGCGCCCCATCAAGCCTCCGTCCTGCACACAAGCGACAGCTGTGGCCCCGGTGACTATGGACCACAAGTCACCGCTTGCTGGCAGGAGCGACCCGAGGGACACTACACTGCGCGAGCAGCGAAATCGCCCCCTTCCAGCCACTTGCAGCGTCCCCAGGCCAAAGATGACGGAGCAGCAGTTACTGAGGCGCATGCGTTGCAGCTGTGGCCTCGTTCATAAGTCGCAGGTCGGATGTCCGTAACCTGGGCACTACCTGTACTGGGTTGCAAACATATGTAATATAAGCCTTTGAAAATTCACACTAGTTTGGATAGCTTTGAGAAAGAAATGTATCACTTCCTCTCTATATGCTTTACTTTGTTACGAATAATTACCATTAACTATGTAGAAGTCTAGTTGTTCAACACTCACTGAAAATATCTTACTAATACAGGAGACACTTTCAGGTGCTGAAATATTCCCGTCAATCACTTTCTACAAAGATAATCATTTACTATTCCCACCATCTCTAAACTTCACAATATCCAATAAACAGGGTTCACTCAGCGCTGGGACCTTTAATAGATTTATGAACTGACTATACCTGCTGTCACTGTCCTCCTCCACTGACAGACTAAGGAGATCGTTTCTCCCCCACACTATGCGACTCTTCAATTCCACCCTTGGGGGGGTAAACATTAATATTATACTAAATTATTGTCTGTCTGTTATACCTTCATTGTTATCACTCTTTAATTTAATATTGTTCTTTATCAGTATGCTGCTGCTGAAGTATGTGAATTTCCCCTTTGGATTAATAAAGTATCTATCTATCTGTGTGTTTATTGAAAAGACATGCCTCAAAAATAGCATTTTATATATATATATATATATATTTTTTTTTTTTACTACATGCAAGTCAGAGACTTTGTTAAAAAAAATCCGTAACTATCCTTCCTGACCATCCCTCACTCCTTACTGTGGAAACTGTGCTTTCTACTTTCAATTAAGGCATAGGTGGTATCTTCAAAACATACCAATGCCTTCAAAAGAACACACTTCTAGATAATCTGAATCAATTTTGGGAGCATAACCTTTTAATAAGACTTTCATAAAAGGAAAAGGAGTCAGGCCTCAATAAAATTTACTCTACTTAATTTTGTGTGAAACACAGCCAACACAGCTCAAAACTGTATGTTGTACGTGTCTTTTCTGATACATCTGTCTAAAATATGTGGATCAAGACTAGCTGTGAGCAACGTCATTAGGTACTGGCTTCATTGTGTCAGATGTTTTAGGAATGTTCCACACTCAGCCATAACTGGAATAAACTATTTTCTTATTTATCAACCTCTCATCCTTAACAGCTCTGTGTGGAGGTAACACTTGATCGGACATTACTGCTTAATGATCAATCTATTGCAATTACTGTTTCATATTTTTCAACTGGAAAAATCCTACTTAACCAACAAAGACAATGGGGAAAAAAGAGGTCATGTTTAATTTCAAATAAAAAAATAATTCACTTTATCTAGAACAGTTTAAAAGTTCATGCATCACTGCAAGTTTGGTGTATGAACATATGTTAGTATGTTATATAGAGAACTTACAAGAGAAACCCAAAGAAACATAAGATATATAAGTTGTTTCTGTTCATGTCTTGTATAAGAATTTTTCTTTTGTATTACAAATTTGTTTTTACTGTATTATTTTAAATTTTTACTAAAACTTCTAAAACAAAGACACTTGAACTGTGGAACTATTTACATATATGTCGACAAGTCACACTCATTGCCTGAACCTCATTAGAAAGAAGAAGCTACAGAAGTTTTGGAAACCAAGAGGAATGCAGACACATTTACAGATTTGCCTTTCCTTTCGTACTTTCATGTTTCTGAAGAAGCTGAACAGATTTACCCAAAATTAAATTATCAACAAATTCAACTTGCCAGTACTGTTTTATTTTTCTGAAAGAAAAATAAAAGAAGTTGAGTAATGGAAATGGCCTGGTGAAGGGTAAAAATCCTCTGAGGAAGCCAACCTTATCTAAATTACTTACATGTAATAGTTTAGTCAAAAAATATATACTGATAGGCCAAGGCGTTCCATGTATTCCAGAAGTATCAATGTTTACGCTATTTTGTGTTCTGAATTACTATTTCCACATTTTAAATAGTGCTCTAATTTGCTCTACCACTGTGCATTGTATTGCACATTGTTCTTAGAAATGAGATTGCCTCCTGAAATGTAATACAGTGATACCTTGGAATCCGAACTTAATCCATTCCAGAACCCCGTTCGAGTTCCAAGACAATTTTACCCCTTTAAAATAATAGAAACTGAATTAATCTGTTCTTGGGTCCCACAAACTCGAATGCCATAACTACGGCTTCCAACAACAAACTGAATGACAAAGTGTATGGGTGGCCCGAGCACTGGGGAAACGTACACACAAACAAACACAAACAACATGCTGAGTGTTTGGATTCCAAAGCAAAATTTGCTCAAATTTTTCGTTCGGATTCCAAGTTGTTCAAGTTCTGGGGCGTTCGGATTCCGGGAGCAAAACTATACATATGTTACACCTCCTCCATCCCTTGGCTGGAAAAAAGGTCATGGGCATTACAGAATAAACAAGGTTATGTCTTTTTGGGTCTCATTTTTTGTTTTTAAATGAGCCTGAAGTTACACATGATGCCTTGCTAAAATTTATGATTTGAACCCTGGGCCTAACTTGAACATGTGAACTGCTTCCACAATGTCCTCATACATACCAAAATATTGGAGAAAAATGCAAGTTTAGAACATGGAAAACAAAAGAATATTATTCCTGCTTCAATGGAATTTACACTTCTAAAATGACAACTGGCATCACCAATAAGAACATCTGCCCAGGACTTCTAAAAGTGAAGTAAAAACAGATTTAATACACTTGATGTATTCTGCCCTATACCAACACACATATTCTAAAAGGTCTAGTTTTTACAGGGAATAATCTACCACCTGGTGACTGTTTCAGGAACTGCACTGGCCTTCCAGTAAATACTTAAAGGGCATTTTGGTGAAGCAGTAATAATTCCACCTCACAGCAAGCTGTATATAAACTGTCAAGGCACCATAAGACACCTTTTCAAATCCATGTGCACATTAAAGAGAGTCCTGTTCTACATGTGCTCTACTGTATCCAGCTGAAGATACATACAGTTTATCAACACACAAACCTGAGCAAAATGTAGCTTTGTTAGGTATTTGGAACTCTGATTCCATCTAGTGGTGAAAATACACTACCAAAAAATACAGGTGAAATCTAAAAACACTATTTTTATTGAACATTCTCCAGTGGTATGCAGTATATAGAACTGGTGTACAAAAGTATATGCAAAGATTGTTAGTAGTCTTTTCAGACACCATACTATAGGTTTACCTTGCTTGTGAAAAGTTACCTGGAAATACTATAGGCTGCCTTGATAAGGCAAACATTTTAGGTAATTATTTGAGACAACAGAAAATTGTGTTATGGACAAAAAGCAGCTGCATTTTTACATAAATGTTGGAGGAGAGCAAATATAAGGCAATGAAAAGATATGCTTATTTACATCAGCTGGTGCAGTGCATCTGTACAAGGGCCTAATTAAAATGATAATTTGTGAATCCACTTTCATCCCTTTATTATTTCTGTACCTGGATGGGCTAACAATAACTAACAATCTTACCTGGGGAACAGCACTATAGTCATTCTGTGCTGCACTGGTTGGCAGAGCTAGTGCAATCAGCTGTTTCATAGCGGTCTTCAAAAGAAAGCATGTGGACGACTTGGGTTCTGAAGACAGGAGTGCCTGCAGGTGAACAAATAACAGAAAAAAAATTAATCCAAGTAGGAAGGTTCCACTAAAATATATGTATTAAATGAAAAGCACAATTTGCAGAATTAAAAAAGTCACAAAAGAACTAACAGTTACCTGTACATAGAAAGGGATCCCAGCACTACGGCGTGTGGCACAGAGTTTAGAGCTGGGGCCGCTACATGTCACCTCCTCCAATATATCCTGCAGCCATTGCTCAGGCATTTTTCGCAGACTCTCTACCTGGCACCTGTGAGACAAACCAAATCAGGAAAACGCTAGAATATATCAGATTTTAAATCTCACAGAACACATGCCAGACAGAGAAGCAGTTGGTGGCTTCACCATTCACAAAGGCTAAAAGGCAATGCATTCTTAAAATATAACATAACTGAAAATTAAAAAAATACGAACAAAGAATTATGCTGAATTTCTTTATTATTTTTTCACACTTTGTGTGAAGTACTTGATTGAATTTCACAAGTATACAGAAGATCTGTAAACAGAGGACCTGTTTGTGGCATATACTGTAAGTAGCAGGGGTTTTGATTCACCCACTCAAAGGCATGTTGTTAACTACTCATCTTGTTTGATACAAATTGTAAAAGGCATTTAATGATACAGATTCCAAGTTCTATTTCCTTTCAATAGAGTTAAATGAACCTGAAAAGGACCTTTAAGTTAAACAAGTTACTGTATTATAAAAACTACATTAATCAAGCTATATACCAAATACCTAACTGCTCATTTGCCAATTATGCACATTTTATTAGATTGATATAAAATTAAATCTAGAAAGTATGTTCAAAGCCAAAACAATTGAAATCTACCAGTGTTCAAAGTCCAAATGGTTTAAATCAATTTTTATCAGAC
Organism: Polypterus bichir lapradei; assembly: GCA_026402145.1. Taxonomy (NCBI): domain Eukaryota; kingdom Metazoa; phylum Chordata; class Cladistia; order Polypteriformes; family Polypteridae; genus Polypterus; species Polypterus bichir. The sequence continues at coordinate 15,797,617 of JANRMT010061414.1, forward strand.
ATCACATGTATTAAATAATGAGACTATTGAAATGTAATCTATATACTAAAACCTACGAGTTAATTTGTAATTTTATCCCCTCTACTGATGAGTTCCTAACTAGCAGAACCCATACCTTTGCGGATCTATTCTGGAGCCCTAACAACATTTGGTCAATTTGTTTTCTGAATTTCTTCTATAACAACAGGCATTAATCAAAGATGGAAGTGGCATCTCTACAAGCTGTACTCCTGCTTACTCTGATAGGCATAATCAGGCACTGATCTGCACTAGGAAACAGACTTCAAATCCAACTAAGGATTTTCTTGTTCTCAAGAGTCATGAACCTTAAACATTCTTCAGAGCAGAAAAAATGCCTACTGTTTTGGGAAAAAGTAAGCCCATCTGCATTTTTAGGAGCTAGGAAGCACTTCTGCTGAGCTTGGAAGCTACTCTCTGTAGAGTCTTGACCTAGATGCCCTGAGCTAGCTCAAAGATTCACTCTTCCAAACAAAAGCTCTCTGTAAGTGACTATATTCACTACATTCCGCAGAGGAAGACTTAAAATACTGATAAAAAGAATTAATTCAAGAAGGAAACTTTAGCACCTAAAGTCTTCTTCCGTGAAAAGTAATGCTTTTTGTGCTGATGTTGCACAGGACAAAACGAAGCACCAAGGATGACAACACAACAGAACAGACACAAACAAGGATAACACGGCAAAAACAGTGAACTCCAGTGGAAGCCTTAGGCCACAACATGCACCTCTACACAGCACTGAGCATCTTTCTTTAAGTATTGATACCATAAAACTGCTTTTCTTGTGCCAAAATAAGTAAGAATTACAAATTACCAGTAAACAGCAACCTAAAGGCCTGCTTTCTCATATGTATTTTTACTGCGTAACAAACCTAACCAATTTAGAAACAAAAGACCCTAACAATTTAGTTCTCTCTCACCCACAACTGTGCATTTGAGCAAGGGCAAGCTGTGACTTTCCAACAGATAAACGTTTTAACACAACAACAAACAAAAAACTCCAGAGAGCCTAATAAGTGGACTAAGAGAAACCTCTTCTATGTTATAGGTTTGTCTCATTTGTCTTGCATCTTATGTTGATACTGTATAAGCATTTAACAAATTTATATAATGCTTGATCATAGCAACAAGCTGTGTTATACCATTTCCTAAGAGAAGTATGCTTTTGTTGATCTACAGTAGTCTAATTACTGGAAACTAACATCTATGTTCTACAGTACAGAGGCACCATTAAGAGTGTTCTGACCAGCTGCATCCCAGTCTGGTATGACAACTGCAACATATCCGACCGCAAGTGCCGACAAAGGATAGTGAAGACAGCAGAGAACATTATTGGGGTGCCTCTCTCTTCACTACAGGACATATTTTACAAACGCAGTGTCCGCAAGGCCTGCAGCATTGTGCAGGACCCCTTACACCCCTCACATGGACTTTTCACACTTCTGCCATCCAAGAGAAGATACTGTAGAATCAAAACCAGATCTGCCAGTTTACAGGAGAGTTTTTACCCCCAAACTCCTTAACACCATGCTGCCTCCTGGGATCTTCCATACTGCTTCAACCACCACTAAAAACAGAACTTTTATACATGCAAGCCACTTTCCTGCAAAGACGAGTGGGCATGTAGAAAAAAAACTGAAAATCTCATACTGACCTTTAAGTGTTTGGACACTCTTGATATCCTTCTGCTGTGAAGCATTCTGACCTGTCATTGTTTATACGTCTTAAACAACTTTTATCATACACTGATAATTTTTGTATTATCTATATCTATTATATATTTATTATATTACATATCTATTTACTATATTTATGTATCTAGATTGCAAATACCATACATTGCATCAATGTTCATATTGCTAACTACACGTCAATATTGCTGCTACTTCTTTGTAATGTCTTGTCTTGTTTGTGTTTTAATTTTAAATTTTAATTCTATTTTTAATTTATTATTTTCACGTCATGCTGTTACTCTGTTGACCCTGAGCTTCGCAATTTCGTCTATCTGTATACTTGTATATGGTTGAGATGACAATAAAAGTTCACTTTGACTACAGAAAAAAATAAACAAATTAAAATGGGGACCCTAAAATAATTGTTGACATTGCCAAGAGTCGATAATTAATTTGTTGATTAATATCAATCTAATTTTCTTTTTTCTAATATTCAATTTTTCTCAAAACTGCATCTAATATTCCTGGGCTCCACCTGCATTTATACTAAGCTTAGCAAATGTAAATGGACTGAAAAGGGGCTGATAATTTCCAGATAGATGTTAATGTTCTTCACCCTTGCATACCTGCTCAGCATATCCGTAAGTTTTACAAATCCCACATAAGCCAGCTCAAAAGCACCGCGGTGCCTGGATTGCAGCAGCTGCTGTCTGAAATATTGTCCAATTTCTTCCACCTACAAAAGAAGCAGTTGTGACAAAAATGTTTCCAACTCAGGTAACTGAGTATATGAATTTGTGTTCAGAAGCAGCAAAACAAACAGATTACAATTATATTAGAATTACATACTCTAAACCCTTACTTCTCTGTAAGTCACTTAAAAGTGGGGATGGTCACACTGAACTTAATAGCGTAGCTCCTTAGCAACCACTGTTTCAGAGCAGAGGTTCTCAGAAACAAATCCCTGATACATACGCTAGGGCACCAGAAACAAACTTGTTTCTGAAATCAATTCTTTAATCTAAAAGAGTATATAACTGAAGAAAAAAAAGACTACCTCATACTAATCTTACCATAACCATAAAGAATTCACCATAAAACATGAAGATATAGGAATATATTTTGGAAAGTAAAATCACTAAATGTCATTCTTACCTGCTGGACATTGAGGAGACCATCTGCTCTTTCAGAGGATACCTGCAGTGGAAGTTGCTGGCAAAGAATCCCCAAAAGTATGGACACTTCCTTCATGGATCTCCAACAACAGACCAAGACCATCTGAGCAGTGACCTGAAGAGAAGGACATCTGCCTTCTGAAAATCAAATTAACATCTACAGTGAGCAATTTCTAATACAGTAAACTTATGTGACAGCAATATACAATACCCTGGCAGTGGTCAAGCTTTATTATTCTGCTTAAATGTTTTTTCGCACCACAAAGCTCGATTCCTTCTCTGACTGAAACATTCTCTAAGGAATCACTACATATGAAAGCACTGCAAAAAATCAGGGATAAGAAGAATAACTTAAACAGATTTTAAATGCACTGTCACTGTCTGCATCCATTTAAGCACTGCTCTCTTGTTGTGGACAAGGGTTAAAAAGCAGCCAGGTAATGTCATTGAAGAAAGCACTGCAATTACAAAGTCAATTGGAATGGCTCAAAAGCAGACATCACAAGATTGGTGAATAATATATAATGTTTCAGTGGCCAAGCTAGTATATTTCACACAACCATTTGAATAATGAGACGGTGCATAATGACAACAAACATACCTCATTGTCACAATGTACCTTGGTCATACTGTACCTACCTTTAATTTTCAAATGGCTGCTCTCCACTTCTTGCTCTTCACCCAGTAGCCGAGCCCCTGAAAAGAAGTTATTGGTGTCTCGAGGTTGGATTTCTCTCAAGATATCCTGCAGGCTGCTAGCAATCTCTAAAACATAGTGAAATTGTTTTGTTTTTTCTTTTTTTTAATTTACTATTGAGGTAAATGAACATAAAGTGATTTGCTCTGAGCTATATAATATGTATATTTACATAATGATGGATCTGAAAACAAATGGTACAGAGTCAGAAATGATTAATCTGTATCCAAACATTAACTGAGACAAGACAGATGATTTAAAAGCTTGCATTACCTAAAAAATGAAAAAGAAAATTCTATTTGCTACTATGTATTGCTTCCTGAAATAGCACTTACATGTTTAAATGTTGTTAAGGTACATTATGTATCACAAGTTCTACTCAAAATATAAAAATACTACTGAAGATGTAGATGATTTTTGTTAGCTCTACTGTCTCTTGAGGCTTTTGATTAAAAGTGTTTAATTTGAATACATTCCCAGAAAACACAAGCAAACAAAAGGCAATACACATGTAGACATACAGTACAGGCCAAAAGTTTGGACACACCCCCTCATTCAATGTGTTTTCTTTATTTTCATGACCATTTACAGCACTC
>JANRMT010061414.1:15802175-15889135 GCA_026402145.1 Polypterus bichir lapradei
TATATATATATATATATATATATATATATATATATATATATATATACACACTGTATGTCTGTTATAATATACACACCATATGACAGTGTTTAAAAGAGTCCATTAGCTATCTCTTAGGGAATTCATAGCAAGTTGAACATATTTGTTTGCACAGAGCTGAAGCTTGAAATCCTTGGGAAACCACATCAGTTTGCAGCAGAGTATGTGTTTTGAGATGGGAAAGCAAAAATTCATGGCAGTCTGCTTGTACACTGATTTTTTTTTTTTTTTTACTAATCATCTACAGAATGTAACTCAGTCAGTAATGAAACAAAAAACGTAAACAAAGTCGTTCTTCATGATATAAAGCCTTCAAGGTACTAATACTATATGTACACCACCAACTGTAAAAGGTTGACTTTTCATTAACTGGAACACAAACATTGGTTTCATCATTTAGAAAAAGATTATTTTTTTTCTTTAAAATAACACTAACAAGAAAAAAGTGCAACATGGTTTTATGCTAAACCTTCTTCACAACTGCACTAGGATGATAAGTCAAAAATGAATGGTCAGGAGGAAGTGGAAGGAGTTGTTAGTGGTAGTGCGAAGCAAACGAGCCACCACACCAATTGTACTAAGAATTTGATCTGGTGTAGAGGAAGGCCTAAAAAGGCATCAGGATTTTGTTATTCTTTTGTTTATTTGTCTTCTTTTTATTTGCTTCTTTGTTCATTGCATTACTATGAGTATTATTTATAATAAGAAACCATTTTCCTGTATTACTGTAGCCTCCTTTGAGTTCATCCTAATACTGATAGCACTTATCTGACGGAATGTGTGTTTGAAAACTGTTCTGACCACTAGACCTAGTGGAGGTACATTAACAGCATTATCATCACTAGACTAGGCTGATGCATTCTACCAGAGTATGTCACCAAAATGAACTGAAATATATATTTCTAAAGAATTATGATTTTTCCTAAACACTTACCACATAAAGTGTTCAACTCCAACACAGTGCCATTTGACTTTATATCTACTTTTCCACCGAGTGCACTCTGAAGCTCACATTGGTGCACCAGCAGACGCAGCAGATAAGATGCAGTCACACAGTCAAAAGGCTTGGTGCTAGAACTTAAAGCCAGAGCAGCTTTGAAGAGATCTTTAACACGAGCATCATCCTACAAAAGAGCATAAAGCATGAACAGCTGCAAATAGATCAAGAACAGATCTGCCTGGAAATTAGACATGTGTAGATAAAAGAAATGGCTGTCAGTTACTGATTCATTTGGAAATGCAATTGAACATTGTACAACATTTTTAATACCTAATGTATAAAGTCACCAAAAAAAATCACTATTTTTCTTAGTTATGTTTACTAAATATACTTAGTTAAACTGGTGACAACCAACATTAATGCCACTACATTTACATTACATCTAGAATTTCCAGTGAATGAGGAGTTTAGTTTCATACTTTAATCAAAACACACTGGAAATGGATTTTGAAAAGAAAGTTGTTTTCAAAAGCACAACATTTCCTTTCTGTATCTGCAATCAGTTTTAGTAGTCTTGACAATGGCCTGTGTACAGAGTAGTGTCTGTGAATTAGGTTGTCACAAAATAAATATACCAAGTAATGGATGAAAATAACTATATAAGAATAACTAATCAGTAACACAACAGTCACTTTGGTACAGAAGTATAAATGGAAGTTTAAAAATTGGAGAATAGATTCAACTCTGCCATACATGAACACTGAAAGACGCTCAGCTAGTCAAGTTTACAACAGACACAATAACTATTATACTTTCACTAGCTGTGTAAGCCCATGCTGTAAAAAAGCCCAGGCTCCCAGACACAATTGAAATCGTCAGAAAAAAATTGAAAAGCAGAGTCGGCAGTTTCGTTTTGCAGACATGCTCGCCCCCCTTGTCTATCAGCGGCTAAGTGAGTTTCTCTTTCATTTGTCTTTCCTCGGCAGTTTCACTTTGGCGACGGAGTCACTTTCTTTCAGCTTCATGCTGTAGCCTCGTACTTGTTTCTTCTTCCAACTCGTTAACTTGGGGCCGCCTTGCCAGCTCTTTCAGCTTCATGCTGTAGCCTCACTCTTCCAGGACAGACAGACAGACACACTTCCACATGTAGACGTTTATATATAAGATATTTCAAAAACAATTAAAATAACAACTAAAAACTGCCTTACAAGGGATTCTTCACAATTTTTGTATGAATTTACTGAAAGTAGCTGTGGATTTCATTCTAAAACATTGTGTACTATATTGCCACATCTTTTGGGCTACACATATATTAAGCTTGTTAAAGTTTAGCCAAGCATGAATATATAAGGGTAATCCTGACGCCAGTCTGTTTACAGTGAAATCAAGCTAAAGTAATAAAACTGCACATCTCTGAAAATATTTTTATATATACATTGTATAAATTATAAATTACACCCATCAATACAAGAACAAACTGAAGCCAAAGTCAATCTAAAATCTTGGATTTTGACATTTATTACACTTTCAAAACTATTCTTAGGATAGTCACAAACCTCGGGCCATGTAAAAAGTGGCTCACAGGCACATATTCACCTTGAAGTCAAGTGATGATGCGGGAAATTTCATGAGGAGGCCAAATGATAAGATTTTGATTTCTTCAAAGCTATGTGCTAAGCACTCCAGTACAACCTCCACATGTTCACGCATCAGGAACTCACTGAGCCCAAACAGACCTCCTAAAAACAAAGCAAAAATATAATATGCTCAAAGTCATTTAATCAGAAACTAGCAGGAATAAATAAGGCAATCGATGACAAGCAACCATAAGTCATCTCACCAGGCAAAAATGTGAATGTGTCTGCCAGCAGATTCAGTAGGTGCAGGGCACAAAAGCAGGTTGGGAAGGAGGCTCCTGGGAAAAGTGCATGGAAGAGACTGCCGCATACCCAAATCAAGAACTCCTGAAAAAAAAAAAAAGGACTTGCACAAAATGTTCATACTTCCCCTACTCATTGACTATCCCTTCTGCTTATTACCTTATATTTTTTAAGAGTCTCTGTTTCAGGTAAACACTCTGTCACTTCTGGCTTGTTCAAATTTTGGTCTGCTCTTTTCTGCAATGGCTGGGCACTGTCTCGTATCCTGCTAAAAAGCTGTAAACACAAAATGAAAAAAATATATATCAGTATGAACTTACATAGTATAACCAATGTACATTCCAAGCCAACCTCTTTCAATGTGTTTTTATTGTTGTTGACGTGTTTTGCTTGTGATTTTTTTCATGCAAATGTGAGAATCAGCTATTTCCACCCTAATCATCCTTGGTTCTCTTCCTTATTGCTCACTCCTTAGTACTCTGTGTCTAACGTTTTATTCCACACTACAGACATGAGGCACATCCAGTACAGTTCCACCTACGTATTTGTATTACCTTTTTCATTAGGCACACTATCTGTTGTCTTATTGCTGGTGCCTGGCTGTTCAGATTGTTGGGCAGGAAAAGGCGAATAAGGTCCATTTCTGTGCTGGTCAGCACCTCAGTGCTGCGGTGGCTTTCACAGAGAAAACCCAAAGCATCAAGGCGCACCTGTGGTAGAGGAATCAGAAATTTTAAAAAAGTCCACATACATCATGGAAAACCTAAACATTGCTTCATTCACGTCTTCACTTCACACGTTAGCTTAAATATTTTGAGTCTGAACTCCACATCATCCTGCACCCACATCTCTTTCAAGCAAAACGTGTGTGCCAAAGATTTATGGTTTATAATAAAATAAAATAATATAATAAAATAAAATTGATTTATAATGCTTTATGGCAACATGGTCTATATAGACATCAACTGCAAAAGGTTTGGGCATTTGAAGGAAGCACTGAAGATAAGGATTTGAAAGTGTGTCATAGAATATACAGGAGGTAAAATTCAAGGTTGCCATGCAGTGATGGAAGGGGACTAAATCTTATTGGTTCCCAAAAAATCTCTGCTTTTTAAGTTTTTTTTTTCCTTTCCAGTCCTTGTTTTCATTTATTTCCATTTCATTTTATATTCATATGGTGAAAAGGGGTCTCTTCAATCTGCTACTGGAATTTAGTACATAGTGGACAGCCATCCAAAGTGGTACATGAAGTGCGATTTTTCTCAGGTTCTCATTTAAGGTTACAGCTTAACCCAGTTATTATAACCTAAGACCTGGGGGCTGTTTTCAATTATTTGAAAGAATCTCTTATTTGTAACATACCTGATCATGTTTGTTAACCAGTGCCTGTCTCAAGAGAGTGATTGGTAAGAGTTCACTCCAACAGCTGTCCTCTGATATTTCCAAGACACCATGTGCTCGAGCTGCTCTTAGACAAGTCATCAATGCTCCCAGGGTTCCCCTTTCACTTTTGGATCCTGCAGAAAAACGTTCAGTGCACAGAAGATGTGAAATCTTTTCCAAAGGATATGTTAACTAATGAACTCTGAGCCCTCTACATGTAACGGAAAAAGAGTGGACAACAGCAGTTATTTTGATATCATTAACCAATTCATTAGAATGCCTTCAAATATCATATAGCAATCAACAGACCAATCAAGATGCTGGATCATCCTGAAGTAGAAAAGTTTCTTTCATAAAAAATGTCCACCACATCTTCCCAGAAACCAAGAAGCAAGATGTTTTACCAGTTACTGAGTTTAATACACTAACCTGTTTTATTGTTGCCACTATCCTGAAGTAGTTCAATCATGTGGGCTAAACTTTCTGGACTACACTTAAGTATCCGTGGAAGGCAATAGTCAATGATATAGGAGGTCTGATCAAGATGCCCTTCACAAAGGACAGACATCAGAGGTTCAACCCAGGTTTTGTGCCAGTGTTCTAGCCAGGCAGCTTGTGATGACCTTAGCTGGGTTTTGTGACTGACAAACATAGTCTCAAGAAGGTCACTAGCATAGGGCGCAAGGGACTGATCACCGATTTGGGCAAGAAGTTGTGCAGGAATGTCAGATGCAGCAGCCAAAAGACTGCCAGGGCCTATGAATTCCACTAGGCAGCTGAGAGAGGCATACTTCCCTTTAATGTGCCACTCCAACGACAGCAAATTCTGAGTGAGGCTGATAAAGAAAGGGTCAGTGTTTGGGTCCTGTTTGCCAGTGGCTGTTCTGTGCATTCGTAAAATATTCCGGAATATGGTCTTAGTTTGATGCCGTATGCCATCCAAAGGATGGTCCCAGTGGGAATAAACATATTCCAAGAGGCTTACTGCCAACGGTGAACTTCCTTTCAAGGTATCCTTAAGGGCTTGTGAGCAGCACTCCAGAACATCAAGGGTAACTGAAGTCCACATGCTGAGTATTCGCGACAATGACATAGCCAGGCTAGACTCTTGATGTCTGTAGATAATAAATACAAGTGGTCATAACTTCACACTGGAACAATCCCCACCCCAGAAGATAACATTACTCACCGAGAGTCTAGTGTTATCAAAGTTGATGGGATCTGCAGCAACAGTTTCTCTCCATTGGATCCCTGGACTTTATCCTTCCAGTCCAGCATTGCCAATGCGCCGTGGCACAAGAACAGAGCCACAGTTTCAGAACGATCAAGTTCAAACAACTGGGCACAGCTGCTGGAAAGCCTCAAAGGAATGTACGACTCCTCACTCCATGTTCCATTCAATAATTTACCAACCTCAACAGAACATAGCAAAAGTGAAATGGAAGGTGTGTTTTTATTTCTAACTTCTGACAAACCTGATATGTGCGCTTAGAAACATCATACCAATTCTGCAAGATTTTCTTTGTTCTTCAGCATAGTTTTCATGAAGAGGACGACTGCCATTCCAGCTGTACTCTGAACTGTCTGTAAGAAGTCATCTACAAAAATACAAGCACAAGACAAATATCACTGCCAAAGGAAACCATTTGTAATGAGATTGGAGCTATATACACAACAGGAGTAAGTATAATGTGTGTGAGAAGTTCAGTCATATTTTAGTAGAAAGCATACATGTACCATGAACAGAAAGAGGCACTCTGAGCAGAGTTTGGACTGGACAAAGAAAAGAAAAGAAACAAATTAAATTAGGTGGTAGCTGAGCTGGGGAAGAATGCAAAGTAATGAAGAGGAAAAACATCTCTCAAATACAGGGATTTTCTAAAATTCCCAGCAATATATATAATAAACTGTAGCTGCAAATATGTGTAATGTGTAAATCTTAGTGCTTAAAAAATTACTTAATGATTAAAAAAATATATACATTAAAACAATGTTTGAGTCCTCTTCCTTGGAAATAAACAAAGCCCAGTGGCAATGTAGTCTTCATATGGCTTGATCAAACTAACTGCCTTCTGATTTATAGTCTGCTAAAGGCTACTACAAGTTTAGGAATTGCTTATTCTAGACAAGTATGCTGAAAGCAAATGCTACAGAACAGGCAGAAGGATAGTGAGAATGGCAGAAAAACCCCAATGATAACTTCCAAAGAGATACAAGCTGAACTCCAAGGTCAAAGTTCATCAACATCTGATCGCACCAGCTGTTGCCTTTTGAGTGACAGTGGGCTCAAAGGAAAAAGACCCGGGAGCACTCCACTGTTTAGAGAAAAATAATAAAAAGCCAGACTGGAATTAGCTAAAATGCATGTTGACACGCCATCGTGTTTCTGGGAGAATGTCCTTTGAACAGACAAGACAAAACTGGAGCTTTTTGTCAAGCCACATCAGCTCTATGTCCACAGACGAGAAGACAAAGCTTTCAAAGAAAACAACACCATACCCACTGTGATATATGGAGGAGGCGCGGTAGTGTTTTGGGGATGTTTTGCTGCAACTGGCAAGAATTCTCTTGAGTTTGTGGAGAGAACAAAGATAAGATTTTCAACAAACTTTTCATTTTATTGCACATTTAATATTGTGTGTGGAGTCAATGAAACATATAGAAATAAGTAACAGAAAACTTATTTCAAGAAAAATTAAATTATATCGTATTTTTATTTATTGACATATTTCACTTATTTATCTGCATATTTATTTATGTCCAAAATACTCCATATACAGGTGCTCTGTTTTAGATGGGCACACGCCTGACCTGTGTGGAATGTACATAGACAGAGTGCTACAATGTGTTATGTTATGGAAGGTCTACAAGGTAGGAGGTCTGCAGGTGGAGGGGTTAAGGGATTTTCCTTCTTCATTCCCGATGCATGACAAAAACATTCTGCAATATTAAAGCTGTTCACCACGCTTTAGGTACCACATTGTAACTACCAGGCCTTCCATCCTGGTCTCCTTTTCTAATTGCCATTCTAATGGATTTACCTTTTGCTTACAGCCTATGAAATTTTTAAAGATATACACCTTTGCGTGCCATAACTTGTTTCAGTCCGTGTATTTTGTCACTGTCTGGTCAGCAGCTGAATTTTGTTTTTCTTGGTAACCACTGAAGTTTTTCATTTTAAATGTGTCACAAAGCCAGTACGAAGCTCAGTTTATAGGACATCTGATGTTTGGGACAGCACTTGTAAAATACATGCTTATATTATTAACGGCAGTTACCTAAAACATCCAGCGTTGCCCAGGAGTGTACATAGTCAAAGCAACCTGAAAATTGACAGCCTGCTTTAACATGAAACAACTAATCATGTTTGTCAAAATCATCACATTTTGACCTCCTTACAAATCAACAGGTTTACATATATCAAATATGATCAATGTAAAATCTCTTTGTATGCTATTTGGCAACCTAAGGTAATTTAAAATTATTTTGTATTGTAATAGTTACAAAATGTGAAAACAGGGTATTTTGACACCGCAGTCTCTCTATTGGGGCATAAACAAAACTACTGAATTAACTAAATCATTGTATTGAAAACATAAGTGGCTTGTGTGCAAGAACCGAGCTTTGTCTCACAATCTTCAAGCAACAGTGAATGAACTATGAATGGTTTTCAGCTTCTTACTGTGATTGGCTTTAAGAGTACAGACAAAGTTCACCTTCTTGAGAATGATAAATACATCTTAAGTTTCAATGAAGTTTCAGGAGTAAAACTAACAAAATTGGAAAATGAACAGTTTTAAAAGAGAAAAAAGGGATATGAAATTATGGTTCTGTGGAATTTCTGGAAAATTAGAGTTTATAAACAAGGAATCAAGGCTTTACCGTCTGACGAAAGCATTACAAAGATAAAAGAACTAAACCACTTTACCTATTGGTGTGCACAAATAATTATTAAAATGGCTCATAAAGCATTTCTCTCTATATAAAAAAAAAATCCTGGAATGTAAAAGCAAGGCGATGCCATGTGATCTTCTGGGAAGTTCTTGAAAGACATTTTAAAGACCCGCGAGACAAAAAAGACTGGCCACGAAGCGTCTTGCAGGGACCATGAACATGAGACTTGGTGCCAAGAGATTATCCCAGGGCAGTCTCGCTGGGACATGGAACATAAGAGTCTTGCAAGACACACCCTTCTTATCAAATAAGAGCACGGACAGCCAGCAAACATTCAGTCATGTAAAGCCATGTGGCAAACACAGATCCTGTGCTCTCAGCAAAGAAGAAAGAGCAGCGCGGAGAAAAGAGACCCAAGGCGCGATACGTATGCAGAGAAAGGTACAGAATATGAAAGCAGTAACAGTCGAAAGTATTGTAGCGTCCCAGCCAAGCTGAAGCCTTTTTTGTTTTAAGTGACTGTTAGGTCCGATCGAGGGAGGGCAGAGTGCAGCACGGAAGAGTGATAGCTGTGTGCTGATTGATGCGTTAAGGAGGAGGCGAGACCCGTGGGAGGAGGGGTTGGAGAGGGTGCTAGAAAGTTGTGTTTGGGGTTACGCAGTCGGTGATTGTTAAAGTAGAACTTTTGTGACACTTATTACGTCAGTCGCTACAGTATCAAAAAAAAGATAGCACAGATTGCATTGATGCAAACAAAAGGAAATTAGTTTAAGTCAGAGAATTTCAAAAACGGGGTTTAACTCTCATGCATTTATTGGTTACTTTGCAAAAAAAATTATTAACTGGTGATGATGTTGATCGTTTTGTCTGTGCTGAAATTCCAAACAGAGAAACCTATCCTAAATAATGGTACAAAGTCATTAAACACAAGTCTCACAGACCCCATTTAAAACATTCAGCATATTGGGACACGAAAGTTTCAAAATATTGTTTTTACAGAAGTTCTGAAATAAAAGTGAAACTAATGAAATAGCAACAATTCAAAGAAAAAAAAAAATCTTACAAGTGTGTATCCGGAAAATCAAACATGGGGGTTGGCGAGCAAAGCGAGCAGGGGGCAAAGCCCCCTAGTTCTTATAAAACAAAAACTCCAACCACAGACCACTAATGTACAGTGCGTCCGGAAAGTATTCACAGCGCATCACTTTTTCCACATTTTGTTATGTTACAGCCTCATTCCAAAATGGATTAAATTTGTTTTTTTCCTCAGAATTCTACACACAACACCCCATAATGACAACATGAAAAAAGTTTACTTGAGATTTTTTCAAATTTATTAAAAAAAAAAAAAAAAGAGAAACCACATGTACATAAGTACAATAAAGGGAAGGATGACTGCAGCAATGTACAGACACATCCTGGATGAAAACCTGCTCCAGAGCGGTCTTGACCTCAGACTGGGGCGACGGTTCATCTTTCAGCTGGACAACGACCCTAAGCACACAGCCAAGATATCAAAGGAGTGGCTTCAGGACAACTCTGTGAATGTCCTTGAGTGGCCCAGCCAGAGCCCAGACTTGAATCCGATTGAACATCTCTGGAGAGATCTTAAAATGGCTGTGCACCGACGCTTCCCATCCAACCTGATGGAGCTTGAGAGGTGCTGCAAAGAGGAATGGGCAAAACTGGCTAAGGATAGGTGTGCCAAGCTTGTGGCATCATATTTAAAAAGACTTGAGGCTGTAATTGCTGCCAAAGGTGCATCGACAAAGTATTGAGCAAAGGCTGTGAATACTTATGTGCATGTGATTTTTCAGTTTTTTTATTTTTAATAAATTTGCAAAAACCTCAAGTAAACTTTTTTCACGTTGTCATTATGGGGTGTTGTGTGTAGAATTCTGAGGAAAAAAATGAATTTAATCCATTTTGGAATAAGGCTGTAACATAGCAAAATGTGGAAAAAGTGATGCGCTGTGAATACTTTCCGGATGAACTGTATGTACAATTTAAAAACACAGAGCATTTATTTTAAAGTATTATCAACAAACTATGATATGGCTAGATCGCTGAGAAAAACAGATAAATTACAACCGCTCTCAATTCACTTTTGATTAAAAGTGAATTACCACAACAGTGGAGAGGGGTCATAGCTACTGCATATTTAGCAGATGTTCTTCTCTTCAGAAATATAGCAGATATGCTGGTCATGCCACATGAGCATACAGCCATATAATACTGTGTTCTATAAAAAACTCTGTCCCCTTCAGCAAAGCAAGTTTAAAACAAAGGAAAAAAGGAATGTGAAATTCTGAATGCCACACATCCCTTTCCACTTATGCAACATACACCCTAGAAGGTTCACCAGATGTACCAGGGAGATAGCAAAGCCCAGGAAGGTTGAATAGAAAGAGGTCATGTATCCATGGTAGATTATAAAGGCAGTATTGTACATTTAATCTGCAATCACATTAATTCTACTAAAAACAGGCACAAAACCTGACCAATCAGATCTCCTGCGATTGTTAATTTAATGTTTAAAGCCGGCGTCACATTACACAACCTTTTGCCATGGGGTATGTCATATTTGTCAACTGCAGTCTCTGATCTCATCACTGCAACATGTCAGATTACACAACTGAAAATCACCACTAATGTCACATTTACTGATTGAGTGCCAATCTTCCAGTGCAGTCATGCTTGCCCCTTTTTCTGACAGCCAATGGAGTTTTGCCAGACGGAGCCTGTGCTATTCAAAGAAGTAACAGCTGTGGTGAGTTCAACAGCAATCACAGCCCATTATTTACATACTGCATTCCGTTACAGTGGTAAAATACTAGATATAAGACAAGATAAGCTTCTCTTCGGTTTGTGAGGATCATATCCCCCATGCTGCATGATAGAGCTGGCAAAGGGTTAATAGCTGCTGTCTGGTTAGCTGCAGCCCCTGCACTTTGTTTTTCTTTCTTACATTCTGTTTTAATATGTAAAACATGAGACAATGGACAAATGAGCCACTCTTCCATTTGTGATGTCCAAAGCATTCAGCTTCTTTATTCCTTATCATTACAGTCAAATCATTGTACTTCCAAATAACCATTCATTGTTTATCAGATCTCACACACACATAGCCCACTCCTCTGACCAAAAACAAAATCAAATCTGTTTGATTTTATTGTAGTTAGTTGCAGACTAATTGGGCTCTCTCACTGGG
Organism: Polypterus bichir lapradei; assembly: GCA_026402145.1. Lineage (NCBI taxonomy): Eukaryota > Metazoa > Chordata > Cladistia > Polypteriformes > Polypteridae > Polypterus > Polypterus bichir. The sequence continues at coordinate 15,813,523 of JANRMT010061414.1, forward strand.
CATGTCACATTAGGCGGTTGGCTTCACAAGAGCACGCCATTGACTGCCTCAGTCTTACTAAGATTATGCAAATAAAGGCTACGAGTTAGAAATGTTGGAAAGTCACATAATGTGGTACAAGCTTAAGTTGAAAGGAGCACCAGCAAGACAGTTCACTTTAGTGGTTTGGACAACAATGTGAAAAAAAGTCTTGAGATGCTGAACACCAATGCTTCAAGTTCAACATTGGATCAGCATAGCATATCTCTCTAAAAAATGACTTTTCAAAATACTGTCATTGTAAATTATAATGCAACTGTCAGTGTCACAGTCACAAATGTTTCTCACTGGGTTTGGTTTTGAATTTGTGGAGAAAGACCATAATGAAGAATAAGGTGCTAGACAGCCTCTATGGTGCAGAAGCAGTGGTAGACCTTATTATTTGTTTGTGGTGTTGCCGAAGATGAAAAATTTAAGTGTGTGCTCCAATACATCATAATTACCGTGACTTAATAAAAAGATTATTTTAAGATTTATTTATTGTTTATTAATCGTTAAATGTCAAGCAAACAATGGTACTGTACTGCCCGGACTGTTTTGAAAACTACTGTATTTATGTGGATTATTTTCTTCATAAATTAATTCAATTGTATATTCACACACATCTTTACTCATAAATCGCTATTCTTCAATACTGTTAACTAAAGGTTTTCAACAGTATAGAGCAGACATTAACGTGAGCTATTCAACATAACAGTCTCATATTAAAGATTATTTCTAAAGAATTTGGCCTTCCCGATTACAAACATGACACCAGGTACAGTGAAGTTTTAGGTAACTTTGTAACATTCAGCATGCAAACCGAGCACAAGCACTTGGCGAACATGATACTTCAATAACACTAATTCAATTAAATGTAAAAGACAGTACTCTGATAATAAACTCAACATTTCATCAACCTATTCTGCATTCACTGGAAAAACTGTTTTGCAACCTAAAAATCACAATTTTAATTGCACTGCAATAAATGAATCACTTTCTTTTCATAACATCATCAAACATGGAAGGAATAAAGTTTAGACAGGCTGCCATTTCATGGCGGGAGCTTTCACATAAACTGTACACTTTATCTATACTAATAAAAGGCAAAGCTCTCACTGACTCACTCACTCACTGACTGACTCACTCACTCATCACTAATTCTCCAACTTCCCGTGTAGGTAGAAGGCTGAAATTTGGCAGGCTTATTCCTTACAGCTTACTTGCAAAAGTTAAGCAGGTTTCATTTCGGAATTCTACACGTAACGGTCATAACGGTCGATAACGTCCGCCATGTTGAACTTTCTTATTTATGGCCCCATCTTCACGAAATTTGGTAGGCGGCTTCCCTGCACTAACTGAAACCGATGTACGTACTTATTTCGATGGTATGTCGCCACTGTCGGCCGCCATATTGAACTTTCCAACTTCCCGTGTAGGTAGAAAGCAGACCCCATCTTCACGATATTTGGTAGGCGGCTTCCCTGCGCTAACCGAAACCAATGTACGTACTTATTTCGGTGGTATGATGCCACTGTCAGCCGCCATATTGAACTTTCCAACGTCACTAATTCTCCAACTTCCCGTGTAGTTAGAAGGCTGAAATTTGGCAGGCTCATTTCTTACAGCTTACTTACAAAAGTTAAGCAGGTTTCATTTCGAAATTCTACGCATAACGGTCATAACGGTCAACAACGTCCGCCATGTTGAACTTTCTTATTCATGGCCCCATCTTCACGAAATTTGGTAGGCGGCTTCCCTGTGCTAACCGAAACCAATGTACGTACTTATTTCGGTGGTATGACGCCACTGTCAGCCGCCATATTGAACTTTCCAACGTTACTAATTCTCCAACTTCCCGTGTAGGTAGAAGGCTGAAATTTGGTACTTATTTCGTTGGTATGATGCCACTGTCGGCCGCCATATTGAACTTTTCAACGGTCTTTGTTACTTATGGGCTCATCTTCAAGAAATTTGGTATGCGGGTTCCCAACGCTAACTGAATCCTACTTACGTACATATATACGTCCATAGCCTGCAGCTCGGTCACCGTGTGAGGCAGCGTTGGGTTCCCATCCCAACGCCTCCCATGTTGTTGGCTGCCTGACTATATAAGGCCGTCCGTCGCTCCGGTCTCTACATTCCCTTCCTTGCTTCACCACGGGATTCACGTCTCCCTGCTGATAACTACAGCCTTTTTATTTAATCCACGGCTTCTCCTCTGTTTTATTGTTCATTTATTACGATTGTAGTTATTGTGTAGGTATTTTAGACTTACTTTACATTGTTCAGGTACCCATTTCCTTTATCATTCCAACCGTACCCCCATTAACATGTCTATAGAGGTGATCACCATCGATCAAAGAACTGTCACTTGCCGAGTGGTTTCCATGCCCGGAGATGGCACCTACCTTTTCCATTCTCTTTGTTACATATTGCACGGCCATATCAGGCTCACTCTTAATATCCGGAGGAACATTGTGTCTTATGTATTGAATGACTGGGACAGGTTCAAGGTGTGGACTGATGACGGTACAGGAGATAATTATACTACACAGGAGCACTAGAAGAGTGAAATGCTTAAGCTCTTCACCTATGCATATGCATGTGAGTTGATGGCTGCCGCTGAATTGTTCGGTTGTCGCTTTCAAGTGTACCGAAATGGCCAAATATTTTACACCTTTCGACAACCTCCAATGCCTCTTAAACATCTTAGATTGACAGGTGACAATTTCAGTAGTGGACACTTTGATGTTTATGAATGTTTAAACTCTCAAAAGCTGGATGTGAAGTTATCGATGAAACCGGTTGTATGCTTACAACGTTTGACAGGTGCCGAATGTCTGTTCAACACAAGTCCTACAAATACTGTCGTAATTGAAACAAACCATGAAACTCAAACCGATTATGACAGCAGCAATCCAAGCTGTGAGATTTGAAACAAGATTACTGTTCACATGGCCAACTGTACGTTGCATGCTCAAGAGTAAGCTCAGCGCACAGCTTGGTCATATTACAACTGGAGGGCCGAACTCACAATGTGGTATACAAAGAGATCCTTAACAAATAATTATTGGTATATTTTCCCTCACTTTAAAAAGGTTTAATTTTCTTCTTAAAAAAAATTTTAAGGCAGTACTTCGCCGCTGTGAAGTGCGGGTATTTTGCTAGTATTGAATAAAACAGGACCTGCTGAATGTATTGAGGTAATAATGTTATACCAAACATAAGTTGGATCAGACTATCTTCTGTTGAAACAACAGGGAAAATGGTTTGGTGTGATTAACCCTTAAAAATCTACTGCACATTAACTATCATGGTTCATTACTGGCCATGCTACAGATGCAAGAGCTTAACAACTTTGTCAATTAATTTGGCTATCATGCTCAAACTGGACCAAGCAAAAGCTTAGGTTTTAGAGTTAAAGTGAAAGGTAATTTTACGCTGAAAAAGTAAATATCTTTCAAAGAAAAACAATTTGTCAAATATTGTAAGGATCAAATTGATAACTGATAAAAAAGATACAAAAACCTTTGACCTTTTTCTACATGTAAATGTTATTCAGCTGGAAAGCCAACTAAATACAGTACAATCTAACTTCATAAAGCAATTCTAGAAAGTTGATTCTGTTCATCTGGACATAGTTTTTTTCCGATACATTTCATCACTCATCCAAGTGACTTCCTCAGTCTCAGTTGACTGCAGGTTTCTCCAACCTTATAAACAGTACCATGGCCTAATGACCGAAAAAGCACCATTAACTAACAATTGACTCTCACCATCCGCTAGAGCACAAAATAGGTGTCATCAGGACTCTACAACACAGAGTAAACATCATACCCACATACACAGCGGCCAGGGAAGCAGAAGAACATCATATCAAAAAGGCCCTGAGTAAATGTGGTTATCCCAGCTGGAATTTTGTCAAAGCAGGAAGACACCTAAAGAATGCTCTAAGCAATCCAGGAGAGAGGAAGGACAACCGCTGCCTAAGCGAAAACCTTTGGTGATCCCTTATGTGTCAGGAGTATCGGAACAGCTGAGACGCATTTTTTCAAAACACCAGAGGCCTCATGCATAACGCCGTGCATAGAATTCACACTATAACATGGCGTGTGGACAAAAGCGAAAATGTGCTTACGCACAAAAAAATCCAGATGCATAAATCTGTGCTTTCGTCAGCTTCCACGATCTTCCGCTACATAAATCCTGGTCAGCATGAAAAATAATGCACGTACACGCACCTGCTGTCCCGCCCCAACTCCTCCCAGAATTACGCCTCTTTGAATATGCAAATCAATATAAATAGCCCTTAAGCTCAGCCTTCTGTGATAAGGCAATGGCAAAAGCACGAGGGAAAATAGAAGAATTTCAGCGAATACCGAGTGGAGGCAAGGAAAAACGTATTATTTGTTGGTTTAAACAATGGTATAAACAACAAAAGGAAGATGATCATAGCGTGTCGGAGAAACTCGAAAGCTCAAGTTCACAAAGTCGCACAGTGCCCGAAATAAAAAAGAAGTTGTCACATATCAAAGTCGCCTTGAAAAGGCGAGTCGTAGCCCACCATCTGAGTTTCATATGAAAGCTTATTAGGGTAAAGAGAAAAAAAAAAAAAAGGCACACATTGGGGAAAAAAGCACAAAATGTCAACTTTAATCTCGTAGTTTATTTTGTCATTAAAGTAGAACATCATAAACTTCATCTTAAAATCATTTAATTTACTAGCTTCTCAAATCCCATCGTAACTAAAGTAGCATGTTAAATGCTTTGTTTTGTATTTGATCTTCTATGTGTTCTGTGTGTGTGAATCACTACGTGCTTCCGGGCTTTCTCTTTCTCTGACAGAACACAGAATCCATTACATTCGTAATATTACAGCTCTTTGAATAACTAAAATACTGAGATGTATACGTGATATCATTTTAAATGATGATAGGAGTTAAAGCATGTTATTAAACATGAGAACACGGTGGCGCAGTGATTGTTCATGTCTCACGCAAATTGCTTGCTGCACCATGCGCGACCTTCGATGAAATACTTTATTGTAGCAGTCCTGTCTCTTTCAAATGTACTACCCCCAATTCCTGTACTTCCTTTTCTTTCTCCAAATACCCAATCGCCACACAATCAGCTCTGTAATAGACGTTAAGCCATCTGTAAGCTTAGAACGCCGATTCTTCAAAACTTTTAAGGAACACTGAAATATTTTCGTAGTACATGTTTAATTATTCTATCCATCTATCCTTCCAGTGTCACGCTAGCACCAGCAAGAATACAGTGCGAGGCAGGAACAATCTGTGAACGGATTGCGGCACCGTGTCCTCACATGTTTAATTATTAACAATATAGATTATTTAAATGAAGTTATAGCTGTATAATAGTTTTAGCTGTATAATATCATAAACATATTTTGCTGCATTTCATCTTAAAAATGATATTGACATCCTATGTAAATACGCGCTTTATAAAGTGGCTCAGGTTGTGCAATATTATAACTGTATCGCAAGTTTACAGTGAGGTAATTGTACTTGTAAGTACAAAGCATTCTACAAGGAGCACTTGATGGACTGACTGAGTGCATTTATAGTTCTTGGGATGAAACTGTTTCTGAACCACGAGGTCAGTACAGGAAAGACTCTGAAGCGTTTGCCGTATGAGAGCAGTTCAATAGACAGCATGGCTGAGGCAGCATGTGCTTGATGCTGTATTCCGATAATTCTCTTTCTGATCAGCTGCTGTACAGCTGTGATTCCCCTCTAAGATACAGTCATATAAATATTCCGAGTGGTGCAGTGAGAGTAATATGGAAAAAGATGATCCGCTGTGGCAACCCCTAACGGGAGAAGCTGAAAGATGAGGAAGACAGTGCAGTGAGAGTAACAACGCTAAAGCAGCCATGGTAGTTAGAATAGTTTGACCATTCTGTGGACCATTATATTGTTACAGGTTAATTACAATCAGATGCATTAAACTAATAAACAATATGCGGTTAATTTCAGTGTATTTATAAAGTCGCATCAGGGATGTGGATCTAAATAAGAAAGGGTAACCACACAGGAACAGTAGCACTGCTTTGACGCTGGGTGCCGCCAGTCTGCAAAACCGAGCGCAGAACTTGCGTATGCCAGGGTATGAGCTACCGTGGAAATGTGCATGGCTTTACGCCAAGTTTAGGTTTTATACATCACGATTTGAATGTGGAAATGTTCTTACGCAACATTTTTGTACGTACGCAACATTTATACATGAGGCCCCTGGTCTTGGTGGCTTTCAAACCCCAAAACACGATATGGCAAAAATTGGTTCACCCCAAGGATCAGGTGCCCCGGCACAGACAGAGTGATATAGTTTACGCAGTTAAGTGCCAAGAGGATTGCCGTGAATGATACATCGGGGACACCAAACAACCACTGGCGAAGCGGATGGCATGACACAGAAGAGCTACCTTGTCAGGCCAGGACTCCGCAGTCTATTTACATCTACAGGATAGTGGTCACTCTTTCAGCGATCAAGATGTGCACATCCTGGACAGGGAGGAACACTGGTTTGAGCGAGGAGCCAAATAGGCCATTTACGTGAAAAAGGAACAACCATCTCTGAAGCGAGGAGGGGGCCTAAGGGTATATCTTTCACCATCTTACAATGCGGTGACTGCAGCCATTCCCCAGCTCTCTGTGAATGGCACTCCTGGCCATTGATCAATGGACAATTTGCATATCATTGATCACACTGCCCATTGATAGTCAATGGTGCTAGTTCGGTCATTAGGCCAAGGTACTGTTTATAAGGTTGGAGAAACCTGCAGTCAACTGAGACTGAGGAAGTCACTTGGATGAATGATAAAACGTATCAGAAAAAAAACTATGTCCAGATGAACAGAATCAACTATCTAGAATTTCTTTACCTGGATTATTGAGCATGTATCAAGACATTCATAAAGCAATGTACTGGAGGTCTACCACAAATCTATGTACTTTGTTTGATATTTAAATTAAGCATTTTATCCCAATGGTGAAAAAATAAAGACAGCAAAAAAAGCAGGTGAAGCAAATACATAAATGAATTTTTTAGTCATGGTGGACATCCAAAAAACCACTGACCTCTTATTATATGTAAAACTCTGAAATAAACAGAAAAATAAGCTTATATATTTCAACTAATAAAATGTGTTCTGGTGGTTTAAATTCAAATGCCAGTGTTTTAAATAATCCTGCATGATCATGTTTTTGTGTTTCCTACTTGATTAACTTAATTAGTTTTGAAGAGGGGTGTGTAATGCCCTGTTCTAGGTTGGTTCCTTATCTTTCAAATGATATTGCTATAAAAGGCTTTGCTGTCACCCCGCAACAATCTGTATTAGAATAATAATGTCAAGAATATGAATGGAAGTAATTGAATACAGTAAAAAAAAATTCTTACTTAATACTGTATTCAAGATGTGTACAATAAGCAAAAACCTAGTATAGACAAGAAATGTGCAACTATATATTCATATGAAGGTATTAAAATCTGCAAGCTGCAATTTCAATAAAGGGTAAAAATACATAAATAATAATATAAAAATTGCCTGGTAATCACTTCATGATCTCTGTGGTTGGAAGTGTTAGGTGAAACATTTAGAATGGTTGCTAATTTAGTGGAAATGCATAAAACATCTATTTTCAGACAGCAGAGTTGTCTACAGGAAACAGTGTAAAACCTTCTAATTTCACTTGGAATTTACAGACTTGTTTACGCTAATGTGCTTCCACTTAAGAGGCCAAGATATTCATGTTTTTTTAACCTTGTTTTCTTCCGCTGGAATTGTACTGTATTTTAAATTTTCACATAACTACACCGGTATGACTCTTGGCCCAATCTATGCATGCATGGGTTTTCCACATTTAGTATTTTCATGATCATCTCTAAGAATGCACTTTTTTTTGCACATCTAAAAGACGTTAAGGTAAGGTTGACTGGCAAATCAACACAGCCCATGTGAATAAGCATTAATGTTTGAATGACTATACTCTTTGATAACTTGTGTCCTGGTTAGAATTGGTTTCTGCCCTGTTTCTGATTGAGTCAAAATAGGCTCTATCACTTGCACTGGAATAAGCAACTTCAAAAAGTTAATGAATTAATGATGTACATTTAAGTGCTGAGTGAAATCAGCCCGAGTGAAGGTGAATTTAATTGGTTCTACAGTCTAGAAAAGTTGTGCTAGATTTCATCTACAGGGTGGGCCATTTATATGGATACACCTTAATAAAATGGGAATGGATGGTGATATTAACTTCCTGTTTGTGGCACATTAGTATATGTGAGGGGGAAAACTTTTCAAGATGGGTGGTGACCATGGTGGCCATTTTGAAGTCGGCCATTTTGGATCCAACTTTTGTTTTTTCAATAGGAAGAGGGTCATGTGACACAAACTTATTGGGAATTTCACAAGAAAAACAATGGTGTGCTTGTTTTTAACGTACTTTTATTCTTTCATGAGTTATTTACAAGTTTCTGACCACTTATAAAATGTGTTCAATGTGCTGCCCATTGTGTTTGTGTTAACAAACAAAACCACCGCTATTGGTCTGACACTAACCCACATTGGATAGATCCCTCCAAGACTGTTGGAACAAAAAAATTGATGGTATGGTGTGGTATATGGGGTACAAAGATAGTGGGGACATTCTTCATCAATGGAAACCTCAAGGCCACTGGATATGCGAAATTGCTACATGATGATGTGTTTCCCTCTTTATGCACTGAAGCTGGCACGTTCCCTGAGTTTTTCCAGCAAGATGGTGCACCACCACATTATGGGTGTCAGGTCCAAGCATTCCTAGATGAACAGTTTCCTGGAAAGTGGATTGGTCGTTGTGGGCCAGTTGAATGGCCCCCAAGGTCTCCCGATCTGACCCCCTTAGACTTTTATGTTTGGGGTCATCTGAAGGCAATTGTCTATGCTGTGAAGATACGAGATGTGCAGCACCTGAAACTATGGATACTGGAAGCCTGTGCTAGCATTTCTCCTGCGGTGTTGCTATCAGTGTGTGAAAAGTGGGAGAAGAGGGTTGCATTGACAATCCAACACAATGGGCAGCACATTGAACACATTTTATAAGTGGTCAGAAACATGTAAATAACTCATGAAAGAATAAAGTTACGTTAAAACCAAGCACACCATTGTTTTTCTTGTGAAATTCCCAATAAGTTTGATGTGTCACATGACCCTCTTCCTATTGAAAAAACAAAAGTTGGATCCAAAATGGCCGACTTCAAAATGGCCACCATGGTCACCACCCATCTTGAAAAGTTTTCCCCCTCACATATACTAATGTGCCACAAACAGGAAGTTAATATCACCAACCATTCCCATTTTATTAAGGTGTATCCATATAAATGGCCCACCCTGTATACTAATAAAAGGCAAAGCCCTCACTGACTGAGTGACTCACTGACACATCACTAATTCTCCAACTTCCCGTGTAGGTAGAACGCTGAAATTTGAAAGGCTCATTCCTTACAGCTTACTTACAAAAGTTAGGCAGGTTTCATTTCGAAATTCTACGCGTAACGGTCATAACTGGAACCTACTTACATACATACAGTATACTGTATACGGCCATAGCCTGCAGCTTGGTCGCCGTGTGAGGTGGAGTTGCGTCCCTCATCGTCACGCCTCCCACGTAATTGAGTGCCTGCCCATATAAGGCTGTCCGTCAGCAGCAATCCAATAGACACGCTGCCGCTAAATATTCGTGGATGAAGGGCTGTGCTTATGCAAATGAAGATGAGATGGTCAGGGATAGAATAGTGTTTGGCACAAACTCAGCGAAAGTGCGAGAGAAACTTTTAAGTGCCGGGTCTGAGCTAACATTAAATAAAGCCGTGGACATCGCAAGATCGCACGACATAGCACAAGCACAGCTGAGAACCTTCGATGCATGTACTCCGAGCAGTTCTGAACGCAGTACGCAGAGAACAAGCAAGAGCTCCAAAGAGCGCCGAACAAAAAACGCATTACACAATTGAGAAGGCAGCAAAAGAATATGAAGCGAGTGACGCATACAAGCATATTCATAAGTGCAGCTACTGTGGAAACAAAGCACACAGTGGAAAAAGTCAAATGTCCAGCTAAAGGAAGACAGTGTAAAAAATGTGGTAAATTGAACCAATTTGCTATAGTTTACAGGACTGGGAAAGGAAAACCCATGCATGCAGTGTGTGATGTAAATTAAGTTCATAGACACGCTGCCACTGGCATTTGTCATGCCTACGACGAATACGATATTCGCGAGATACAAGTTTAATGAGAAGACGCAGGGTATAAACGAGACTTTGGATCACTTTGTAACAGGGTTAAAATTGCTGGTGAAGGACTGTGCTTATGCAAACGAATACGAAAGCAAGGTGTAAAGCTTAACTTTAAATTAAGTTCATAGACACGCTGCCGCTGGCGTTTGTCATGCTGAGAGACTGTGTTTGTGGAGGGATGGAGAGTTAAAGTGGGTGGGGAAGTCACGTCATCATCTCCCCTCCCATTCATGTCATTTCATTCACTTCATTTCGCTCCGAGCTGAGCTCCGATGAGCTCCGCAGCTGACGCCGTCTTGCCGTTCTTTTTCCTTAGTGTTTAGTCCTCTCTCCTTTACTGATTTATATAAAGGAGAGTTGAGATCCGAGAGACTGTGTTTGTGGAGGGATTGAGAGTTAAGGCAGGTGGGGGAGTCACGTCATCATCTCCCCTCCCATTCACTTCATTTCGCTCTGAGCTGAGCTCCACAGCTAACGCGGTCTTGCGGAAACAACTTGGTGACGCTGCCGACAAATACTCACAGAAAAATCCACAAGTTAATAGACACGCTGTCGCTACAGTTTCTCCACACTCTGAATCCTCCAGGCACTCCTCAGCATAATCTCATTTTGAAGGTTGGGACACCACATAATGTTACTGAAAAACTTATAGCCACCGAAACTTTTTAACGGCATGAGACTTCAGGTCACGTGTCTGCTAAAGAACGTAATTGAGGCAACTATTTTTACTGGCAGTTGCTCAGGGGAGAGAGTTTTTATTCCTCGCATCCCCGTTATACCCTCTGATCTCCCATTTCAATTCAAATGCCTCCAATTTCCAGTAAGGCTCTGCTTTCGCGATGACAATTAATAAGTCTCAGGGACAGACCCTACAAAAGGTTGCCATTGCTTTGAGGCAAGATTGCTTTTCACATGGCCAACTATACGTTGCATGCTCAAGAGTTAGCTCAGCGCACAGCTTGGTCATATTACAACCGGAGTGCTGAACTGACAACATGGTATACAAAGAGATCCTTAACAAATAATTATTGGTATATGTTCCCTCAGTTTAAAAAGGTTTACTTTTCTTCTTAATAAAAATTTAAAAGCAGTACTTCGCCGCTGCAAAGTGCGGGTATTTTGCTAGTACTAAAATATTTCTTTTATGCTGTTAGAAACTATAGCAGCAGAGTAATTACTTCATTTTGCAGCAATGATCCTCCATTGCAAATTTTATTTAAGCAGGTACCATCCATTTAATAGGGTTTTGATGAGTGTACTATTACAAGCAGGGGTGGCACTGGACATCATGAGAAATTGGATTTTTCTCTAGTGAGCTGCCAGTTACCACATACAACTGCATTGCATAATATAAAAAATGAATTGAAAACAGCAATTTAAACAACAAATTGGAATTTATTAAAATTATAATTAAAAATAACAACCATGCCAGCACGTAAGACTATGGCATCACCATGTTCCTTTCAACTTAAAAGATCAGATGGCTGACTGAGAAATATTGGACAGATAAAGGAAAGGATCAAGAAAAACAATAGATTAAGAAATTGTAAAATCTGTACCTAGAAGAGCCAAAGTGAGTGACTTTTTCACGTCTTCAACGCATACATCTGCTTATACATCTGTTACTGCTATTGGGATGGAGCAGGATTTAGAATGTTGATGGGTAAGCCCTAGCCAGTGCTAAGTACGGATTGTCACTGTGAGTATTCAGAAAGTAACTCAGAGCGAGGTAACGGATGAAGAATGAGGCGGTCAATTTTTCTACATACCACAACCTCGACCATATTTGTGAGCCTTCTTTCCCCATCGACACTAAATATCATCAAGTGTAGTTATACACCAGACTATTTCATCAAAAAAAAAAAAAAAAAAAAAAAAAAAAAAAACAGGACAAACAGAATATGGTACACAAATGTATGCTTTGTTTTACATGTTTAGCATGTCCTATGTTTGACTGTTTATCAAAGAAATGAAGCAATAACAGAATGCTTCTGTCATGCGCTCCTTAGGACAGGAGACCAGGAGAAGCAACATACAATGGGGTTTGTGAGGTTGTGTGGTGATTGACCTATAGTGCTGAAGTGCTTTGTTGATATTATTAAGTTGTTGGGGAGCTACAATCTTCATTTCTTTTTTTCTTCCTTACCGATGAGTTTGTAGACATTCTGCAATAAAATCAATGATAAGTAGAGCATCTACCATCATCGTGCTGATGTTCGTAGTGGTCTATTAGGTCGCCTCCATTTTAAAAATTTGACTGTATTCAGTTTTTTTTACATGCAAGGGACATTTAGGACAGATTTGCACACAGTCACATTGCATTTGGATCACTTGCAAAATTAACTTGAACAATTAATCAAATCAAATAAAAAAATGGATAAAAACCAAAAATTGGATCGGATACACTTTTAGCTACAGGGTGAAAGTAGTCAGCTGTGTATACTTATGAGGATAAAACAGCAGAGCATGTTACCTTTATGGAGTTAATTTTGCTGCACAGCAAATGTGACAGGTGTCTAAAGGGGCATTTGAGTTATTGAATCCTCTCTACATAGAGAGGGTGATAAACTGGTGCACAGACAAAAGTGGTCTGCTATGGTGACTTTTATTAGTTTAAAGGTAAGATTTTTTTTTTTTGGTCATACCTGTGTATGGTCTTACTATGAATTGGATTTATTTTGTTTTGTAGTTGCACTGTGCCATCAGGCTTGGTGTGCTTAATAATGCAGACCTATAAACTTTGAGGTTATTTGCACTGTGACAGCGTTTTACTAGAATTGTATATAGCGATTATGCCCACTGCTGCATGCATAACTTGCTTTTAATTTTTGTATCGTTTTCTTGTAATGTTTATGATACAAGCTTTTGATCTTATCAGTATGTACAACATGAGGCACAAACCAATCAGATCTAAAATATGTATACGCACAGGCATGTTGGCATTTATAGCCAATTTTCAGTGAGCTGCCAGAATCCATACATTTCAAGTAACATTTAATGTCCCAATCCAATCTTGATAACAAACCTTGAAAGAAAGACCAGCTGCTTCAGCAATGCCCTCTCCCCCCCTTTGTTCTTTTGCATAACAATGCTGATAATAGTTGTAATCACAACAGGAAACCCCATGGGTTTATAGCAAAACTTGATTGTGCTGTTGGGTAGCACTGATTAGTACTATGAAAAATTACATTTCCATTAGGAAAAAGGTTAAGAACGGAGAGTCTGGTTTTACTTATAGATTAACTCCTTGATACGTAGGTTGCTGCTGGTTCAGAATGCTGCTGCTCGTTTTTTGGTTGGGGCAAAACAGTTTGCCTCTGGATCTCCAATTTTAGCCTCTTTATACTGGCTGCCAGTTAGTTTTAGAATTGATTTTAAAATTCTCCTAATGATTTTTATATTATTATACATGGGTATGCTCCCACCTATTTCTCTGAATTGCGTGTTATACACCAGCCATCCACAGAGCTTAGATCTACCAGTCAATTGTCTCTTGTGGTCCCTTGTACTAAGTGCAAAATTAAGAGTGACAGGGCTTTTGCAACTGCTGCACTTCTTCACTTCTGAGTAATTCTTTACTTTATTACATTAGTGCAAGGGTCCTCAATCACGGTCCTGGAGGGCTGCAGGTTTTTGCTCCAACCCAGTTGCTTAATAAGAAGCACTTATTGCTCAAGTAACACTTCTGCTTCACTTTAGTTGTCTTGCTTATTAAGATTTTTAACCCTTATTGCTTATTTTAGTCTTAAACAGCTGTATTCTCAGTTTTTAATTGCTGCTAATTAGCAATAACATGCAAATGACAAAAGAGATCAGCATTTCTCCATTTAGCATGTTACCATTTCTACCTGTGTGTATTTATCATGCACTATTGGGTTTAATTAAATACTGGAAGGAAAGTAAAGAGAAAAAAAGTAAAGGACTGAGAATTATTCACCAATTTTAGTCTTCAAATCATCTGGATGATATCCTCAGTAAGGTGTAGAAAATCTAGGATATGAGAATTACCTGACATAGCAGAGTTAAAGCACTAGCAAGCCATGAAATTAAAGTATTAGCAAGAATTGCTTTCTAATTAAGCGGCCCTCCAGGACTGTGATTGAGGACCCCTGCATTAGTGAAAAGTCAAGCAAAATGACACCTTTAATTGGCTAACTAAAAAGATTACAATATGCAAGCTTTCGAGGCAACTCAGGCCCCTTCTTCAGGCAAGCTAACACGGTACAGCACCTTAGTACTATACACCTTATTACATTAAAAAGTCACTTTCAATTGAACTGTTTAAAACTAGATTGAAAATGCATTTCTATTCTATAGCTTTATGTGACCTTCAATGATACCGATGGATCCCTCCTCTGATTCATTTGTTTCAATTGACTGCTCGTTGTAATTTGTTTTATTGTATTTTCTTCTATTTGTTTTATGTTCATTGTATGTTTTAATGTAAAGCACTTTGGCAACAGCATTACTGAAGTTGTTTTAAATGTGCCATATAAATAATTTGACACTGACATTAACTAATCTATTTTCATGTTAAAATGTATCATGCTCTTCTTAATTTAGTAAAATTTATGACTTTAGTCAGCAGTTGTACTGGACAGGATGTCAAGTCAATCACTGGGTATGCTAATCTTGTTCCATGCACACTTGTAATCTCAAGCCTTTCCTTATCATAGGAAATCCAGAAAGTCACAAACTGACATAAACACAGTGCTGTTAAAAATGTTAAATTCTCTGTTCCCTCCTTTCTGGTTTAACCACAGCATAAATGAATTTCAAATTTGATAGGTAGCCAGGAATCACCTTATATATACTAAACAGCAAAGGTTTAGAAAGTGCATGATGACTTCATACAGTACAGAAAAAAAAAAACTCCTTAAATAAAATAATGCTAAGATTACACAGAGTTTGTATAGGAGGCAATTTTTATCTGGTCGTTGAACGTGAAATTGTAAAGATTTTTAAAACACATTTCAAAAAGTAAACATAAAATGAAAACACAGGGAAGATAGGGGTGTGTATTTCCAGGCTATATGGCACCAGAAGGTTTTTCAAGAACTTTTATGAGCCCAACTGTATATGCATTTAAAAATACTAGTTGTAATTGATTGTTTGTCTTATCATTTGTATCCAAGATAGCCATATTTGCAATATTTACAGGTCAATTTCAAAATTTCCTGTTCACTTTGGTATCCAGTAGTGTCTGTTACTTGTCAACAAAACACAGAAAAGCCAAGCGCTTCCCAAGTAAGGATCTGAATAACTTCTTATTTCAAACAGTTAAGATTTACTATTTTATTTTAACTTCATTTTCTATATTGTGCAGAGTTTTCGAAATGCTTCATTTAAATAAAAATGGTTATTTATGGTATTATAAGCAACATAAATAATAAGCAAATCCCATTAATGAGGTACACTCTTTAACTCTTCAAATAATGACTTTGGCCAGGCATTCATGCAGAGATAGAAGGTGTGGGATACAAGAAAACTTGCAACCCATATAATGATTACAATATCTGGGTTTCTGACGTGGAGAAGCAAAGTGTCTGCTAACATTTAAAATATACTCACCATCACATAACACCTCTGAGAAACTTTGGAGAAGGTCACTCATTACGTCCCACAGAGGAGAGTTTGCCTGGCTGTGCAGCATTTCATGGATAGGTTCTTGCTGTTTCTGTGTCACTACCATTGCCGTCTTCACTGCTGCCAGGCAATCCTGCATCAGATGGGCCTGTGCAATGTGATTTCCTCTAAGGGTTCTGCCAACACAGAAGAACCGTAAATGTAGCAGACAGAAAAAATGCAAAGCTCCATTATAGTAGTGCTGGACAAAGAAAAGTAGTTGTGTGCATGTAACAAGCAGGGAGACTGGCTTGAAGTGAGTAAATATGAGAAAGATGACATTACATCACAAAGCTCTATATTGTATACTTGATCCAGATATAGTATGTTTAGAGTTTATTTGTGTGTGTATGTGCATGTCCAATGGGGTTGCTAAAACAATTGCTCCTACTCAAATATATAGGAATTCGAATTTATGGGTAAAACAATTTTTTTCAAGGCTAAAACTGACATTCTAAAGTAAAAGAACAGCTGTTTGTTTACATTAGATGAATTTGGCATCATATGTCTCCAGATGTGCTATGCAGCGTTGCCATACATTACAGGTATGTTTTTGCACATCACATCCAGGACCTATTCTGCCTATGGCTATTCTTATCTTGAATGCTTAATTTGTACTGTCATTAGGACTCCTCTTTCTACACAAACTTCCCTTCACAATACTAATTGCATAAGCCAAGTCTGACATGCCGCATAAAACAACTCGATTAAGAACTTGTCTTAAATTTGAACAGCACTGCAAGGATGACCAAAAAGCAGACAAAAACAGGAAGTATTGGAACTTATTTAGAATGGGCGTTATGCATGAGCATACATGCTACATAAGGGTCCCAGCTGGGGACTTAGAAAATCTGGTCACCCTATAATTTACCATTACAGTGACACATTCACCCGATAGCCATAATAGTCAGTGGCTGTAATAAAGTTTGCCTTTCACTTCTGTTATTTTCTAACATTTCATATAACTGAATAACTTTGCAAGTCCCATTTCATGAAAATGACTACTGCCAGACATGCTCAAGAAAAGAAGGAATTCATTAAAAAAGATTATTATTATTTTTTTTTTTTATATAAATGTAGGTTATGTTAATTGGTAATTGCAAACTATCACTGTGTGTGAATGAGTGAGTGAGTGAGAGTGGTGTTTAGGACGGACTAGAGTCCTGTCAAGGCCTGCTTGCCTGTATTTTATTTAGCCTTTTGCCCAATCCTGGTGAGACAGCCTTTGGCCCCCACAACCCTGAAATGAACTGAGAAAGTTCTAGAACCTACCTGCTAAACTCAGTCAATTGAAGGCAATGGTGCTTGTACAGCCCTCGAAAACACCTGAATGTTACACCATTCACACATTTTCTAGCTTGTTTTTTAAAGACTGTTAGCATTCATCTAGCCATTGAACGAACTACAGCATATACTTATTGTGATTTACTTGAGAATTTTGTTCTCTATTATTAACCTTAATAGTTTCCCTCAAAATGCTCAAACTCATTTTAAAGTTGTTTTTATAAATTTTATTTAAATAAAGGTTTCTGCCAAATAAATAATGGTAATGAGGAGTAAATACTTTAAGACTGTTACAATGCAACATTTAACCAAGTAAAGACTCAAGATGCCTCAAATTATGCAAAAAACAGACGTTCAGAAAGGAGCTAAAAGTATAACTAGGAAGAAGAAGAATTTATTGATAACTGTTTTTAACGTGTTTCACTGTTACAGGCAATTTTCACTTTCTTATATGTATGACAGGTATATACAGGCAGTGCAACCAGCTCTGTTTTCTCTATGCTCACATCTTTTTATACTTGTAGTGAATTATGTTTTTGTGAAGGTCCGTGTTTTAACATGTCACATTCAATTGATGGCAGTAGTTTTCATGTGTCTTTTAAGAAATATTGCACCAGTTATTTTTCATGTGTCTTTTAATATTTGGGTGTTGTACCATGTTTGATGTAATTAGGCCCCTGAAGAAGGGACCTGAGTTGCCTCGAAAGATTGCATACTGTAATCTTTTTAGTTAGCCAATAAAAGGTGTCATTTTGCTTGACTGATCACTACAGGTGTCTTTTAAGGAGTACTGCACCAGTCATAATCACTTCATGCCTTACAAAATGTATTACAAGAGAAAAATAATATAAAAAAATTACATAAAGTACAAACATGCAGGGATGTTACAAAAACCAATCCTTCAGTATCAAGTGAATTCCAAAATTATGGTGCTAGCTTCTTTACAGTAACAGCAGAATTGCGTGATAGTCAGTACAACACTTGTGTTATTACATGTAAACAAAATATTCCGAAAGACACAGAAATATGTGCAAAAATGTGAGTTAAAACTCTATACAATGTGGTACCCGGATGGAGGTGGTACCCAGCCGGGACGCCCGAGAAGACCGGAGGAGGGCTTGTGCCTCCTTCAGACCTCGAGGGGGCAACTGCCCTGGGGGCCGCGGGTAAAGAGCTGGGAAACTCGACCCTGTAGGGACCCGGGGTTACCGCCAGGGGGACCCCAATACCTGGAAGACCCTGGACCTCAGCACTTCCGCCACAACAGGAAGTGCTGGGGAGGAAGAGGAACAGGAACACACCTGGAGCACATCCGGGTGCTTATTTAAAGGGGCCGCCTCCCTTCAGAGGGGGACAAGAGTCGGGTGGAAGAGTGGACAAGGTCTCTGGAGGAGGCAGGAGGCGGCCTGAAGAAGAAAAGAGAGAGAAGACATAGTGTTGGCCTGGACTGAGGGGTATTGGGGGGGCTTGTGAGTACTGAACTGTGAAAATAATGAAAAATAAACGTGTGCTGGGTGACATGAGTGTGTCTGCCTGTCTGTGTCCGGGGCAATGTTCACAACAATAATGTCTCACTGCAATGATGATACAACTCCGCATGAACACATTTTCTAACCAATGTATACAGCTCAGGGTCACAGAGAAACTTTGCATGCATTCACAATTATGCATACAGGACTTTGGGAGCAAACTGCATACTGGCAGTGATAACAAAGACTGTAGCAAGCATAAATCAAGGCAACTTTCAAATGAAGTGACTATTAGGCTTGTCCACACCAACGATACAATTCGCTGCTCCATCTGTTAAAACCAAAATAAACTTAATTTAGTGTTTCAATGATTCAAAGCACATAGTACATCTCCCTGCTAATACAACTTGTACTGTGTTCACAGAAACACATGATAAGCATGAGACAAGCAGTTAAGCAGGACAGGCAAAACAGCTCATTGCTGAATAGGATTTTGCAAACATTAAATTTGTGTCAGAATCAGAATCACTTTTATTCAGCAGAACTTAATATATAGGAATTTAACCTGTTAGCTTTGAAGCCGCTTATTACATCACATACAAATAACATAAATAAAATTAGTAAAACAACATTTATAATAAACAGTTGCAGAATAGTGCAGTTATAAAAGGAGAGATATGCAAATATGCAAGTGAAAGCCTGTGTTTAAAGTGTGCATGCTCACACATACACACATTTATAGAGTATACGAAAAAAAATATTAATAAGTAAGGAAGACAGGCTAAATTACTGATTTGCAACAGCTCTGGGAAAGATCATGTTTAGATGTTCACTAGTTTTAGTTTTATTTGACCTAAAGCATTTACCAGAGGAGAGTTTCTGGAACAGGTGATGGCATCGATGAGATGAGTCAGTGGGGATTCTTTTGACATGGTTAGTGACACTAGACACATACAGGTCTGCAGCAAATGGATGAGCACAGACAAATTATTTTCTCAGCAGACTTCACAATACGTTGTAATTTATTTTTGGTGTGGACCATTGCTGATCCAAACCAGACAACAGTGAAGAATGTGTATGATTCTAAAATTCATGAGTATAACTCTCAAAATATGACACATTTGTCATATACAGTATTTGAATGGTAAGATTAAAAGTCACGTCACATCACTCCAGTTAATTTTCTAATTCTGGATTTGTACACAAGCTAAGCAATAACTAAGCCTAATCACACATGTAGGATACTCTGAAAACAGTACAACAAATGCTGTTTAATCCTTTAGTTCAGAACACATGTTAATGTAAAACAGACAAGACGGAAGCCTTAAAGTTTGGTTAATTGTAAAACAGGTGGAACAGACTTAGACAATTAAAGCACTTGGACTATGTGATATTTTAAATTTGACTTGTTAAATATTACTGTTTTATTTATTATTTAGTAGTATTTTAATTTTTTTTAAAGAGCTAATGAGGCAAATATAGATCTTACAATGACAAATGTTACAAACCTTATGGAATGATTCTCTGACAAACCTACCATACCATTTTCTAAGCCTGGTTAATCCGGAGCAGGGTCATGTGGGGCTAAAGCCTATCCCAGCAAGCAGAAGGTGCAAGGTAGGAACAATCCACTAAACAGGGCACCAGTCCACTGCAGGTGAACACACTCACACCACGCATAATAGGGTCATTTTAGACATTGGTAATTTAAAAAAAAACAACAACTTGTATGTCTTTAGACTGGAAAAACAGCTATAAACAACAACATTTATTTATATAGCACATTTTCATACAAAAAATAGCTCAAAGTGCTTTACATAATGAAGAATAGAAAAATAAAAGACAGTAAGAAAATAAAATAAGTCAACATTAATTAACATAGAATAAGAGTAAAGTCCAATGGCCAGGGTGGACAGAAAAAACAAAAAAAAAAACTCCAGACGGCTGGAGAAAAAAATAAAATCTGTAGGGATTCCAGACCATTAGACTGCCCGGTCCCCTCTGGGCATTCTACCTAACATAAATGAAACAGTCCTCTTTGGATTTAGGGGACTTTATTTAAATGAAAACATCCACGGATATCTTGAAATCCACTAATTCAACAGCGCATATATAATAATGTTTGAATTTTTATTTTAGATATAGATTTTAAGCAGTATTTTTCAGTTACTGGAGAGAAAATGTCAGAGGATAAATTCAGAATGTGCACTTGGTTAAGAAAAAAATCAGGTAGTACATGATGAGGTCATCCTTTATTAATCCTATGCTCAAATCCCTCCAGAACAGTCAAAGCAAGGTAAGGTGGCTTTTTTGTTATACCATCCATATACTGTATAGTATTGCAGTATACAGCGGCATGAACGTTCCCCAGGGCAGCTGGGCACCACATATATGAAGACAGGATGAGTGCAAGATGTGTAAAGAACTATATTATCAATAAACAAACAATATGCTAGTGAATAGAAAGTGTGGTGGATGGCCGGGACCCAGGCCCAGCCAGGACTCCCCTTTGGCACTGGATCCGGGGGAGCAGCCATGGGATACACATTACGTCCCCCAGAACACTTGGTGGTAGCCCCCGGGGTTGCATTGGGGCCACAATTATGTTACACTGGAGCTCATCCCTGTTGGCCACCTGCATGGCTTAACGAGTCTGTGTGGGCTGGAAAGCAGCCACACCCGGAAGTGTAGCCTAATTAGGCCAATTACCACCTGGAGTACTTCCGAGTGGGCTATAAAAGAAGCCTGCAGACACTAATCAAGACGCCAGAGTCGGGAGGAGGAGGACGAAGCTGCCTGGGAAGAGTGGAGGATATTTCTTTGGTTTTGGGATGGTGTACTTGGGACTGTGCTGTGGCTGGGGGACACGGTGAAAATGTGCCCCACAGGTGAAGAAAAAGAAATTTTTATACGTGCCTCCGGTGTGAGTCTGTGTCGGGTCAGGAGCCTGTATAGCGCCTTTGTTATAGTAGTAATAATTTGAAATAGATTGTGATCAACAAACAAACAAATAAAATGACTAATAAAAAAACAGTAGTAACAAGTGTAACTGATGTACTGCATATAAATAAACTACTAGAAGCAGATCTGAGGGTAGGAAGGAAACACAGAGTTCATAGTCCATGATGCTAGAACTAGAACTTGCCAATTCTGATACCAATACATATTTGTTTTCTTGTTATTCTTCTTTATTTTTACATTAAGCTCATGCATAACCAGCAATGTAGAAATATTATGTTGTATATTAATGTGCCATTTTTAAAATTAAACTGCAGACCACAGATGTTACCTTTTATTTTTTTATTAACAAAAATTATATTCTGTTGGATTATTTTGTCCATAAAAATACTAAAATAAATAAAATGAATTTTTTAATTAATAAAAAAAATGTACAAAAATATGTATCCATAATACAAATACCATAAAAGAAAAATTATTGTAATAATTACATGCCACCATTCTAGTAAAATGTTCATGTTTATCAAGAAAATACAAGGCTAACATATTTTCATGTAAAATCGACACATTTAGCTCTTAAGCTAAAATGCTTTTTGTTTACTAAGCAGCAAGGGCAAAATCTTCTTGATCTGTTCTTTTCCTAATTAAAATTGCGAGCTTCTGTACTAAACAAAAGCTCACTCACCATCCACACTTAGACAAAGAGTGTCTGTTTTAATTACAGGACAAAATGAAAAGGTGTGAACTCAGCTCTTTAAATTTCTGACACAGACAATGTGCCTCTCTTTTCTAACACTCTGCTGTTCTTCTCCATGGACAGCATGACTCCTTTTCAGTTCATTTTTCCACTTTAATGTAAAAAAATAATATTCCTACCTTTAAACTCTTCAAAAGTCTGAATGTCAGCTCACGGTTTAGAAGAAACTTGGCAGCAAAATGATATGTGAGATTACTATTTTAATACCCCCTGTAAGGGAGAACTATAACTAAATTGCAACTTCGAAAAGCAGGTTCTGAAAAAGTAGTTTTTTGACACAAGAAATGATGCATGGTGAGCTGGAGATATTATTTTTAAAGTTCAAGAAAGTGTGCAAAATGAAAATGACATACCTTATATGCAAAATCACACCATGACCAACCACTGGAAATGTGATTTTGCATTACAAATGTTTATTTAGCTGAAAATCTAATGCAAAATAACACAAAAATAAATGTGCACTTAATGTTTCCCATAACTTTGTAGATGGAAGACAGACAAGTTAAGCAACATGATCAGAGTTACAAAGAGACCCAGAAACTGGTTCGAAGATCCTAACTTGCAGTCATAATGCCCACCATCATAACCAGCAGGAAACACTGACAATTAAGATGGCAATTTGTTATGGGAAGAAATCCTTAACCAAGTAATTTTTTTATTTAGCTATAACATAGCATGGAAGCAACTATACCTGTTCTGGAATTGGTACTGAGACAGTGCTTTCTGAAGAAACTGGAAAACTACAGAGAAAAAGTAAAGTCACTAACAGCCAAGTTGAAAGTGGACATTTAGTAAAAAGAAACAGCTTGTCACTGCAAATTTGATAAAAAGCAGGTAAACTACTTACCTTCCAATAGCATCGCCTGAATACACATGTGCCCTACAGAAGACAAATCATAAGACTCAGACTGCTACTCAAAAATAACTTTATATAAAGTTTTTAAGAAAGTTACAACACCAAACAATCAGACTCCTAATAATAACAAGCATGTCGTTTTAACACTAGTGTGTCAACTTGGTACTATAATATAAGCTATCATAAGCTTGGAGAATTGTTTGATTTAATTAAAAATATTAGCATGAATATCCAGTCTTTAGGCTTATAGTGCTAAAATTTGCGATCATTTTGCCAGTTTTCTGAGGACTGATTTAAAGGGGAAGGTTTACCGGTTTACCATACTGGTTTTCTGCCTGTAGTCAGTAAGGATGTATACAAGATCAGTAACAGTTGCAATGCCTCCACTTTGCTGCACCTCTTCTGTCCATCAAAGTTTAATATCTGTGGACTCTCACTTTGTTATCTGATGACCTAATTGAGACATTATCTGTGATGGTATTGTCCAGAGGCTACACATTACAGCTAAAGAGGTGCCATCTTATCTCCAAAAGTTTCGGTGTGGCACTGAACTAACTGGAGGAATACAGTTGCAAATGTATTTAAAACAAGAGATAACTGTGCAGCAGATGCATGCAAAATAGAGGATGGTAGTTTCCCTTAAAAGAAGCAGACAGTTTATATATTAGTCTTTTACGCATTTTTCATGTATAAAAATCTTGCTGTCTATAAATAATGACTTTTCTCAACAGTACTTGGAAAATAATATCAATGAATCCTGTTATAAAGCACTTATAATACAAAGGATTATAACAAAACGTCTTCCTAAAGCAATTATGTTTTAGAAAAAGGTTTAATATCTTGAGCAGACTAATCCTAAAAGACAGGTGGACTAAATAGAGCAGCATTAATAAGGACAAAGTGAGCATTATAGCTAGAGCTGCTCTTTGATTAAAAAAAATATTCCAATTAATTGCACAATTCAAATTTTTAATCAAAATGAACTGCATATTAATTGCAATTTATTGTATTTCATTTGAGCATATTAATATTTTTCTATAAAGCACAAATAACAGTGATTAATTCTTATGCAAAACAGTTTTAATAATCACTTGCCTATGCATACTGAATTACTCCAGTTAGCTTGTTGAACAGTTTTGTGTAACAGAAACAGTGGCCAATGACCACCAAACAAAATGGTGGATATGTTAAAAAATAAAAACTTGTGCATCTGTTACATGAGAGGAGGAGACACATAAATTACACTGAAAATGTGTATAGATTAGACTTTTAAATAGGAAAGGATGGACCGAAAAAATCTTCTAAATGTGTATTTAATTGGGTTATTTAGTTAGATGTTTTAAACTGCACATTATCCTAGAATTTATCATTTACTAATCAGTATAACATCCGCAAAACCCGACCTTATTTAACTCAGTCAGCTTCTGGTCTAGGCTTGGTTTAGTCGTAACTGGATTACTGCAGCTCACTACTAGCAGGAGGACCAGCACGTGCCATTAAGTCAGTGCAGTGCAGAATAGTACAAAATGCAGCGTCCTGTCTTGTATTCAACATGCCAAGATGGGCACATGTCAATCCTCTCTTCAGGTTGCTACATTGGCTCCCTGTAGTACCACATATTAATTTCACATCCTTGATGCGTGCCTACCGAATAGTCAATAGGCCTGCAGGCGATATGCTCCTTCTCGTCAGCTCAGGTTTGCCAGTCAATAGCATCTTCTGATATCACCTGTGCATGGTATCAAACCTCAATCTGGACTCTTTTCATATGTAGCTCCTAATCAGTGGAACGAGCTGCCCACCTCCATCAGAACTGCTGACCTTCTCAGTGTATTTAAGAAACAATTGTAGTACTAGGATGTTTCACCATGTTAGCCATTATGGATGTAGTGAGAAGTCAAGTAAAATGACACATTTTATTGGCTAACTAAAAAGATTGAAATATGCAAGCATTTGAGGCACCTCAGGACCCTTCTTCAGGCAAGATGCAATTGATTACATCTCGAAACCACAAAATACTTTTTGTACTGTAGGAGTAGAACGGGCATCCTGTCTGGGATGGAGGATGATCCATTAACTGGACGAGAGGGGAGTGCAATAATGCAAAGGAACTGGCCAGTGGGGTAAGGAAATAAATTTGTACCCAGCCGGCATGGTTTAATGGACAGACTGATAAAAGCCAAGGATTTGGAATTGCTCATCTCCCCATACACTAGCTGGCAATGTTCCTGGCATGGTAGCCTAGTTGGGACACCCATAGGGGTGTATGGGAGTTGGAGTTTGAAGTGCAGTCCTGTCAGGATCGCTGGGTATCGACAAAGGACACCCTCAGAGATGGACCTCCCTACTTATTTTATGGCCCGGAAGTGCTTCCTCGAAGGCACAGCGTGACACTGGAAGCATTATCAGATATGACTAAAAAGGAGTCTGCTGCCTCACATTGGGAAGTCAGATTTGGGAGGCAACAGTTGACAGAGGTAAAAAATGAGGAAGAATTATTTATTTGTCTTGTTAATGTGGATAATTGCTGAAGAGGTGCTTTGTACGAATACATATCTTTTATTTTATTCTAATAACGTGCATTGTATTACTGTGTCTTGGATTTGTGGCTCAGTGGTGCCCACTTGTAGTCACGGTACCTTATTACTAGACAGTTCCAACACACATTGTTGATATGAAACTAATTTTGCTTGGACAAGCAGACCCTGTACTAACTAATGAAGACATTGATTTAGTTGTTCCTTCAAAGTATTATTTGATTAATAATTAATAATCATCATTATTAATGATGATTAATAAAAATGTTGCCATACTCGTATCTTAAAAATAATCACACACTTCACAGTAAACTATAATTACCAAGATTAAAGCTGTTCTCTGTGCAGGCTGCTATAGCATCAGTTACTGGTCTATAAAATGCTGGGCTCTCAGACTGCAACTGCTCCTTGAGACACTGGACCATAAACCCTACAGCTATGGGCTGTAGTGCATCTGGAATGCTGAGTAGCACACTGTTGATGAAAATAGCACAAGGGAATAGTTATTATTGAAAACAAGTAGTGAAACATTTGAACACCAAAGAATCACACCTATAAATTAGCAAGGAACATACCTCATCAAAGCTTTCTTTTGTGGGTTTTTGGAGTCAACTGAAAAGTAAAGTGCTATTAAAATCTGCAGAAGGTCATGGAGTAAAGGTGTATTTGCCTCAGCCTCCATCACATTCCCTTGGAGTTTCCTGAAAAGGGGACCAACCTGAAATAAAGCACAATATATATAATTTATATCTTGTCTACTACAAATTGTTAAGTTGTGATGGAAGCAAATGTGTTTACATTACACTGAATCCGGGGGGAAAAGTACCACACCAAATCCTGATCTGTTTCCGTCCATAATAAGACATACACACTGCTGCATATTTAGTACATTTTATTCTGCTAAAGGATATGCAAGAAAAAATACTGAATAGATGAAAAAAAGTACCTGATCTAGCCCAAGTCAACCAAAAATAGTATTTAACTAGACCACTGAGGTAAATTTCATAATTGACAGGTGGACTCTGATTGTTAAAAGCGACAGCCCATTTAATAACACAGAAAATAATGCAAGGATGAAATTCCCAGTAATACCTATATACAGTATTCTTTGTGAAAGTATATATTTTAATTTGAAGTGAAAATATTTTCAAGCATTTTGTCTAGGAATAGGAGCATATTGAAATGTCCGGTGGTCAGTCAAACATTCAGAATGTAAACCTTCAGGCCAGTATTCAAGATCAACTTCTTTGATTGCATCAATGTTCTTAACTGCTCAGGCTGCCTCTCATCAATGTTAAGACACATGTTACACAAATCTGTCGCTCAATGCATCTTGCTTGTATAAAACATATGATGAAGCGGAATGGAGACACAGTGCCTGCCTGTAAATCCCAACTGTCCTATTCAAACCAAGTGTACATCTGAACCAACCTACTGTATATATCCAAGCAGATGTACTGTATCTCAACCAATACACATCTGAAGGGATATAACTGTTGCTCCACTTTTCCTACTCTTCCTGATCTGGATTTCTCTTAAATGAAATGCTGCCAATAAGGAATACAAGAAATCATTGTTAGATGAGCTGTACTAACTGAATTCACCAGTCCAGCAGCCGACTTTCCAAATATTTCGATAACAGGCTCATTTCTTTCTTTCTTCTGACTTTAATACTAGGGTGTTGTACCGTGTTAGCCATTATGAATGTAGAGAAAAGCCAAGCAAAATGACACCTTTGATTGGCTAACTAAAAGAATTACAATATGCAAGCTTTCGAGGCAACTCGGGCCCTTTCTTCAGGCAAGATGTAATCATTCGAGTTGCCTCGAAAGCTTGCATATTGTAATCTTTTTAGTTATCCAATAAAAGGTGTCATCATTTTGCTTGGCTTTTCTGACTTTAAGAGACACATCACACACAGAATCGCATCCACACAACCCTCTTTTTTGTTTGTACTTTTCCCTTGATATTTGTATCTTCACGGGTGACCCCCTGCTGTGAAACGTAGTTTATCACTGACAGAAAGGATTAATAATTTGTTCAAACAGATTCTTTTTGTCTTTACTTGACACCTACGAGGCACCATAGGAAACAAATATTATTTCTACTACTGTGCACTATATTGTTTTTATGGACTCTGAGGTGTGATTAGGTTAGATATGACCAAATTTTTTTTTTTTTATTTCAAATGTGGAAAAAAGAGTATTGCTACTACCTCAGATTTTGCTCAGTTATACCTTTTTATAATATTTTTAAGCCCAATTTTATGTGTGTCAGATATGACCAAATTTAAAAGGGAATCAAAGAATAATTACTACTTATTTTTCAATACATTCATTTGTGTTGGTTTAAAACTTGTCATTATCTGCTGCTTACCAGCCGGTGAAAATGTCTGGCCCAGCTAAATTTCTTCGTTTGAAAATCTGGCCAAGTTGAAATCGTAATTGAATAGCCCTGATTTAAGGTCTTGACAAGCCTGTGAGCTGTCTGTCTCATTGGAAGATTATGTGTCTGTAGTAGAATGATGTCACCCATCAGTCTTCATCTAGGTACTAACATGTTATTGTAA
This sequence comes from Polypterus bichir lapradei, assembly GCA_026402145.1. Lineage (NCBI taxonomy): Eukaryota > Metazoa > Chordata > Cladistia > Polypteriformes > Polypteridae > Polypterus > Polypterus bichir. Next base: position 15,841,895 of record JANRMT010061414.1, read on the forward strand.
AACTAGGGGGTTCACCTCCTGCTCGCTTCGCTTGCCAACCCCCCCAGCCTGCGCCTCCCAGGTCTCCAGACCTTATCCCCTGGGATTTTTATCTATGGGGGTACATTAAAGAAAGAGTGTTTGTTTCACCTATGCCCGCTAACCTTTAAGATCTGCGACATCGAATTGAGGAAGCTGTGAATTCAGTAACCAGCGACCAGTTGACTCGTGGGTGGCAAGAAATGGTCTACCATTGATTGTTGATTGCAGGCAACCTCAAGGACCATAGGATCAAACTTTGAACATTCCTCTATCCAGTGATGTGCGGAATGTGTTTCTGTCTTATACAGTTTGTTTGAAATACATTTTTGAAATCTGCTCTTTCATTTAGAATAGCCCTGTATCTGATTTCATTTAATTTCCTAATTCTGGATTTGTGCAGAGTTCTGAAGCAGTTTAGAGCATAGCACTACCTAACTTTCAGTTTTACTACTGAGCTACAAAAACATTCATTGTGAGACAAAGAAAGATATTCAAAATAAACACATTGTACGAGCTTGGGCTGCCATGGAGATGAAATCATACACTCATAGAGTTTCATACAATAATACAAATCACAGCAATTTTACCACTTACAAATAATTACCATCAAATAAGTAGAAATCCCTTACTTCAACATTCACTTAGAACAAAGCACCAGTGCAGGACACAGTTGACATGTTACTGTCAATGGCATCACAACAATACATAAGTAGGTATATTACTAAAAACAAGGCAATTGAAAAAATAAAAATGGTAATTGAAAAAAATAGGTAAAGTCAACTGCAAACAATGAATGCATAAGGGTTAACAATTAAAGTATAAATTGAATCTTCCACAACAGTAGGTATTAGCGATATTCAATTTTGGTTATATAATAAAGCAAAATAATAATACTACAGTTTACTAAAGAAATCCCACAACAAATTCACATTAAAACAAAGAATGATGCAGAGATTATCAGAATGATACAGATCACTCTGTCAGCTATATAAAGTGATCATGAAGAGGTAGAAGCAATAATGGAGCACATGTGTGGTTAGTAAAATACAGAATACAAAGAAAGAGACAACATACAGTATTTGGGATGGGTGTGTTTATATATACACACTGTGCCTTACAGAAGTATTCAGATCCAGGACAAATTCTCTAAAATTTAATGAACAACAAATCCTACAATGCTCCCTTGAATACAGTGCATCCGGAAAGTATTCACAGAGCATCACTTTTTCCACATTTTGTTATGTTACAGCCTTATTCCAAAATGGATTAAATTCATTTTTTTCCTCAGAATTCTACACACAACACCCCATAATGACAACGTGAAAAAAGTTTACTTGAGGTTTTTGCAAATTTATTAAAAATAAAAAAATTGAGAAATCACATGTACGTAAGTATTCACAGCCTTTGCTCAATACTTTGTCGATGCACCTTTGGCAGCAGTTACAGCCTCAAGTTTTTTTGAATATGATGCCACAAGCTTGGCACACCTATCCTTGGCCAGTTTCGCCCATTCCTCTTTGCAGCACCTCTCAAGCTCCATCAGGTTGGATGGGAAGCGTCGGTGCACAGCCATTTTAAGATCTCTCCAGAGATGTTCAATCGGATTCAAGTCTGGGCTCTGGCTGGGCCACTCAAGGACATTGACAGAGTTGTCCTGAAGCCACTCCTTTGATATCTTGGCTGTGTGCTTAGGGTCGTTGTCCTGCTGAAAGATGAACCATCGCCCCAGTCTGAGGTCAAGAGCACCCTGGAGCAGGTTTTCATCCAGGATGTCTCTGTACATTGCTGCAGTCATCTTTCCCTTTATCCTGACTAGTCTTCCAGTTCCTGCCGCTGAAAAACATCCCCACAGCAAGATGCTGCTACCACCATGCTTCACTGTAGGGATGGTGCCAGGTTTCCCTCAAATGTGACGCCTGGCATTCACACCAAAGAGTTCAATCTTTGTCTCATTAGACCAGAGAATTTTGTTTCTCATGGTCTGAGAGTCCTTCAGGTGCCTTTTGGCAAACTCCAGGCGGGCTGCCATGTGCCTTTTACTAAGGAGTGGCTTCCGTCTGGCCACTCTACCATACAGGCCTGATTGGTGGATTGCTGTAGAGATGGTTGTTCTTCTGGAAAGTTCTCCTCTCTCCACAGAGGACCTCTGGAGCTCTGACAGAGTGACCATCGGATTCTTGGTCACCTCCCTGACTAAGGCCCTTCTCCCCCAATCGCTCAGTTTAGATGGCCGGCCAGCTCTAGGAAGAGTCCTGGTGGTTTCGAACTTCTTCCACTTACGTTTGATGGAGGCCACTGTGCTCATTGGGACCTTCAAACCAGCAGAAATTTTTCTGTAACCTTCCCCAGATTTGTGCCTTGAGACAATCCTGTCTCGGAGGTCTACAGACAATTCCTTTGACTTCATGCTTGGTTTGTGCTGTGACATGAACTGTCAACTGTGGGATCTTATATAGACAGGTGTGTGCCTTTCCAAATCATGTTCAATCAACTGAATTTACCACAGGTGGACTCCAATTAAGCTGCAGAAACATCTCAAGTATGATCAGGGGACACAGGATGCACCTGAGCTCAACTTTGAGCTTCATGGCAAAGGTTGTGAATACTAATGTACATGTGCTTTCTCAATTTTTTTATTTTTAATAAATCTGCAAAAATCTCAAGTAAACTTGTTTCACCTTGTCATTATGGGGTGTTGTGTGTAGAATTCTGAGGAAAAAAATGAATTTAATCCATTTTGGAATAAGGCTGTAACATAAAAAAATGTGGAAAAAGTGATGCACTGTGAATACTTTCCGGATGCACTGTATGTTAATTTCAGTGCACTGCAACTCCAAATTAGCTATTTTAGTGTAACAATGTTTTACCAGTGTTCCCAGAAGGAGGTGTTTTATCTCGCCGGGCAATCTGAATATAACAGAGAGGAGTTGCAGTGCACAGGCTTGATGACAAACTCCTGTCTGTACTGAGAACTGAAAAAAGACGGCTGTGAGGGCTCTGAGGGCAGATAAGAAGGCGTTTGTTAGAGGAATCTGTGTGCAAGTGACACACCATCTATGGTCTAGTGAGCCGAGCCACATCCTGCTTACAGAGGAATCGAAGTATTACGCATATCCAAATCTTTTCCTCGGAGTGTCACAGTTAGAGCAGATGATGGAATGGTCCTTATGGATGACACTGCAGTTGTGTCCCACTGGCTGGCTACTGAGCAGCTGTTTAGAGCTGATCCTCCGGTTAGGATGCTGGATATCTCTGTGTCCATGGTTCCAGAGGTTAATCCTCCAATTAGCTGTGAACCACCCAATTTGACTGAGATTGCGCAGGTAGTGAACCAGATGAGGATAGGGAAGGCTGCAGGGACCTGTGGTATCCAGGGTGAACTTCTCCAGGTTGGAGGTAAGGCTGCCCTCCTGGCATTGCAAGCAACCTTTGCATCCATTTGGGAGATGGGCATCATCCCAACTTACTGGAAAATGGGACTTGTTATTCCTGTTTGGAATGGGAAGGGTGATCGCCTGGATTGCGGTAACTACAGGGGGATAACACTGCTCACCGTGCCAGGTAAGGTCCTTGCTAGGGTCATCCTCAATAAGATCCCTGATCACTTGCTCACTTACCAGCAACCGGAGAAGTCTGGTTATATACCTAAGAAGTCTACCATTGACCAAATCCTTTGACTGAGAGTTCTCATGGAACGTAAACTTGAATATCAGCAAGAATTTCTTTGCAGCCGATGTCAATTTGCGTAAAGTGTTCGACTCGGTTAATCAAGCTGCCCTGTGGGACATCCTGAGACTTTGCAGGATCCCCTCAAAGTTGCTGGATATCATGGCCGGCCTATGGTACTGTGAGTGCTATGCAGAGTGGAGGCAGAACCTCTGTGTTTTTCCCAGTTGATTCTGGGGTTCGTCAGGGGTGTGTTCTGCTCCTACTCTGTTCAATGCTTGTATGGACTGGGTGTTGGGTAAGGTCGTGGGGTCCAGTGGCTGTGGAGCATCTGTTGGTGAAGAAAGATTCACTGATCTTGACCTTGCTGACGATGCTGTGATCTTTGTAGAATCAATGGAGCTCTGAGGGGGGCTCTCAAGAGAATGAGTGAGGAGTCCGAGTGTCTGGGCTTGAGTGTGTCCTGATAAAAACCAAGATCCAGGCCTTTAACAACTTCTTGGGCACAGCCATCAGTAGTGTGTCTGCCTGAGGAGAGAGTGTCGACCTTCAGGAGAGGTTTCCTTACCTCGGCAGTGACATTCATGTCTCTTGTGACTCTTCCTATAAAGTCAGTAGACAGATTGGGAGAGTATGGGGGGGTCATGAGGTCGCTGGAAAGGGGTGTGTGGCACTCCTGATATCTCTGCAAAAGGACGAAGGTCCAAGTATTTAGAGTCGTGGTGCCTCCTGTCTTGCTATATGGTTGCCTCATGGAGTCCCGAATAAGGCAAATTACCTGCACTGTGAGGGAGCGTCAGTTACGGCACTACAGCTTTGGCTCAAAGGACCCTCATTGTTGAGGGCCCGAATGGCTGGACCAGGCCAAGGGGGAACCTGGCTGCGGCATATAGATAGTCATTTCTGGTGGGAGGGACTGGACCGCGGGTCTGCCTGGGGGGATACCAACCAGGATCCCGAGCTGTTTCATCGAGTGGTGGGTGCAGCAATGCGCTAAACCAGTGCATGCTCCACAACCTGACCTGACCTGAATGGCTCATTTTAGGAAAAACACTTAAGCAGACAAAAAGTAAAATATGTTTTTGCATTAGTATTCAAACCTGTGTGCTGGAAACTTTAAGTTTACACAGATGAAATCCAAATACCTAACAAGACCACAACTGCATTAATCTAACCAGCTAATCATTAAAATAAAATCATTAAGCCCAATAATTAAAGTAGGAGTATTGTGAACCTCATGGGAAGTTCTGAAAATAAAGACTAAAGAACATTCCCAAGACATTAAAGGTGAAATAACACAAAAGGAAGTAATATTCAAGTGTTTGTTGGTATAACTATCAGGAAGTGGAAGTTACATGAAATCAACCAATTTACGCAAACAAAAAAAAAGATTTGCGAGAAAAACTCTTTGAAAGTGCTACACAGTTTTGTAGCTGAGACTGGAGTAAAGGTTCACCAGTCCATCAGCATAATACTGGCCTGCATGAAATGGTGGTAGAAAAGAGGCCATAATTCAAACAGAACCATGTGAAAACATGTTGGCAGTCTGCCAATTAGCATTACAATGACATTGAAAAAGGTTTTGTGGTCATATGAGACCAAGACAGAGCTTTACGGCCAAATTTGAAAGAGATATGCTTGGTACAAAATATCACAGCTTATTCCTATAAAAACACCATACCTACAGTGATGTATGGTGGTGGTAGCATTATTTTATTTGGCTGTTTTTCCACCAACAGTGATTTAGCAACTAGAAGAAAAAAAAAGTATGGTGGAAAATATAACAAAATAGTTTAAGAGAACCTGTTCAAAAGGGTGCGTTTATACCATTTTATTACCCTCATCTCAACAGATCTGAATACTCTCATATTAAGAGCAGGTAAATAAAGGACTATTATTATGATCAGACTGAAGCAAAGATTGTAATTTCATAAATGCATATTATCAAAGAGACAAGTGACAACAAGCTGCAAAATCAGTCCAAAATTATTTTGCAACCAAATACCACGTGCTGGAAGACAGGAAATAATTACCAAATATCAGAAAAGAAATAAAATAAAATAAAAAGAATCAAACAACCACACTAACCTTCTTTATCAGTTGGATCTGGAATATTCCATCTTGCTTTTGGGCACATTCCTGTAAGATGGCCATTATCTCCTTACCCACTGGGCCTCCTTCAGTATCTAGAAGTAGTAGGTTAAGGCTGTTTAATGTCATCAGGGTAACTGTATACCGACATAAAGCCAGCTATGGCTAATATCTGTATTCTCCCAAAAAGGTGTAATGCAAGTAAAACAACTGACAAACTCTGACAAACAGTGCTTATACAAATCAAATATTCAAAGAATTTAGGGTTGCTGTGATTAATTAATATAATTGACTACAAATTTTAATCAAAGTGTATTTTCTTAATGAACAAGTTGTCTCTGCCCCTTCCCCACATTGTGCATTAGCATGCTACAACTGTTTGTACAGTTTTTGAGTAGGCCAATTATGGCAGTAGCTACATCACATTCAGCAGAAGAAGGTTTTTCCAAATATCAAGCAAAATTCTCCTCTGTGTAGGTGTATTTCATTGCAGTATGGTTGCCCATTGTGTAAAAAACGGATGGTGTTCCACAACTGCAATAGCTCAATGCAAGAACACCTGAAATTGAAACACACTGACAATATAGCAAAGGACAACAATACTGTACCCACTTTCACTTACTTAGCTATTTGGAAAAAGCTGTTTTAGTGTTGTGAACATCTTTATATTACAAAATTCATACAAGTGACAAAAGTAAAAGCCACATTTCTGTAAGCATAAAAGATAAATTGCTAAATGCACTTGTCAGTTGCCACAATTATTACTTGCGAATGCACTGTAGCAAAATAATGTTTCAATAAAATGGCTAGCTAAATACCATAGACTGGTCTGTTAAATGCACCTGCTAGCTTTATTTGAGGTAGAGTTGCATTTTCACCTTTTACCAGATGCTTATGCCAGGGTTGGCAACTTGTAACTCTTTGTGACCTGGATCTGAAAGAAAACTACTTAACAGGAGTGGTCAAAACTGAGCAGTAATAACATCCTACATAAACATAGGTCAGCTTTATTAAGTTATTTTTTAGCAATTTTCTCCAATTATTAATTTGGAAATGAATCATATTTAATAAACAATCAGGCTGACTCAAAAAGATGTATTTTTCAAAATTTAGCAGAGTTGATCATATATTTGCTTGAATTTTTTTTAGACAACCAGGGGATTTTGCCCCCCGCTCGCTTCGCTCGCCAACCCCCTGGTCAGCGCTACAGGCTATCCTCTTTGTGGTTCTGCCACTCACATATAGGAATATGAATGTGCAATTTAAACAGATTTGAATTTTCATGTGAAGCGTTACATTTGCATCCACGCGACATATAACTGCTCGTGACTGCATTTCGTTTCTTTCTCTCTATTAAATAAAACGAGTTTTTCATGTTTGTCCCTGAGATTTGTTAATTGTCTTTGCAAAAGCTATTCTAACGGGAAACTGTTAACGTTTTAATACGAATGGCATATCAAGATCTCCTTTGGTGTCTAATGTTATCTGCAGGAGACGTACTACATTAACTTTCTTGAATACATCCTATCTACAGCAGGGGTGTCCCACTCCGGTCCTGGTGAGCCGCAGTGGCTGCAGGTTTTCATTCTAACCCTTTTCCTAATCAGTGACCAGTTTTCACTGCTAATTAACTCCTTTTCAATTCATTTTAGTTGCCCTGTTTTTAAGGATTCAGTCATCTGAATTGATTTGTTTCTTCGAAACGAGCTGACAGAGGACCAGGTAAACTGGAACATCAAACTCCAGCCAATTTCACTCCAACCAGTTTCTTAATGAGAAGCCAATTCTTGCTGCTAATTAAAGCTGTTATTGAATATCAGGACTTGTCGTTGCTCTCGTTCTGCCACAGCAGACTGCTGATTTTCTGTTTTTTCTAAGACCACCGTCAAGATGTTTTGGTGACCTGAGCAGACCAACATGACTGAGACCTTCACCTTTCTTTTTTTTCATGTTAGCTGGTCATGTGGTGGACAACTAATGAGTCTGAGTCATATCAATTAAAACTAAGGAAAAACAAGTTAATCAGCAGCAAAAATGGCTCACTAATTAGGAAGATTGTTAGCATGAAAACCTGCAGCCACTGCGGCCCACCAGGACTGGAGTTGGACACCCCGATCTACAGTAATTCGGCTGGTGGAAGACAGGACGGTGTTAACGGTTGTAGATATTCTTCAAGATATTGTAAGTTGTTGCTTTCATCTTCCGCACGATCACCACCAAATGTTTCAGCATAGTCTATTGATACGCGTTTAACCATTTTGCCATGTTACCAATCAACATTTTTGGTGTAAATTAATTTGACTTCCTTGTTTCTCAGTGCTAGGATTTCTAATGTACTCATTTCTTCTGTTGATAACGCTTCGTGATGAAATTCTTCGATAAGATTTGGACATAATACGTCTTCTTTAATTGTGAAGTTAAAGTGAGGAAAACGTTAAGATTTATAAGAGCTGAGAGCACAAGAAGTGTGTCTGACAAAAGCATTCACAAGACTGAGAGGTGAGAGGACCGTGGTCTTCTTTGAAAATGGTTTTAAGTAGGGCGTGACCTGAAAGAATCTAATGGCAAAAGTCACCATCTCGATGGACTTGCTTACAAAGGTTGTAAGTACGACGTGACTTGAAAGAATCTCATGTTAAAAGTCTCCGTCTCAGGGGACTTCATTCCAAAAAGTCTCTTCAAAAGATCACATCTCGTCGTAGGGTAAAAAGTCTCGTCTCCCAAGATTTTTTTATTATAATAGAGAGAAATAAATGTTTAGATTAATCAATTAATTAATAAAATTGATCAATTGAAAAAGATTACTCATTTACAAAATAATCATTTGTGGCAGCCCTAAAGGAATCATTTTTCTCTACCTAAAACTTGTAAGATGCACTAAACTTGTAAGTCTTTCATGGAAAGCATGGTTCAGTATTACACACTAAATATAAAATGATTTCCAATTTAAGCAGTGTTTGTACCTTGAAGTTTTTCAAACGTTCCATCTTCCAGAACAAATGACCCGGCTTTAAATTCCTCCTTCTTCTTCTTCTTTAAAACCATTTTTTCATTCTGCAAAACAAAGCATTCCATTGTTGTTGCTAGATTTTTTTCCCCTTAGACACGTCACACACATCAAAACCTTCCTAAAGAATACAACCTCTTGTAGGGAAGTCTCTTCTATCAAGCTGGCTAGACAGAGAAGTAGTGCATTTATTTTTCTTGGATTTATAATGCCACTTTCTCATAACAGAACCTTCAGTAGATATTGGACACAAAGGAATGTACATACAGTCATGCGAGAACCAATAAACTAGAGCTGTTTTTTGTAAGCAAGAGGTGTACTGCTCCTGATCGATTAAGAAGTAAAGATTACAACCTCACACAACGCTGAGCTATTAGAGAAGCTTCACAGGCCCGGTTTAGTTGTATCTTATTCAATAAACGTCTACTCCAGGTCCATGTCTAGAATGCTAAACACCGCATTCCAGATTTAAAATGTCTGTACAACTGTACTCAATTACAGTCTTACTGCACATATTTTTAACCAATTAAGAGAAATTTTTAGAGATGGTCATGCCGACCATTCCACCCCAGTTAAAGATCATCTGCAAGCTACCTAAAGACATACTGTATTTATATCTCATTTAAGGCCATTTTTCAGAACCATCTTAAAGCATGGTATATTATGACAATGTCACTTATTCAAATTTAGATTAAAGATTAAAACAGAGCAAAGAGAATTGTTCAAAATTATTATGAGTTGCATTTTCTTAAGAGTACACTGAGATTTTGTCTCATACATTGCAGGCTGAAACATTTCCACTCAAAATTGAAACATGTCCAATGTACTGATGTTAACTGAGTGTAACACATTTGTGTTGTGCTTAAAAATAAAGTAATTTTCCACAAATTGCTAATTAAGTAACAGACAAAAACTGAGGAGGTTGCAAATTTGAGTGTAGTTTGCTTTGGGCCTTCAGAGTGGAATATAAACACACTTCAGTGTACACTACTCCTGCTGCCACAGTCTTGTGACATTGTCCCAATAAATTCAGTACATGTATCATCTTTATTCATGTTCCAGAATACTTTTTATATTGAGCCTGAAGTAAATGCAAACATAGTGTCGCAAGAATAGCCCGAAGACATCGAAAAAGGTTTGGGGCGGCCCGTATATTGTGCCCTGGCTGCAAATGGGTAATTCGTATGGAGTTCTTAATCCAAAACAGAACTGATTTAGGATGAGAAATATGGCAGCTTTAAAGGCCGAGACAGGAAGTGATGTTGTTGGGACCGGAAGTGACGTCATCAATGGCACAAGTATCAGAAGTGACGTCGTCAATAGCACTGGTAATGGAAGTGATGTCATCCTAGGTGCCGGAAGCGAGCAGGATTTCCCATGGATGGTCTGCACAGGATTGAGAGAGAACGTCAGTGCAGCTCGCCACCCCCTGGTCTGGCGTGGTACTACTATTATTCAGGCCCTTTAGCTGCCTCCCAATCGCACGCGTGTGACCATAAGTTTATGATATAAAACAGGAGTAAATACACTTGTGACCAGGCTTTGATCAGACATTGTCAGCGACATGTACGTTTACCCATTAAGTCCCTATTCCTAGTTTTTTAGTTACTTATTCAGTGTTATCTTCACCCAGTTTAGCATAGATATGTTCTGTTACAAATTCAATTTTTTATTGAAATCTCACTAACACAAAAATAAAGTAGCAATAATAAGTTTCTTTATAGATTACGTGATTAAAACTCAGCAAAATGTTTCTGAAAACTTATAGACAGTTTTCTATAACACATTCTTTTTTACGTTCTCCTCCTTCACTTCATACTAGAGGAAAATACATTGCCATGCAACTTGGACTCTTATAGTGTTGTCACAAAAGCCAGGAGTTATATCCTACTGTGCTATTCTATGGGAAGTATATTAGTATATACTTTATATATAAATTGTGTTCTCTGCCTTTTACAAGGGCTGACAAATCGCTAGTCTGACCTCCCAGGACTAGCAGTTTTAAATTTTGGGCAACCAAACTACAGACATGCAAAACACGTCAGACTACCAGCTGTTTTGGATCTTTGCTCCTTACAATATTTTCCTGATCAAAAATGATAAAAACAAGACCAAATTCTTTATGTTCAATCTTAACTTTGGTGTCACTTTTAAAGACAGATGGTTATAACGCACCAGACTGATGTTAACCACCATCGAAAGCCTTGTTTATACTTGATGTGTCCACGCTGGTTGCAAGGGCAGCAAAACAAAAAAAAAAAAATATCAGATATGACAACAAGCACTACGTTTTTGCTGAATGCTACGCTCACAAGGTTTTTTTTTTGGGGTTTTTTTTTTTAATACAGAGTGATTCGGGTGTTGTGCCACGTACCCTCAATGGTGAATTTCAAGGAAAGTCTGGCTATGTGGGTACCAGAGTGATGAACGAATGGCTGAATATGATACAATAGGTCATCAAAAGTAAAGAAAGACATGCAAACATATTTGAAGAGCATCTCTTCATCACGTACTGTAGTTCATCCACATTATATTTGCCGTTCCTTCTCCACTTTTAGTTAATGGGTTTACACACAGACACACACACACTTGTGAAAAATATAGTGAGATTGTGCAGTAAGTCTATAAAGCAAGGAAGAGAAACAATGGCGTGAGCTGTAAAGGAACTCGGGCAGCGAAGGCAAGAATGACAAAAGTTAATAATATCCTCTCAACATTTACCGTGATATAAATAAAATAATAAGTAATGCATACAATGTTATGGATTTTAAAAAATACTTAGTGAATTGAATATGAAGACTTTCAGCAAAGACGGGATCTCTGCAGGGAGTGGACAGCATCACAGTCAAGTCAAAGAATGTACTGTGCTGTATACAGAGAGCATCTAGAAACCTCAAATAAAAATGGTCATTTCAAATTTTAGGATTGAAAAGGTGAGAAAGCACAGTAATATTAATCTGTTTACTGTACTAGTGAGCCAGTAATACCTAACAAATGCGATAACCGTTCAACCTGAAAACAAATATGAATACTGATGCAGCAGGTGACTCTTTTCAACTGACATGGCTTACTGCAGCCGAGAAAATGACCTAAGATATTCAGTAGCTTCTCAATCGCATTTGATGGCTTGAATGTTCCAGCAATGCACCTGTATTCAGATTCGGAAATGGACATTAACCTTTCAAAACCAGGGAGCTATACTCCACTGCAAACATCCATCCATCCATTATCCAACCGGCTATTTCCTAAGTACAGGGTCACAGGGGTCTGCTGGAGCCAATCCCAGCCAACACAGGGTGCAAGGCATGAAACAAACCCCGGGCAGGGTGCCAGCCCACCACAGGGCACACACATACACACACTAGGGACAATTTAGGATCGCCAATGCACCTAACCTTGTCTTTGGACTGTGGGAGGAAACCGGAGCACCCAAAGGAAACCCACACAGACAAGGGGAGAACATGCAAACTCCACGCAGGGAGGACCCGGGAAGTGAACCCAGGTCTCCTAACTGCGCCACCGTGACACCCTACACTGCAAACAGATCTTGCTTTATGCAGCCATAGCAAGAGCATGAGATGAACCTTATAAAACACCATTAACTGATATGTACTCTGCGCTCCTAATAGGTATACTGGAGGTTGTGAAAATGCTCCTTATATTAGTTCAAAAATTGCAGAGTGTAAACACGCTTTTTCAGGCCTAAACCTCATCTTTAATAACATGAGGACCCTCTTAGTGGTCCAAGCATGACAAATGTTAATGCAGCTGCATACAAAGATCTAGGGAAGCCAAGAGAGGACATACAATATCGTTATTTTTTTTTTTTTTGATTGTCTCCTCGAGATAACAGACTAGTTTTGACGAGATGTCTGCAGTAACTGCAGTGGAAAATGTGGTTAACATCCACTCATGCACGGGAAAAAAATACCGTTGAATACCGTGAAACCGGTATAATTTTGAAAAATACCGTGATATAGAATTTTGATCATACCGCCCAGCACTACCTGCAGTGTCACAAAACATATTCTACCCAGTGTAGCAAAAACGAGCAGTCCTTTTGAAAAGAGCCATGTAAAGAGCAAAGAAGTCATTCTGGCTCCCTGCATCAGAGCAATAATATTTATTTGTCTTGAAACTGATAAAAAGTCAAAGCCAGGAGATTGTGCAGTAGGGGAAGACTGTCAAAAGAGCAAACATAAGCAGCAGAATGATCGGCAACAGAATTCAACAAACAAATGGAAAAAAAACATCATTTTGAACCAAACAGAATATCAAGTTTTTAGGCAGCTTTTTCTCAGAGCTTCTATTTGATTTACAGTTCTGGGCTCCCAGCCCTAGAAACAAAAATAATAATAAGCAGTTACTGTTTTGTTTTTCTTTTATTTATTACTTCTTAATAACTTTCTTTTTCTTTCCGTCTAACAAAAAACAGTCACAGAATACCTTGACTCCAGAGTTGCAACATGTGTTTGCTTAATATACAAGAAGGCTCCAAAAACTTCCCATGCATGACTCATGCAGTAAACAGCAACCACATTATAACAAGTCACTGCTGCAGCTACAACAAATGACATTACCAGAGCACAATCCTGCAAATGTCAACAGGCAAAGAGGAAAAGTTGGACGGGCCAAAACAGTCACACACACAAAAAAAAAAAAAAACCATGAGAAAGTGTTCAAATGTCACAAAAATATTACACAACAGACACAGATCCTCCAGCAAGCAGAAACCCAAAAAGTGTTTCAAACTGTATAATTTACAGACAGTATCTGATCAAAAGAATCATCATTCCTGTTTCAAGGTTCTTCTGTGATAAATGTGGTACTAAGTACAATTGCCAACCATTGTCAAAAACTTCTAACTACATGATGGCAAGGAATAATTAATGTAACTGTGTTTCAAAAGATTCTACCCGTTCCTATTGTAACATTAAATTTGAAGTGACTTTTTATATGAAAACTTCAAAATACTATTGTGGAGAAACATGGAAAAAGACAAAAAAAAAAAAAAATCTAAAAATAAATCATATTATATATATTACCACTAACGGCGCACTGCTATAACGATAACATGCAGTGAATACAAATACACTTGACTAGTTTTCATCCTCTTTCTTCCTCTGTACGTTTATCATTCATTTGCTCAGAGGTTGATGCGCTTGCTCCTTCCTGAGCAGCTCTTCTTTTCTCCACTTTATCAGCCCGCTTCTTCACTTCTTTCGTCGGCAACTTTTCGCGTTAAAACTGATCAAGTCAGTGTTTGTGTTGCAATTACTTAGTACGTTTTCTTTAATTTTTCACTTAAGCTGGCACTTAAGTCTTCAATCTGCCTCAAGAATGATTTAAGATATGAAGAGGTAGGGGAAGAGACGACGAAGGTGGTAGGGATGAGAACGGCACCCGTACGCATGCACCGCATGGCCGCTGCCAGGAGTTGATAGTACAATAAAATAAAAATAAAAAGAGGACTAACCTTGGAGGCAAATCATCACCCTAGAAGTGGATAGCAGACGTCACGTTGTATATGTGTACCAAGTTTCAGGTCAATAGGTCAAACGGTTTGCGAGTTACAGGTGATTTAAAATCCAGGACAGACTCTTGCCAACTCGCTGTATTCTGGGATTAGCAAATCCCTGATGCGCAGGTTACAGTTGGTCCAGAATGCTGCCGCTCGCTTTCTGGTTGGGGCAAGAAAGTCTGACTCTGTTTCTCCTATTTTAGCTTCTTTACACTGGCTGCCTGTCAGTTTTCGAATTGATTTTAAAATCTTATTGCTAGTTTATAAATCGTTACATGGGCTTGCTCCTGCCCGTTTACCTGAATTGTGTGTTTTACACCAGCCATCGAGACTGCTTAGATCTTCTGGTCAGTTATCTCTTGTTGTCCCTCGTACTAAGTGTAAAACTAAGGGGGACAGACAGGGCTTGTGCTGCTGCTGCTGCTCCTCGCCTGTGGAACTCTTTACCTCGTCACATAAAGGAGTCGTCTACAATTCAAAACGAGATTGGAGACTCATTTCTATTCACTTGCATTCCGTAACCTTCAGTAATACTGATGGTTTCCTCATTGTGATTATGTAACATTACATCTATTCATTATTTACAGTATTTTATTTATGTTCTTTTATTTCATTTCTGTTTATGTTATTTGTGTTAATTGTATGTTGTTTTTCTTCTTTTATTGTAAAGCACTTTGGCCACAGCATTCCTATGTTGTTTTAAATGTGCTATATAAATAAACTGACAAGGACATTGACAAATGAACAGCTGCGGTAGCATTTTATATAAGAAGATGACAAACAACAATCTAATGAAAAAGGAGCCATAACAGTGCTGACTGACACACTTGTGCTGAATAAATGTTTTGCAAGGAGAAAAAGAATTCATGATCACTCAAATTTCAAAAACTATTGAATTGTGACCCCCATAGAGCTGGAAGTGGCAGAGTTAAAGATGCTAAGATTTAACTTGGGTGTGATGAGGGTGGACAAGATTAGAAATGAGCACATTAGAGGGTCAGTTCAGGTGGGAGGCAAAGTCAGAGAGGCGAGATTGCGTTGGTTTGGACATGTGCAGAGGTGACATGATGGGTATTTTGGGAGAAGGATGTTAAGGATAGAGCTGCCAGGCAAGATGAAAAGAGGAAGGTCTAAGAGAAGTTTTATGGATGTCATGAGAGAGGACATGCAGGTGATGGGTGTCACAGAGCAAAATGACGAGGACAGGAAGATATGTAAGAAGATGATCCGCTGTGGCGACCCCAAACGGGAGCAGCCGAAAGAAGAAGATAATCTTGAATTATGCTGTGAGAATGTGAGGCAATTTTCCGGCTTTTTTTTTTTTTTACTCTGTATCAAATGATGATTTTGCAGGAGGTGTTATTTAAAAGTTAATCAGAATTAAGCAGAAATGTGTGTAAATACGATTAACAAATTTGTTCTGCGAACGGGAAGCTAATTTAGAGGCACTTGCTCATGTGTCTTCTGCATAGGTTTTTGATTAGGAACTTGACCCTTAGCAAGAAGCTGGATGAAAACACTCGGGAGGACTGATAATCCAAAATATCCATTATCTGAAACAGTTTGCCCATTACAAGCTACCGGGGGAGCTGGATACTATTCATGTCAGTAGTTAACTGCAAGCAGTAACCCTCTGGAAGGGACATCAGGGACAACTGCAAAGCACGCCCAATCAAACAAGGCCAAGGCCATACATTATTTTGCAATGATGACGAAAATCAGAGTACCAGGATGTGCAAAATCTAACTTCACAGAAATCTGGACCTAATGAGTATTCTAGGTATATGTTTTTGGGCTGAAGGATGATACAAAGCAGACTACATTATGCCTAATGGGGTCCTTGTTGAGAAGCCAATCCGTACGATCCCTAACTTATTGCAGTTTTGTAAGATGTAATATACTAGTCTGCCAAGGAAAAAAGGAGATGTGCATAAGAGATGTCAGAATTTCCCCTTCACTTTAAACTCTCGGGTTATATTGCAGCAACAGATCCACAAAACTGGCAGACACAGACGTCTGTCATAGTTTCCTACAGTTGACTTCCATTGCACAGCGCCAAACTAAGTCCGATGACACTGAGGCTTGGAAAGAGCTCACATAAAATCATTTGACCATAATGCAACATGGACTGGCAGAATGCTCAAAATCTTTTTTCAATTTAGGATTCATATCCTGATGAATCACTTCTAAAAACCAAACCACGGGGCTTGATCGGGGTATCAAGTTTGCCCTCCTCCAAGTCTGCCAAACAGCATCATTCTGGAACTTAACCACAACAGTCACGTGAAAATCCTCGCCTCCTCTGGACTCCTACAAAGCCTCAGCCCTAAAAGTTGCTGGCCGAACGAAAGCCACTGACCCACGCACACCGGTAACACGCTGGCCTCAATCCCAACTATTTTTCATTGTATTTAGCAAAGCTTTAAAATGCACACGTGACATTATTTGCGTGACACCGTAACCTTAAAATACTGGTTATCATCGAACAGGACTTTCCATTCACCCACCTAGTGTTTCAAGACTGCTATCGTGGTTCCAGGTTCTAAAGGCAGAATACAATCCACAGACAGACTTCACTCGGCAGCCATATCTCCCACGTGTGCGACTTCAGTTCCGACACTGCGCGTCTCATTTCCCTGCAGATCTGATTGGATGAGTAAACGCCTGCTCCGCCTACTGCTTACTAATTCACTTGTTAATTGGCCAAATGACCCGTCAATCCAATGAGCGCTTGTTCTTGTGACGCCTACCCGCTCCGTGAACCGATTGGTCAATTGGAATTTATTTTCCGCCCCATACTTTGTGCCTGTTAGGTGGGAGAGTTCTGGTTTTTGGAGAAAGTTTGGGAACCGGGAAAGCCCAGTCAATATGAGTGACCCCCGACAGGACTTGCTTGTGGAGTATCCCCTCGATGACAGCGGTTCCGGGTAAGTGTGTGGGGAAGGCAAAATAAGGGATGGTGCGCGCATCGCATCGTTACCAGAGCTATGCTAACGGGAGTGACTATGCGGGAAAAATAGATGGGCATTGGGAGCGTGCAGCTAACTATGAAGCTTCCTGGCACATAGAGATGAGCATCTAACGGAATCACTGGTCATATATCAAGAGAATCAAAATACTCCCAATTTTATCGTGGCAGTGAGACGGCGGTGAAAAATGATTAGAAGTGGAGGAATCTAAAGTGTCTGGGAATAAGTGAAAGTCACGAGAGCAGAGTGGGTTACTCGCCACGAACAATTCTACGGGAGTAAAATGCAGTAGCCATTTAGATCACATAACGTAGGTGTAAACAAGATATAAGAAACTAGCGGGGAGAACAGCTCAGATTACTTAATTAACAAAAGGCATATGAGATCGAGAAGGTTACACATAGTCCCTGTAATAATGAAGAAAATCTGAGTGCTTAGAATTCCAGACAAAGTTGGAGTCCGACTCCTCAATGAGAAGAAATCTTCAGATACTCAGAAGTTGAGTTAAGAAAGCCAGATAAGCAAAAGACAAATTTCTGAGAATATTAACATCACAGAATTTCACTGCAGTCACTCTTGTGCTGTCTAATGATACACATTACAAAGCCACTTCTAATAATGGCTAGTCATCTGTTAAGTACCTATAAGATCTAAGTGAATCAGTACTGGGGATTCAATAGAGTCAAAGGTCAAGTTTCAGATGTCCTTAAAAAGAAAGAGCAGGGAATTGCTGGGTGTGGATAATGATAAATTGTTACACTGTGTAATTTGGGTCATGAAAAACTGTTAGATAAAATACAATTCAGTGTAAGAGATTACCAGCTAATCTACGGAATCAAATGGAAAGTTTTAATAAGATGTGAAGGTCTCAGTGTTTTAACATAAAGATTAACTTGGTAAGATAAAGCTGAATGCATAATGCAGAAATGAAAAACGTACATTGTGTGGTGGCACTTTGAGTTTGCATTTGGTCACTCTATTTCAAATAGTGTCAGAAGTCAAAAAGTATAGAACTCTGACCATTTCTCTGGTAACACCTTAAAGTTAAATATACTTATTATTAAACAAAATGAAGACCACCGTATTATTATCATTTTGTTTATTATATAGCAAGCCGAAATTATTTCAAGGCAATTCTTTGAATCTGTTTAGTGGGAAAAAAATATATAACGTTCTTCTTATTCCAGTTCATCTGGTTTAGGCCAAGAGACTATCTGGGCAACACTGGCCACAAGGCAGCAAATTAGCCCTGGAGATGATAGTCCATCTCAGGGACCAATCACACAGGCTCACACTCATATAGAATCACCATTCAGAAAAGAAACGTCCCTTTTTCAGGACTGTGTATTTCAACAATAATGTTTTAAAAATCCAAATAACTTTACAGATCTTCATTGTAAATTGTTTAAACAATGTTTTCCATGCATGTTCAATTAACCATAATCAATTAATTAACATGCACCTGTGGAATGGTCGTTAAGACCTTAACAGCTTACAGAAAGTAGGCATTTAAGGTCACAGTTCTAAAAACGCAGGACACTAAAGAGACTTGTCTACCGACTGTGAAAAACACCCAAAGAAAGATGCCCAGGGTCCCTGCTCATCTGCGTGAACGTGCATTAGGCATGCTGCAGGGAGGCATGAGGACTGCTGATGTGGCTAGGGCAATAAATTGCCATGTCCACACTGTGAGACGCCTAAGACAGCGCTACAGGGAGACAGGAAGGACAGCTGATCATCCTCGCAGTGGAGGACCACGTGTAACAACACCTGCACAGGATCGGTACATCCGAATATCACACCTGCGTGACAGGTACAGGATGGCCACAACAACTGCCCGAGTCACACCAGGAACACACAATCCCTCCATCAGTGCTCAGACTGTCCGCAATAGGCTGAGAGAGGCTGGACTGAGGGCTTGCAGGCCTGTTGTAAGGCAGGTCCTTACCAGACATCACCAGCAACAACGCCGCCTATGGGCACAAACCCACCTTTGCTGGACCAGACAGGAGTGGCAAAAAGTGCGTGAGTTTCTGCATGACAGCAATGTCAGTGTTCTGCCATGGCCAGCGAAGAGCCCAGATCTCAATCCCATTGAGCACGTCTGGGACCTGCTGGATCGCAGGGTGAGGGCTAGGGCCATTCCCCCCAGAAATGTCCAGGAACTTGCAGGTGCCTTGGTGGAAGAGTGGGGTAACATCTCACAGCAAGAACTGACAAATCTGGTCCAGTCCATGAGGAGGAGATGCACTGCAGTACTTCAAGCAGCTGGTGGCCACACCAGATACTGACTGGTACTTTTGATTTTGAGCCTCCCTTCATTCAGGGACACATTGTGAAACATTTTTAGTTTATGTCTTATGGTGTTGACTCTTTTAGTGTTCATACAAATATTTACACATTAAGTCTACTGAAAGTAAAAACAGTTGAAAGTCAGAGGACGTTTCTTTTTTTGCTGAGTATATATATATATATATATATATATTATATATATAACTCTGAATCAGTTCATGGCTGGGATGGGAATCAGCACCTCTGAATCCGAGACCATGGTCCTCAGCCAGAAAAGGGTGGAGTGCCCTCTCTGGGTTGGGGGCGAGATCCTGCCCCAAGTGGAGGAGTTCAAGTATCTCGGGGTCTTGTTCACGAGTGAGGGAAGAATGGAGCTGAGATCGACAGGCAGATTGGTGCGGCATCCACAGTGATGCGGGCTCTGCATTGGTCTGTCGTGGTGAAAAAAGAGCTGAGCCGTAAGGCAAAGCTCTCAATTTACCAGTCAATCTACATTCCTACCCTCATCTATGGTCATGAGCTATGGGTGTGTATATATATATATATATATATATATATATATATCTCCATCCATCCATTTTCCAACCCACTGAATCCAAACACAGGGTCACGGGGGTCTGCTGGAGCCAATCCCAGCCAACACAGGGCACAAGGCAGGAACCAATCCTGGGCAGGGTGCCAATCCACTGCAGGACACACACAAACACACCCACACACCAAGCACCCACTAGGGCCAATTTAGAATCGCCAATCCACCTAACCGGCATGTCTTTGGACCATGGGAGGACACCAGAGTAGCCACGCAGAGACGGGGAGAACATGCAAACTGCACGCAGGGAGGACCCGGGAAGTGAACCCGGGTCTCCTAACTGCGAGGCAGCAGCGCTACCTACTGCGGCTCTATGCCGCCCCGTCTTTATAAATACATTTCATTTTTTGCAGTGTAGTTTATTTTATTGTGTTAGATTTTGTGCTTTTGTTGAATTTCTTTGTTGCTACTAGATATGTAATCATTGTGTAGTGTGCTGAGGTCATTAGAGGAAATGTGCTTAATAAAAACAAACCGAATGAAGACCTCCCTCTGAAATGGATGATCAAGCAAGGAAGACACTAATTAGAGAGACAACATGACTGCAGTATGTCTTTATGAGAAAAACTGATTAGTTGGTGTATTTAATAATAATAATAATTCTTTGCATTTATATAACGCATTTCTCACTGCTCAAAGCGCTCAGTAATTGCAGGTTAAAGGCATTGCTCAAGGGCCCAACAGAGCAGAGTCCCTTTTGGCATTTACGGGATCCGAACCGGCCACATTCCAATTGCCAGTGCAGATCCCTAGCCTCAGAGCCACCACTCTGCCTCAATCATTCAATCTGACACTCGAAGTGCCTCAAAATTCCTTTCCAGTCTGTCCGAGGGTGACAAGAAATGAGAGCTGATACAAAAAGAGGTATACACATTAAGTCTCTACTGTACAAAACAACACTGAGAACGTTCTGAAGCTACATGATTTAAAAATACTAGCCAACCCGCAGTGTACCATACGCCGCATAATCAGGCCGGTTTTTTAATGATTTTTAAGCACAGGGAGAAAATTAACATTTGAAAAATCGGTAATGTAATAAAGCAGCAAGAAAAGCAACATTGTAACAATGCACGGAACGAACCAACATACAATCGTCCGTGACTGAAAACTGGCGGACCGCCATCATGCCCTGCCTGGTCATGTGCCCACCTCCAACTCGTCACTTGAGTCGTTGTCGTCTTTGCACAGTCCACATGCACCTGTGACTCACGTAGACTTTTCATTGCTCTGTGCGGTTTTGGCTGCTTTTCTATATATAATCCACCAAGACACCCGACCACGGTAGTAGCGCGAATTGCTGTATGTAGCGTGTAAAACAGTTTGCTATGGTGCATGCGGTCGTGCGTCGTAACTGAAAACTCGGTTTTTAAAGACTGCTTACTTCATTGTGTTTTAACCTCAGTTGTAAAGGATTGTTTTAAGGATCCCATGGGATACCCCTCGCAAACCGTTTTACACGCTGCATATGGCGATTCACCTCCGCGAGAAACATGCTTCTAGGAACAGTCAACGTGGCTCGGAAGTGCATGTGGCCTCTATGACAGATGAATATAAATGACGCTGTTTTTTCTGTGTCATCGCGTCCGAGTTGGTGGGCGTGGCTCTGCGAGTTGTCGTCGTATCCAATGGTCTTGGAGTTGGTGGGCGTGGCCATAGGTGTCTTACTTGTTGGCGGCTTAGTGAATCAACGCCCCTTCCGGCGTGCTTTCCATGGGTGTCTTGCCTTAGTGAATTATATATATAGATATTAATGAAAGTTTTTATTTTTCCAAAATACCAGTCGAGTTTGTCACCCAAATGGCACTGTAAAGCATGGCGTGAGCAGCATTCTCTCTCCTTCGAAGAGAATCTCTTTAGCAGAGACCGGAGTGCTTGTCTTGATAGAAGGCAAACTAGACAGAGCAGAGGACAGAGCGATTACTGCTAAAACTCTACTGAGGCAGAAAATGTGAATGGAGAACAGCACTTTAGTGAAGCAAAACCCAGAGTTTAGATTACATCCTGGTTTCACTGTGTTATTGTGCTGCATTTGATTTGTGAGATTGTATGGGAGGTCTTGTTTCTGTAGAATTTGATTTAATTTCTAAAATACCTAAATGTGTGTGGATTAGGTTTGCAGTGCCAATTACTTACGGCAGCACAAATGTCATAAGCTAGAGGCCTGTAAGAGTCTCTTTCTATCACAAATCTTTGGTAAAAAGAGACTTTCTATGGGCATCATATTAATCGGCCTTCATTTTACATCACAAATTCGCGAAGGTTCTCGTACAAAGCACATATGTAATACAAAGGTTGGTGGAGACTGCACTGTATGCTGAGTGGTACAGTGACGTAGTTGTAAGCACAAAGATTCAGCTTTGTGGGTTCAGTTGCCATGCCAAGTCACCATCTGTGGGGTGTTTGCATTTTCTGCCCATGTCGGCATTGGGGTTTCCTGTGGGTGCTCCAGTTTTCTTTTCACATCTCTAAGTTTTACACGTTAGGTGGATTGGTGATTCTAACCTGGCCCAGTGTGAGTGTGGGTATGTGTATATTAGTGGTATTTCGTGAGTTGTTTCCTGCTTTATTTCCAGTACTACCAGGATAAGCTCTGACCCTGACTTTCTCCAGCCAACCCACATGTTTAATTAAGAAGGTTTGAGAATGTTTTGTTACTCTGTACACAGCAGCGGTCTGTCCATCATGTGCAGGGATGTTGTCAAGCCAGCCTGTGTACAGCAGGATCTGTGTCATATATATAGGACAGGGACCAAATTGCTTATATTTATGTTTACTTTCCATAATGATGAGGTTCAGGACCAGAGACAAATTAATATACATGAATGGTCAGGCTATGTGTTTAATAAAAGAGGTCTGTCATTGTGTCAGTTTGAGTACTCAACAGGTTTTAATATGTAAACAAGAGCGCGTAACCAGTCCATTTATTGACTAAATTAGCCCCAGGACTGAAATTCTCTCTGAAAAGCTGTTTAAAAAAGAAGGAGGTTGCACTTGCTTTAGCAGCTATGCATCCAGCTGTATTTTGGTTTATCAGATACTGTACTTGAGAGTGAGGCAAGAAGGAATCTGCTGCGGGCTGGGCTCAAATGAAAGGCCTCTTTGTGGGAAGCCTGCGGAGGCCAGTAAGGGGCTGCTAGTGGTTCTGATGTCTACCACTGAATAAAATGGAAGAGGCTGTTTTAATGAGTATGTGCTTTTCTGGCAGGCCTTCAGACCCACTGTCCGGCATCGACTGGAAGGAGAGGTGTATGACGCTGGAGGCGCAGCTCCTGAAATTTCGTGTGCAGGCCTGCAAAATCCGTGAACTTCTCGCAGAAAAGGTAAACTTGCGTCCTCTGAAGTCAAGTTATCTCAACTTTGTTGTTTCTAAGAAGAAAAAAAATTGATTTTGTTACATCAGAAAGCAAAGTCCTTTTCTATCAGACCTGTTTTTTCAGTAATGGGGGAGGACTCCTGCTTGTGCCCCATGGGATGATACATTTTCTATTCATCTCGTTGCCAAAGCATTTCCTGTCACGTCCATTCTCTCCAGCTGTTCAAATTCACATCCTCTGGGTTAAATAGCCTTCTGTCCAGTCCTCATGGGTTCGCTATTGTGTCTGAGTGCATCCACATAGCTTAAAGTGATAGGGGAGGCCCATCCTTCAACATTGTTATGAGAAAATGGCCGTTGATTTGTACCAGTCTTCTTAGTTTAGTTTCAGCATGCCCCGCATAGAGATTGTGGTTGCAAACATTACACAGAATATAGTTGTGGGTTTATTTTTGCCTCAAGTCTTTCTCCCCTAAATATAACCTTTTGGCTTCTCTCTTCTGCTGTACAGCCTGGGATATTTAAACTATTATAGCATCATGCTTCCCCTCAGGACAGCCTCTTCTTTTCTCTACAGCATTAAGCACCACTCAATGTAGTTTAATATCCACTCATTTTATTAATCTCATGTCTACCACCTCATAACTCCATGCAAATTCTCCCCTGCTCCAACCACAATAGCCTGCTGTCCATTCTTCCCTATTATACACAACTGCGCACTTCTCAGTATAGTAATGTATGCGCTTTCATCACTATAATCTCATGTCTATGACGCCATTGCAGGTTCATGTCCAGCTTTCTGAATCCAGCAGGGGGCACTAGCTCTCTGGTTGAAATAAGTTCTTTTGTAATTGTGGCATGTTATATAACCCGAAATTATATAGATATAATATAAAACAGCGATACCCCTCCCTTAGTGATACGGCGGTAAGAAATCACATAGGAGAAATAACTTAGCTTTCTTTAATGACGGTTTACGTGGCATAACAGACGAGGAATCCATGACAAGACCTTTCGGGTAGTGTGTATAGAGTCTGCCATTTTCGTTGCTGTGCTGGAAGGATTTTCTGGATCGGATGATGTTGTCTCCCATCCGTCCGTCAGCTTCAAAGGTGTGCCGGACAATGTTCTAAGGCTTTGTGCTCTTTCTCCATGTGCAGACCCCTACTTAGGTAAATCATGCCATTCCAAACAAGGAAGAGAAGATCCAATGTCATGCTGACTCTGACACACAGAAATAGCACAATGCCCATTTCGCAGCTGTCCCTTTCTTGTCTTCTAATGCTTGCCTAGCAGTTCTAAATGATGAGCCCCCGTGTGCTAAATCCGCCCTTGTGTTACATGTGAGTGGATTTATAAAATATTTTTTGTACAGAGCACAGTGGCATATTAAACTTATGTACTTATTACACTTTCCCTAATGAACAGGTGTATTCCCACTTTCTCATTCTTATTTTATGTCCAATCATCCCTACCATACAGCACTGGGCACCTCTCAGTTCAGAGTCATATCCTGTATTTTTTTTGTAGTTCTCTTGTTTTTGAACTCGGTATGTCTATTCTTCCCCCTAACAGCATAGTCCTATACCAACCTTTCTCATGATGGTCTCCTGATCATTTACCCAGCTGTATAGCCTATTGTCACCCCATATATATTCTTTTAACTGTTCTCATTAAAGCTGCTTTTGTATACCAACATCATGTACAATTTTTCTACCACTAGTATCAGTATAGCATCGTAACCAATCTTCTATGCAGGACATCTTCAAATTTGTTCCCATTCAGTACACTGTCAAATTAATCCTTCCAGTCAGCCTCATGTCAGCCTTCTATATTTGCCCACACGGATACTGATTCACCTTCTTCTAAAATAGGGTATCTTGTCCACTGTCTGTCACTGCCGCTTTAAATTTATTATTCAAGCATACAGCCAAACACACCCAGATTGGCAAAACCTAATGATTACCCATTTTATGATAGTCTTACACACCCAGCATAATTGTATACACTCTCCACAACTATATAGCTTGTGAGGCTAACTCACAAGTATAGCCTTATGTTCACATTTTTCTTTACCTTAAATTTTTAGGGTGTGTAAAATTGCACATTTGTAATTGTTAAGAGTGTGTTGTCCATTTTGCTCAGTGTGATTGTGTTTGAGTGTTCTGTGTACACCAGTAACAGCGCACTGCACAAATACACTTGACTTGAGCATTCCCAGTTTTCATCCTCTTTCTCAGTACGTTTAGCATCCGTTTACTCAGAGGTTGATGCACATGCTGCTTCCTCCATGAGCAGCTCTTCTTTTCGCCACCCTAGCAGCCCTCTTCTTCTCTTCTTTTGTCGGCATTTTTTTGCATTAAAACTGATTAAGTCAGTGTTTGTGTTGCAACTACTTTGTACATTTTTTTTTAATTTTTCACTTAAGCTGGCACTTAAGTCTTCAATCTGCCTCAAAAATGATTTAAGATATGAAGAGGTAGGGGAAGTGACGGCGAAGGTGGTAGGAATGAGAACGGTGCCCCTATGCATGCGCCGCATGGCCGCTGCCGAGAGTTGATTCTACAATTAAATAAAATAAAAAGAGGAATAACCGTGGACGTCAATCATCACCCTGAAAGCAGATAGCAGACGTCACGTAGTATATGTGTACCGACTATACTTTCTGAGAAGGTTGGCATCCTTCAACATCTGCAATAAGATGCTGCAGATGTTCTACCAGACGGTTGTGGCGAGTGCCCTCTTCTACGCGGTGGTGTGCTGGGGAGGCAGCATAAAGATGAAAGACGCCTCACGCCTGGACAAACTTGTTAGGAAGGCAGGCTCTATTGTAGGAGTAAAGTTGGACAGTTTAACATCTGTGGCAGAGCGACGGGCACTAAGCAAACTCCTATCAATCATGAAGAAACCACTGCATCCACTGAACAGTGTCATCTCCAGGCAGAGGTGTAGCTTCAGTGACAGACTGCTGTCACCGTCCTGCTCCACTGACAGGCTGAGGAGATCGTTCCTCCCCCACACTATGCGACTCTTCAATTCCACCCTGGGGAGTAAATGCTAACATTACTCAAAGTTATTGTCTGCTTTTTTATTTTTATTGTTTTCATTTTTATTACTATTTAATTTAATATTGTTTTTTGTATCAGTATACTGCTGCTGGTTTATGTGAATTTCCCCTTGGGATTAATAAAGTATCTATCTATCTATCTATCTATCTATCTATCTGTACTAGATTTTAGGTCAATAAGTGAAACGGTTTGTGAGCTACAGGTGATTTAAAATCCTGGATAGACAAACGAACAGCCATGGTAGAATATTATATATAAAGCAAAGCCCCCTGCTCGTTTCGCTTGCCCACAGGCACGCTTTGCGCCTCTGCCACTCGTGTTGTGAAAAGGGTGGGGGACTGAACGCACCGAGCTGCGTGTTCTGCTTGTCACGCTGCACGTCGATCATTTAAAAGCCTGTACAGCAGCTGTCTTCGCTTTGCCTGCCCGCCCCTCCTCCACTCTATCACCAGCAACTTCACGTCTCTGCCGCTCACGTTGCGAAGGCGGGGGGCTGAACGCACTCAAAGGAGATGCGGTTGGATCATCTGCTGGCTTGCTGCTGCCGAGCTGCGTGTTCTGCTTTTCTCACTGCGCGTCGATCATTTAAAAGCCTGTACAGCAGCTGTCCTTTTGTCTCACTGCTTTATTTTGCGGGATGTCAAAGTGTCTCTCCAAGATGATCACGTCTCGACACAAGATTTTTTTTTTTTATATATAGATAGATGTGTAATATGCTTTTGTGGGGGCCTATTGTGCTTGTTCTTATACTGGGGACAAAGTTTAGAAGATTTTTTTCTGGAAAGTCATATGAACAGAGGAGGAGGTTAGGAGCAGCGCTGATAGAGCGGATTGCCGCACCCACCACATGATAAACTAACTCAGAATCCCAGATTAGGACCCGAGTGCAGCCAAGCGACGGGTGACACCTCAGTACCACACTACTTCAGGTGGGGTGGAACAGTGTGAGGTTTTTTTATGGTGGTTGGAGTGCCAATTCTGCCACAACCCCCAGGTTTTCCCAGCAGATTGGAGGGCCTACATGCAGGGCTGGATGCAGATTAACGTAGCAGGGCTTTAAAAGTGTAGCTATTTGTATATTGGTTACGAATGCGTTTTGTGTTTTTATGAATGTAATTTTGTCAGTGATTCTTTTCTGTCCCTGGTAAAGTTTGCCTAAATGAGCAAGGCCGCTTGTTTATTGTGTGGTAATGTGTGAATGTTTTTTTTTTTTTTTTTTTTTTCTTCAAGAATAATTGTGTTGTTGAGCACGCACTTGCGTCTGTGCTCTTTTAAGTATGAATAATACTGTCGTGTTGTGTCTTTATTTGTGAATCATAGTTGTGCTATGATATGTATGATTTGTAGTTATTTATTTTTATATGTGCTTGCATGCATGTTTCCTTATCACTTCCCTGTCCTTGTGTGTCTCCTCCTCTATCTTATTCCCACCCTCATAATTTGGACTGGAATCCTAGGAATGCAGTGGGTGAGCTGGAAGCCGACTTTGTCTGAGTGTTTGTGAGAGAGACTGTCTTTGCTGCATGCTGCCTTTTTAGCACTGCTCTCCTTATCCAAACATGTCAGTTTTGACTAGCCGAGTGACGCTGTGGAGTGGGGAGCATAGGTTTGTTGGGTTCAGCAGAGAGAAACCCTTAAAATAAAATGTATGTGGATTTAGTCTCGGGCCTCCTATGTAAACAGAGAGAGGAAGTGGGAGCATTTCCTTCAGTCCAGAGGCCCCTTTTTCACAAAGAGAGAATGGTGACATTTCCATTATACTGTACCAGAGCAAAGATGTAGGGGACCCTAGTACTGCCCAAACAAGGACATAGCTCAGCTATTCAATCAGGCCCTATAAAAACATACTTGGCACAAAGGGGTATCCAGTCCTGGGACCCACTGTCACAGATAACAGGTAAATTAGGTGTAATGAACTACCAAAAATCTGTCTAGTAGAGAGGCCCTTTTAATAAAAATGATATAAAGAAGGACACAAGATGGAACTAGCTATTGTATGATGTGACTCTGGGTGTAAAAATATACCTTTTCCTGTTGGACTGTTTTGTGACAGTACTCCTTTATATTTCATGCAGGTAAAATAGGCTCTCTTCTTGACATTTCATCTGAGAAAGGGGTAGAGTAACAGCGTCATACCATGTTTGAATTTAAAACGTCCACTTCAGTTTCGTTTATTTCGTAGTCATCAAATAGCAACTGTAAGAGTAGTAGTGGGTGTTGTTGTAGCAGCCTGCTCAACATGGAATTACACTGTGTGCACAATTATTAGGCAAGTTGTATTTTTGAGGATTCATTTTAATATGGAACAAATACAGTGCTATCAGTCAAATCCAAAATGTTAAGAAACCTGAATGTTTTACAAAGGAAATGTGAGTGTGAACATCATCAGGAGAATATATATGTGTGCACAATTATTAGGCAACAATTAGTGTGCAGAATTATTATGCAACTAAAGGAAAAATGAAAATTTTCCCATCTCACTTGTTTATTTTCATCTGTTAAAGTGAGAATAATAAACACACAACTCAAAGTTTACAAATTAAACATTTCTGACATTTCAAAAAAAAAAAAATCAGTGACCAATATAGCCCACCTTCTTTTCAATAACAGACATAAGCCTTCCATTCATGGAGTCTGACAGTTTCTTGAACTTTTCGCTTGCGGTACCGATGTATTTATGCAAATCCAACAGAGTGGCTGTGGGCCAAGAGCGGGGTGGCGGGGCCTTCCTCATTCCCTCACCAGCCTCCGTTCGAGTCGGTCTACTTCTCGCCACGTGTTGGAGTGCACCTCGCCTCCGCTTAGCTAGCGATACCTGTTTCAACAGACATTATCATGTACAGATTGTTAAGGAGTAACGGGCGACGTTTTTGAGAGAGAGATCAGAGCTCCATGTGTTTTAGAGGGTAGCTGCTGATTGCCAGAGAGATCACGGCCACATGCTTTTCTCCCCACGCGGGGAGAGCTGAACGCGATCAGATATAGTGCCACCAAGTTTGTCCTCTTTCATTGCTACTGTATGTGGGCGAAGTCACGGGGTACAGCTAGTCTATTATAAATAGATTGCATATTTATCTTTTAAGAAACTGAAAAGAGACAAGCCTGGTTCCGTCACACAAAATGGAAAGATGTGCTGATACCTCATGAAGCCTCATGAAGTGTTGCCCACTAATGTTTATAGAACTATTATGAAATTGTGTTATAAGAGAGTGCCAACGCGGAATGGAGCCAAGGTGCTTTTCTACTTTGTGCCAAATATACAGAGCATAATTTATAATAGGAATATATTCATCTGCTCTCTTTTTTAGCTTTAACCTAATAAATAGTAACTGTTGCAAAGAGTGAGATATATTTTTCTTTTTAGCCAAAATGGAGGGGAAAGTGGTGGGTTTAACTATAGGCAGATGAGGCATGGGATATATGCCCAATGGTACAATTCAAAATAGGGAAGAGAATTGCCTCCACCTGATTTGGCTCGAATCAGAACAGAGTGTTTGATGGTAGGTCTTTTAGCACTTCATAAATAAGAGCTAATGGCTGACATGACCTGATACCAAAAGGAATGAGGTGGGAGAGAATATTCATTTTAATGATTTCCAAAAGAGGCTGAAAGGAGAAAGAGAGAGAGGTTATTCCAGAACAAAATAGGATTGAATGTAATGCACATAGTGTGATGGGCAAGAGGCTCGAGTAAGATAATAAAAAGCAGCCGAGATAACAGACACCCTAACAGCCTAGCAACCCTGAGCACATGTAAGATGTATGACAGATCTGAGTTTGTTAAGACTGAAGCAGAAGGGTGATACAGTTATTTGATCATGTCAATAAATATATTAATAAACCCCATTTCACTCATAACTCTTCTCAAAAGCTACCATATCAAAAAACCTTTTTTTATCAAGTTATAAAAGCACTGCGGAGTGATGAGTTGTGTTTTCACATTTACAAAAGCTGGCGCGTGCTGTCAGCCAGGGCCGGATTAAGACAAAATTGGGCCTGACGCTGCAGCGCAAGAAAGGCCTATTTTTTCTCGCCATTGGTGCCTGTGCATTCGACACTCGCCATACATGCGCACTCAGACCGACCAAGGAGCCTTAATTGCTTGCGACGCAACCAGCCAGCCTTTATTGAATATGAATAATAATAACGACGTAGTATCGTAACAACTCGAGGTTAACATCAAACTATGTAACATCAACATTCAATAGCAATTGTCTGAAATGTGCACTGAATGCAGAAAACCTAACAATGAAATACACAAAATTTCACAATTCTCTTACGAAACAGTAACGTTCAGGCTCTTGAGGGTATAAATTTGTCCACGATTTACATTTCATAATAGACCAGAATCCTGTTGAGGATTTAAAAAATTCTAAATATCCATGCTGGGCCCGCGGGTCGGCTTTTAGTTTTACCTTTACAGATAACCATTTAAATAGCCATCGATTTTTTACTGTACAGCTAACTTTCAAGGTGAAAAATTTAATACGTGGCACTTACCGAACAATAATAACATGGCAAGAATCCCCAAGATATTGCAAAAAACGCAGCTAAATTACTAAGTAAACTGTTTAACCTAAAATTGATAGCATTAACTTGAAATTAACAATAAACACAATGAAGTTATAGTTACGTCACAGCGCAAAGAACAATAGTAACTGTATAATAAGTAACGCTGTGTCTTAGCATCCGAACGTCGGACTCCAAAATTTCATTCTAAGAATTATTTTGAGGTTAATATAGCAAAGGAAAACTGTTCAGCTTCCGGAATATTCTCGTCTCTTTTCATCTGGGCCTATTTCAGGAATGGGCCTAATGTAACAGCATCAATAGCACCCACCTTAATCCTGCCCTGCTGTCAGCTGTGTAAACGACACATCCTGATGTTGGTCTGTTCAGAATGAATCAGTTCTGAAATTACAGATTTGAGCCGGAGAGCCAAAACTCTAGCTAACAACTTAGCGTCTGAATTCATTATTAATAAGGGATTTTAATTTGAATGCAGTGTGGCTTTTTTACCATGCTTGAGAAGGAGTGTGTGACAGATGGCTGTGGTCCATGCCTGGCCGAGACGCCCCTTCACCATATTAGCCGGGGGACAAGGGTGGGAAGCTCAGTATCTCCCCCTGGACGCTAGATGGCAGCATCCCTGGGTTGCAGCGGTGCCTTGGACTCCCCCAGGGCTTCATGGAGGTTGGAGTTCTGTGCAGCTCTGTGGGGTTCCGCAGGCAGCGCCAGGGGGTGCTGCAACAGGAGCGGCTGGCCCCTTTTGGGCACTGGTTTCGCCTTACCCGGAAGTGCAGCCAGATGTCAGTAATCAACCACCAGGCGCCTGATAAAAGGGGGCCAGCAACCACCACTCAGCGGCCAGAGTCGGAAGGAGGAAGACTAAGCTTGTGGAGGAGTGGTGGTGGAAGAGAGAATAGTGCTGTTGTGGTTTATTTGTGTTTGGGACTGTGTTGTCGCTGGAGGGATTACGGGGAAGACATGTCCTCCAGCTGAAGAAAAATAAAGGTCTTTTATTTTATACGTGCCTCCCGTGTCAAGTCTGTGTTGGGTCGGGCGCAATATAGCACCTTTCTTACAAGTGATAATGGATGAGTTTTATATTAGAGTGTTAATTAGAGAAGTAGAGAGCCATGTTAATGATTTGAAATGGCAAGATGGATACTTGGTGGATACTTGTCATCAAAATGCAAAATATACTTCTGGCTGTATACTGTCTGGACAAGGGGCTTTCTTTTTTACAAATGTATTTAATACAGTTTTAATTTTTTTAGTTGAAACCAGGGCCTCCAGGATGGCTGAATCAATTTGCTAGAATTTTGATAAATCAATAGAGCTGAAAAAAGCATATAGCATCTCTAACTATGGGGTTCACCAGAGGTGAACAGTTCACAATAAAAGTCACAAAAACTCCCAAGAGGCAGGTTGGGCATCTCTGTTACTATGCTGCCAGTCCTCTAGTGCCCTGGGGAATGTTATCCTTTTCCTTTTAGGCTGCATTTTTCTTTTTCTGTCACCGGTGCCCCTGCCTGTTTCCCTTCCAGCGCTACTAGTATGCATTTCACACATAGGATGTCACCATTTCCAGGTGAAGTGCTGATGATTCCACAAGAAAACATTTGGCATAGTCAGCAGGATTTTCATTGTGGATAGGTGAACGAGTGACGTGTACTGGTTGTGCTGCAGAAAAGGATGGGGGGCTGAGTGAGAAAGGGATCAGCTAACGTCACCAGGAAGAACTTTACTTGAAGTGCTTAGAAGCAGTCCTTTCAAACACCAGTGTGGTAGAACCTCTGTTGCTCAAGGTAATAAAGGAGCCATTTCTGAGGGCCTTAGTGTTCAAAATATTGCAGGATCTCGACTGGCAACCAGCAGCTGGCCAATAGCAGTTACCACAGTGCAAATGTCCATTTGGGGTGGATCTTGGATCATAGTGGATTAGAGCAGTGACAGGAGATTTTTATTTATTTATTTATTTATTTATTTATTTATTTATTTTTTATTTAAAAAAAAAAACACAAAATGAGCATTCAGACAGAAAATGGGTCAAATCTACGAGATCATCATCATATCTTATCAGGCCACTGCCGTATCCAGGTAAGAGCAGCGTCATTACCATCCTTAAGATCTTCATTGGTACATGTAGGGCCTCGGGAACATTCATGGAGAATATAGTCCATTGCTTGGGTGGGCTCACCACAGGGACATTCAGCTCTTGTTGTGAGGCCCCATCTAAATAGGTTGGCCCTTGTTTTGCCCACCTTTGACCTAGCTCGGTTAAGTGTAACCCAGTCTTTTCTACAGAGGGATGTTCCACTGGGTAGATGCTCTTGAGGTGTAGGAAGAGCTTCATTGGAGGGCTACAGTCAGTCTCTCGCCACCTCTCGAGCCTATGTTTTGTGGACTGCTTTGGATCAAGGGGTTCCACTGTGCTGAAACTTAGACGCGAAAGTAGTCTGCGCTTTACCTCCTGGTGATGGTGTAGTGGGTGTCTGGAGTCCATCAGTTGCTTGAACCTTTCTACTCTTGAACTACTTTCTCGTTGTATATAGAGAGGTGCGATCCCGGCCAGGCTGTATAAAGCAGGAAGTCTTTTAAAGAACATATTTTTAAACTCAAAAAGAAGATATCCAGCAGGAATAATCTCCTTAGCAAACTAGCAAACACATAGGGAGCAGACCCTAAGACTCTGTGATCATCAGCCATGGCACTCTGTTATTCAACATCAGTGTATTGCGCACCAGTGTGGGCTAGGTCAACCCATGCCAACAAGGTTGACCCTGAGCTAAATAGTGCATACCGAATCATCACCAGCACATTGCAAAATCTAGGAGATGAAAAAATAGCAATGAAACCAGTACATGAGGCAAAAATCGTTTTAATAAATGCAAGCAAAAATGGTCAATATCAAAGTAAAATAGTGAGAAGGATAATAGGAAAAATGGTCTTTGAAAGTTTTATAGAATCTACAGATCGAATAAGGAAGTAGACCAACAGCTGACCATTTAACCTGTTATGCTGATTACCAATGCGTCACAATCTTTGTGGCTATGTGTCTTGCAACAAGAGATGCAGACTTAGCAATGGGTACCAAAAATGGTGGCAACCGCGAGAACTTAAAATGGAATCTAAAAAGGGTGATGTTACTAGGAATTGCTCTGCTTGCTGTGCTTACAAGCAGTCTGTGTGCACCGGAGGATAGGAGTTCTATTGATCCTGCTGTAGTGAATATGCTTCTGATGGGTTTTGTGTCCCATAGCTTGTGCCAGTTACTACAGTGCAAAATGTGTGACCTGGGATGAATCATGTGATACTATGATGAAACACCACAGATTCATACAGGCAACATGTGTCTTTCTGAGTGACAGCACAGAGGGCACACACCCCTCTGACTTCTTGTCCTGGATGAGAGTGTGACCATGGACTGTACTTACAGTCTTCATGATGACACTCCATTTATTCACCATTTTAAAGGGGTGCATAAAGCAGAGAGAAATTCGTGGAGGTCAGTTGATAAAATAATTATGGCTCTATCGGGTACACGCTTTATCTACATGTATCATGTTTCCTGAATTGCATTACTTTTTTTCCTCCCAAGTATTGCCCTGTTGCCTGTGCTGTACCTGGCTTCTTACCAGTAGCTCCTGGACATGTTCTGCAGCCTGAGCTCTAGACCATGAACAAATTCTTCTGCCAAACTTTTAATTCATGCCTTATCTGTAGTTCCTTGAAGTATTTCATTACCTCACCACAAGTTTCTTTAAATATTTGAAATACCTGGACAGTAATGTCTATCTCCTGCTTTATCTGTAACTGTTGGAAATTTCTTGCAGCCTGTTTTCCAGCTTCTGCTTGATCTCTAGGTTGTGGACACATTTCATAATCTAATTACTGATGTGCCTTTGCTGCCACATCGGTTTGTCCCCTGTTACCTGACAACTTCTGTCTTTTTCCTGATCACTGGCTCCTGGACACATCCTTCTTCCTGTTGGTCCTACATATTTATTACTGCTTGACCTTTAACTCTGCCCGACATGTACTACCTCACTTGAGTACTACCATCGTTTTCAGCTTTTTGCTGCTTGACCGTTATGTTGTATTTGATCCCTAGCTCTTAGGCATGTGACCTGTAGTTTCTACCAGATTGCCAGGTGTGGTATAGCGGGTCCACAGCTCACGTCAAGAGGCCAATTTTAAATAAATAATCGCCGCTCTTGCAGCTTATCGAGGGGGCATGGTGGTTGAGTGGCTGAAGCATTTCCAGGGAAATTCGTGGTGTGGGCGTTTCTCACCTAAGTGCACAGGTGAGAAATCGTCCACATCCGTAATTGGTCCGGGGGCTGCTGATTGCTACAGCTGCCACGTCCTCTTCATAAATAGAAGCGCGAGGCGGCTAAAGGAGGAAGAAAAAAGGAAGGAAAAAGAACCGGAGGGTGCAGTAGAGCAGGAAGCAGCAAGCCGCGTGGAGAAGAGAGAGAGCCGGTGTGAGCGAATGAAGGCTCGCAGGCAGGCAAGCA
This sequence comes from Polypterus bichir lapradei, assembly GCA_026402145.1. Classification (NCBI taxonomy): domain Eukaryota; kingdom Metazoa; phylum Chordata; class Cladistia; order Polypteriformes; family Polypteridae; genus Polypterus; species Polypterus bichir. The sequence continues at coordinate 15,877,455 of JANRMT010061414.1, forward strand.
GCTGGACAGTGAGCCCTAGTAGTGGTGTTTGGCCGACACTCGGTGGGGCAGAAGGAAGCGGTCGCTCCAGCTGAGCGATCAAGGAGCTGGAATGACCAGAAGTAGGACGGCTAGCCATGTAAAGCCGAGAAGGCAGCAGGAGTCGGGAGGCTTGGGCTGTGAATTCCCTGACGTGGGCATCCTGGTCGCCAGGGAAGCCAATTCTTGCTCAGGAGAGTGCGCGACCGAAGCCAGGAATTGGTAGGCCTCCAGACCAGTGGAACCGGACAGCAGAAAGGTCAGCTGCTGAGAAGGCGACTCTCCTGTTGCGGGGCCCAGAAGGGAGAAGCAGGAGAGCCGCCAGATAAAGGAAGACACTGGGCTTTGGTTTTTAAAGGAGTCTGCTTCCAGCATTGTTTTAACCTCGTTTTAAAAGATTGTTGTTCTTCTATTTATTGAGTTTTTAACCTCCACTCTACACCTATTTTATGGATTGTTTATTTAAAGACTTTTTGAGGCACTTTATTTATTTATTTATTTGTACACTTGTTGGTTTTAATAAAAACACTTTGCACTATTACACCATCCCCTTGCTCCATTTGTTATGCCTCACTGCCGTGCTCATCGGTGACATTACCGACAGTGATGGGTTCAAGGGCTCCCGGACAGACGATGTGAGCATGCAGCGAACCCGTATCATCACACCAGGTCCTGAACATACCCTGCTGCCTCACTAGTATATTGTGGATGTATTCTTCTGCCCGACCTTAAGTGTATCGATTCATCTTAAATCATCATCTGTAGATTCTACAGTAGTCATATAAAAATATACCTCTGACAGAATATAGGTACATTCTGCTCCATGATCATTAAGCGCTAATACAGTATTTTTCTCTAACACTCTTCCTGTTACCTAAGCATTTTGACTTTGTCTGGTTCCCTTTTTGCAGATGCAGCAGTTGGAGAGGCAGGTCCTGGAAGCAGATCGCCGTGCAGAAAAGGCTAACCAGCAGGTACCTAACATTGCATTCTGAGGAATGATGAGTCATAGTGGATAGCCTGTGTATACATTGTTCAGATAATCACACCACACGATGAAATCCTACAGAGGTGCTGTGGATATTGGCATTGGTTTGAAGCCAGCAATTCAACATTTCAGCATACAATATCGTTAACCAGTTTAACTAGAGTAAGTAGCTCTGTGGAAGTACTGAATGTGCCAGCTTGAGTTGTGTATCATATTCTATGTAGAGCATTATCTGTCAACAACTAAAAGCCAGTGTGAACAATAACCCGAGTAGGATTTTCCACAATCATGGCTCCCTGCAAGGTGGTGTCATGTGATGCAAGACCTCCTTCAGAATGTGGCTTTGGCAAGACTCTGTGTTGGCTGTGTCTTCCAGTTGGTATTTCCTCCTCCTCCTCTGGGGTGTGGCTTCCATCAAACAGTACTTTCTTTATACGGTGCATTCATCTGGGTATGGCTTCTGGCAAGGTGGTGCTTTTATTAAGACATGAAGTGGGCTCTGGCCTCCTGCCCTGGCATTGCTTGTCTGATCCACCCATGGGCCTTAGTAATCATTATTTTTCTCATGTTTGAGCTGGTCACTAGGGCTTTTGCCTTCTTTTTTTAATCTATAGGTCCAAATAATGGAAGAAAAGTTGAAAGCAGCCAACATTCAGACAAGTGAATGTGAGAACAAACTTTACAGGAGATGTCTAGACCTGCAGACCCTCATCCAAGAAAAGGATGATATCATCCAAGTTCTTGAGCAGCAAGTCGAGGAACAGGTGAGCAAACGTATTCCTCAAGTGTAGAGCCTGTCTCATTTGTTTCCTATGACTTGCTCACCAAAGTAATATAGCACTGTCCCATGTATTACAAAATAATAGATTATACAGTAACCCTTTACATTCATGAATTTGACATTTGCCGTTTTTGCAAGTTGGCCATGAACAATTAAATGGGAATATTTTTGGAGCTTGATGAAATATTGCAGAAACTCAGTTGATGCATAAGCCAAAAATACATAAGCAATACTGAAAATAATTTGTATCACATGAAAGCATATAATATATAAATATTAAAATATTAATGTTGCAGTATTTAATAGTGTAAGTACGTATTATATCTTTAATATTAAAAACTAAAAAAAGTAACTTTGTAATTAATCACACTCAAGGTGACCACTTCAGTGACTAAGGAGTGAAGAGATTTCAGTCCTTAAATGTAACACACCCTTGGTCTGAAACTCTTTGTAATTTGCTTCAAGAAATAGTAGGGCCTGCACTACTCGCTAGCCTCTTTGCGGTTCTGCCGCTCGTGTATGGGGATGTGGATTTACAATTTTAGCAGATTTTTATTTTTATTGGAATTGTTACATCTGCATAATAGAACTAACTATTTTTCATTACTCAGCGAGTAATTAACCATATTAAAAAATAGTAAAACATAATCATTTGAAAGTTTATTAGTTTCATGTTGCGTTAGAGTTATTCATCGCATAATACGATTTCATTCTGTTTGGCTTTGAAATTAACACGCAAATACTTTTTAAACTTACACTTTTACTGTAAAACTTCAGTAAAACAATTTTTTGAAATAAATTTTTGTCAATGTTGCATTGAATTTTGATTCTGTGTTTGGACTTTCATCATGACAATGCAACGTATAACTGCCCGTGATTGAATTTCATTTCTTTCTCTCTATTAAATAAAATGACTTTTTCGAATGTTTGTCTCTGAGTTTTGTTAATTGTCTTTGCAAAAGCTATTCTAACAGGAAACTGTTAACATTTTAATACGAATGGCATATCAAGATCTCCTTTGGTATCTAATGTTATCCCCTGAAGATGTGCTACATTACCTTTCTTGGATACATCTTTTTTCTACAGTAATTTGTGCGGTGAAAGACCGGATGGTGTTCACGGTTGTAGATATTCTACGGGATATGTGATGTTTTCACCTTCCGCACGATCACCACCAACTGTTTCAGCAGAGTTCATTGCTATGCATTTAACCAATTTGCTGTGTAACTGATCAACATTTTTGGCGTTAATTCATTTGACTTCATTGTTTCTTGGTGCTAGGATTGCCCTGTACTCATTTTTACTGCTAATAACCCTTAAGATTTGGACATAATACATCTTCTTTAATTGGGAACTTAAAGTGATGAAAACGTTAACATTTATAAAAGCTGAGAGAGCAGGAACTGTGTCTGACAAAAGCATTCACATGAATGAAAGGTGAGAGGACCATGGCCTTGTTTGAAAATGGTTGAGAGGAGAGCATGACTTGGAAAAAATCTCATGGCAAAAGGCTCGTCTCGTCGCAGGACTTTTTTACATAATAAAGAGATTATTTTTGGTTAAAAAAAGGAACTATAAGGAACTATGAGGAGATGTTAAACTCTGCGTTTCTGTCTGGTAATCTGTTGATTTTAAGTGAGCAGGCAAACCTCCTTGTCAAGAGCTGGCCTCTCAGTTGTTTTCCTTCACTGAACTGATGCTGCCAACGGTGTTCCAGGTGTGGATCTCGGCTTTCAGCCTCTTCCCTCCACAGCTTCCCCATAGCTCCCGTGTGATCTCCATCATCTTTTGCCTGTGCAGGTTTACCATCAGTCCTTCTTCATATGGCTCATCAGGGGGTCAGTGGAAACTCATTCTGACATACTGTTACCCAGCTCCATGAGCCTAATGCTTCGCTGTCATCTGTGCACCCAAGCCAGTGGACCTTAGCAGATGGAGAAGTGTTGGTGGAGATACAGAGTTAGCTATTTCTCAGTTGTGTTCTATCCCCCACACTTTGTTGCAAATGGCACTAAAGTTCCTGGATTTCAGCCTCAATGCTTTTCAGCAGAAGAGCCAAATATTGTATAAGTCTATTATAGGGCTTTTGAAGTACTCTGTGAATAGTCGGTCTTCTTTTCATCCTGCTCCTGACACAAATGTACGTAGCAGCAGTGGTGAGTGTCGCAATGGATTCTCTTGCTCTTTACATGGTTGTTTTAGGTGGCTCGTTATCCATGAAAGGACTATTTACTGTTGCAGGCTTGTCATTTTCATAGGCACCCCTACTGCTGATATTGGAGTAACGGCTTATACGATGGGTGACTCATTCCAGACTGATGTTGTTTGTCAGCGCTGTTATAATATTAAGAATTGTGAATGCAATAAATTAAAGCAGTGTTAAAGCTTGACTTGTTTAAAACAGGCCCACTTTCGTAATCACATGGTATGTTTGTCTGAGTGCTTTTTTTTTCACATTTCTGGGGTCTTCTGCCCCTAACCCTCATTGATGTGTAGAGGTTACAGTATTCACAGATGCCCTGATACTACCTTTTCTATTAGTTTGACATACCTCCGACTTGTTCTACTGTTAAGTGAAACTGTACTGTCTTTAAGAATATGAGCAGACAGCTGGCTACCAAAGCATGACTAACTTGTCTTCAGTGTCCTTATTTTGTGTCTTAGGGACACTTTCCAAGATACTGCAAAGATATCCACAGGGACAATACTTTCTTTCTATTACAGAAACAAATGAGACACCAGGAGGCTAAAATTGTTGAGGAGAAGGCAACACGAATCAAAGAGTGGGTGACCACAAAGCTACATGAGGTATATGTACAGTGAGACTATTTATCTTTCAATATTTTCAATACAATACTTTCAATAATGATCAATATTTCTTCTGGAATAGAATTAGGTGGGAGGTGAGGAAAAAGTTTCTAATTTGGAAATAATGGAAAAATTGTGTTGATGGGAAGCTAAATTTAAATTGTAAATGTTTGTAGAATGCCAAGATGTTATCTATGTGCAAATCTCTATGTAATTTAATCCTGCCCATTTTCCAAACATTAAAAACTGTGTAACTTTGAGAGGGTAGATAAAGGTGGTGTGAGGGACAGCCGGCGTTTCAGTCTGGCCGGAATGTTCCTCAACTAAGAGAGAGAGTCTTTTTAGAATACTACATTCCCCGGGACGCTAGATGGCAGCTCCCCTGGACAGAAATGGTTCCCAGGATTCCCGCAGGGCAGCATGGGACATGGAGTCTGGTTCTTCAGCCCTGTTGGGTGCCGTGGGTGCCTCCAGGGGGAGCTCACCAAGAACCCGCGGACTATTATGGTGACGTTAACCTGGAAGTACTTAGGAGTTACGGGGTCGGAAACCCACAGTACTTCCGGGACACCTGAAGAAGGCTTTTGACCCGGAGATGGAATACTTCCGGGTCAGAGACTTTAAAAGGACTTTGGGTAACCCCAGCAGACTGAGCCAGAGTTGGGAGGGAGTGTGACAGAGCTGCTGGGAGGAGTGGAGGATTTGTTATTGGTTATTGTGATTATTGATTTATTGGAGTATTGTGCAGTGGAGGTGCTTGGTACACATTATTATTATAAAATAAATTCAATTATTTAGACTTTTACCTGGTGTCTGACGGGTCGTCTAAGGGTTCAAGGGAACGAGAGCGCCCTCTATATTCCACAGTGGTTATCATGTAAAACATTCTCTTAGTTGAAGTGTTTTGTACATTGGTTCCATATTCTAAGTGAATGAAGCACAATTGGGTTGTTAGTATATTGACAATACCTTGTATTTGCTGGGGCACAAAGCGAAGAATATAAAAAAGTACTGCAGGATTTTACTTCTATTGCGGTCCAACCCTGTGTGTGTTCATTTATTTGTGTCAATTTCCAGGTTTTTATAGCCCTTTTCTGATTCCAGAATTGGAAGCTGGACTTACCACCGAAGCAATTTGATGCAGGGACTTAAAAGGCTGGCCTTTACTACAAGGCAGTTTTACTTTGAATCAAGGGGTCTAAAAGTGGCATGAATACAACTAGTGGGCAGGAGAGAGTCAAGAGAGCACGCAGAGTGGGATGATATAGCTCTTTTTGGGTCAATGTGGCAACACACCACATGGACAGAACTGAGCCTGTATAATTACGCCCAGAGTGGTTTTAGGTTTGTTGTCCTATTATTGGCATTGTATCTTATCTACATAACCCTACATATTTATGTTATAATATATTTTTATAATTTACCATTCTTTTGATTTACTTTGACCTTAGCTTTACTTGAGGCCATATGACTTCATATCAATAGCCATCAATGGAAGGCTGTTTTGATGATAAAACACTAGCTGACTACGGATATACTTCATTCTTTGTATGTTCTTCTTTACCTGCAGCTTGAAGCAGAGAATGAAAATCTACGGTCTGCCACAAATCAACAGCTCCAGGAAATTCAGAAGCTACAGAAGGAATTAAAAGGTATGGCAACATTCGGAAAGCAAGGCACCCACAGAATTTAGCAGGCAGCTGAAAACACCTGAAAGAATGTAGCAACTAGCAGCAGCCAGTGATGAAGCTGAGAAATCCAGCTGGTATCCTGCAGGTTCAGAGTTCAGTGGTATGCTCATCTTTACCTTGTCCTTGCAGAAGCAGAACTAAAGAAGCTTTCTTCTTCAACTCACAAACCAGGAGAAGCCCAGAGGTTGAGTAGCCTGACATTTGGGTGCTTTCAAGTTAGACCAAAGAATCCAAATGTCGTCAGTGGCCCAAAGCACGGGCAGCACCTCACAGCCTGTACACAGAAAGAGGTTCCTGCTGAAAGGATGTCGCCAGGTAGGCAACAGTCAAGAGGTACATGGGATAACAGATAGTGAGGGTTAATATTATTACATGGAAAGTGGGTAGGAGTGGGTATGCTAGAAACAGATACATTTGTCCAGAAATAAAGGCATATGTAGAACTGCTGGCCATTTTAGCTTTCTGTGGTACAAGTTACTCTTTTAACAATGTCCAGAATTTATACTTGTGTTTATCACATAGTCAGGGTGTTTTTATAGTTGGTGTTTTTAATATTAAAACAAACAAAATAAGCAATATATTTCCTCCTTGGTTTATATGGTTTTCATTTTTGAAGTTGAAGTTCCTTTTTCACAGTTAGTCCCACACACTTGCACTGTTAAGTGAATCTTTATATTAAGAAAGATTCTCCCCAGACAGCTTACAGTAATGTGTTCAATTCCAAGTGGCAGACGTTCTAGTTTTAGGAAGCATGCTTTTTTCTTTTCATAGTTAACTTAATGAAACAAAATAAACTTGGAAATAATTAGTTTTTAACACAGATTCTTGGCATGGTCTTTCCCAATGGGAGGACATGTGTTTGGCATTGGCAGCAACTGTTTTGGGTGGTGTTTTCATTTAACACCGGCTTGAATGCTACAGAGCCAAGTGAAATGCATTTGTTCAGCTATTTAACACAATGTTGGCTGTCACCTAAAATAGTTCAGAAATGCACATACCGGGGATATGAATGTAAAATTGAAGAAAACCAAGTGTCTGTAGTTTCTATTCCTATCAAAGTACAACTGCCTTCTTGAAAGCTAGCTATCAGTAATCACAACCCTGAGGGTGAAAAGTTGTTGTGGTTGGAGAATTGGACTATTTGAAAAGAAAATCCAGTCTTGTGTAAAAGAAAATAAAAAAAAAAAAATTGCAGAGCCTCACAAAAAGTCTCTCTATTATAATTGAACAATCTTGGGTCGATACGTGATCATCTCAGAAAGACACTTTGACGTCCCGTGACACTAGACTTTACAACCTTTGGAAGCAAACCCGTGAGATGGTAACTTTTGCACGTCACGCCCTACTTACAAACAATTTAAAACAAGATCACGGACATCTAACCTCACAGTTGTTGGAATGCTTTTGGCAGACACACTTTATGTGCTCCCAGATCTTAAAAATTTTATACGTTCTAGGTGGCTCGTCATTGACTAAGCAAAGAAGAATGAGCAACACGTCAAAAGCGTTGGAGAGAAAAGAAGGCAAAAAAGAATGCACAAAAGAACAATAATAATCTATGTGCAAATTCAGAAAATGAGGAAAGTAATAATCAGCCACGGATCAAGTGGAATTGAAAACCTCGTAGGTCCAATCGGGGTCAGAAATAAAAGACTTCATAGAGACGTTCAAAGACGTTGGCGCGATACACATGCAGAGCAAGTTAAAGAATATGAAAGTAGGAAAATTTGAAAGTATCAAAAAAAGATAATAAAGATCGCACTAGAACAAACAAATGGAAATTCTTACATAACTGACCATACGCTATGAGTATCTGTGGTCCCGCAACAATTAAAGCTATGACAAGTTTCATTTAGTAGAAACCACAATTTGGTCAGGTGTATATTTATGACTAGCAAAATACCCGCGCTTCGCAGCGGCGAAGTGCTGCCTTAAAATTTTTATTAAGAAGAAAATTAAACCTTTTTAAACTGAGGGAAAACATACCAATAATTATTTGTTAAGGATCTCTTTGTATACCACATTGTCAGTTCGGCCCTCCGGTTGTAATATGACCAAGCTGTGCGCTGAGCTTACTCTTGAGCATGCAACTTACAGTTGGCCATGTGAACAGTAATCTTGTTTCAAATCTCACAGCTTGGATTGCTGCTGTCATAATCGGTTTGAGTTTCATGGTTTGTTTCAATTACGACAGTATTTGTAGGACTTGTGTTGAACAGACATTCGGCACCTGTCAAGCGTTATAAGCATACAACCAGTTTCATCGATAACTTCACATCCAGCTTTTGAGAGTTTAAACATTCATAAACATCAAAGTGTCCACTACTGAAATTGTCACCTGTGAATCTAAGATGTTTAAGAGGCATTGGCGGTTGTCGAAAGGTGTAAAATATTTGGCCATTTCAGTACACTTGAAAGCGACAACCGAACAATTCAGCGGCAGCCATCAACTCACATGCAGACCCATAGGTGAAGGGCTTAAGCATTTCACTCTTATAGTGCTCCTGTGTAGTATAATTATCTCCTGTACCGTCATCAGTCCACACATTGAACCTGTCCCAGTCATTCAATACATAAGACACAATGTTCCTCCGGATATCAAGAGTGAGCCTGATATGGCGGTGCAATATGTAACAAAGAGAATGGAAAAGGCAGGTGCCATCTCTGGGCATGGAAGCCACTCGGTAAGTGACAGTTCTTTGATCGATGGTGATCACCTCGATAGACATGTTAATGGGGGTACGGTTGGAATGATAAAGGAAATGGGTACCTGAACAATGTAAAGTAAGTCTAAAATACCTAAACAATAACTATAATCGTAATAAATTAACAATTAAAACAGTGGAGAAGCTGTGGATTAAATAAAAAGGCTGTAGTTATCAGCAGGGAGACGTGAATCCCGTGGCGAAGCAAGGAAGGGAATGTAGAGACTGGAGCGACGGACGGCCTTATATAGGCAGGCAGCCAACAATGTGGGAGGCGTTGGGATGGGGGACCAAACGGCGCCTCACATGGTGACCGAGCTGCAAGCTATGGACATATATATGTACGTAAGTAGGATTCAGTTACCGTTGGGAACCCGCGTACCAAATTTCTTGAAGATGGGCCCATAAGTAACAAAGACCGTTGAAAAGTTCAATATGGCAGCCGACAGTGGCACCATACCACCGAAATAAGTACCAAATTTCAGCCTTCTATCTACACGGGAAGTTGGAGAATTAGTGACATTGGAAACTTCAATATGGCGGCCGACAGTGGCATCATACCACCGAAATAAGTACGTACATTGGTTTTGGTTAGCGCAGGGAAGCCACCTACCAAATTTCGTGAAGATGGGGCCATGAATAAGAAAGTTCAACATGGCGAACGTTGTTGACCGTTATGACCGTTATGCGTAGAATTTCGAAATGAAACCTGCTTAACTTTTGTAAGTAAGCTGTAAGTAATGAGCCTGCCAAATTTCAGCCTTCTACCTACACGGGAAGTTGGAGAATTAGTGACGTTGGAAAGTTCAATATGGCGGCTGACAGTGGCGTCATACCACCGAAATAAGTACGTACATTGGTTTTGGTTAGCGCAGGGAAGCCACCTACCAAATTTCGTGAAGATGGGGTCAGCCTTCTACCTACACAGGAAGTTGGAAAATTAGTGACGTTGGAAAGTTCAATATGGCGGCCGACAGTGGTGTCATACCATTGAAATAAGTATGTACATCGGTTTTGGTTAGCACAGGGAAGCCGCCTACCAAATTTTGTGAAGATGGGGTCATAAATAAGAAAGTTCAACATGGCGGACGTTGTCGACCGTTATCGACCGTTATGACCGGTACATCTAGAATTTCGAAATGAAACCTGCTTAACTTTTGTAAGTAAGCTGTAAGGAATAAGCCTGCCAAATTTCAGCCTTCTACCTACACGGGAAGTTGGAGAATTAGTGATGAGTGAGTGAGTGAGTCAGTGAGGGCTTTGCCTTTTATTAGTATAGATCACGGATGCAATATAGAATCTAAAGAGTATGTAACAATTCCCATGAAAATAACAATCTCTTTAAATTGGATATTCGGTTAACCAAACCCGGGGGTGGGCGAGCGAAACGAGCAGGGGGTGGAGCCCCCTAGTATCCTATATTATTGTGACAATGATATGGCTATGCACTTTTCCAATATGTATGCTATTTCAAAACATAAAGCAAACATCTGAATATCTCTACTTTGCAGATATTGATGTTCTTGCATTTTGATTCATGTTTTTTTCTTGTGCCCTATTGACTGTAATTATAAGTCACTGGAGTGATGCTTTTTTAAATAGAAATGCAGCTTCACTTCACAGTGCATACATTTGATGCAGATGAATAAATGATAAGATTGAGAACAAAATTACTTTGACTTTGAAAATATGGAACTTATCCTGAATTTGTGGCATTCTTTCTTTCTAACATTTGGTTACTTAAGGGCAGCTCACTTTTTATATGTCAGTCAGTGGTGACAGATGTCGAAGAATATAAAATTATTTAAAGTGTTTTTTGACATAAATTATGGCAGGCTGCAAACATAAGTTGTAGCTGATTATTTTCAGTGGTTTATCCATCTTCTTGATACTGGTAACATTAGTTTGCCAAAAATCTAAAAGCTTGTAAATCTCCAACTTGTTGATTATATAAGTGGATCAAACTAACAGCAATATGCAAGTTAGTCTAAGATTGCGTCTCATTCCTTTGGACCTTTTGATATATGCACTTTGTGGTAAATAAACAAGCCTTGACGCAACAAAAAAGGTTTGGGGCAGCCTCCCATATACTTGGAAGTTGGCCGCAAATGCGAAAGTTGAGAAAAGTCTTTTACAGACAAGAGTCCAATACAGAACTGAAACAGTAGTACAGGCAAGGTGGTTTTAAAGTTGGACGGAGGAAATGATGTCAATCAAGTGGGACCAGAAGTGGCGTCTTTTGGGGCGGAACTGGAAGTGGCGTCATGGGAACCGGGCAGAATTTCCGACATTTGGTCTGCAGGGAGATAAGAGAGAGGATTAGTGCACTCTGCCACCCCCTGGTCTAACTGGGAATTACCTCCTTTTGAGCCCTTTAGCTCCCTCCCATGCGAACGTGTGTGACAATTTAGTACAATAAAACATTTATTAGACAAGATAAAAGTGAGAACTTCAAAAAGAATTCACTAACTCCTTCCTGAAAACATTACCTGGATTTTTAACGAATTTGCCTATTTTATTATTTTTGTTACATTTTATTTTATTCCATTACTTGTATTGCAAGCAGACCTGCTGGCTTCAACTCAACCATGAATTGAATTAACAGGAAATGTTATTTGCCGAAAATGTAAATCTGATTAACAGTCTATCTATCTATCTATCTATCTATCTATCTATCTATCTATCTATCT
>JANRMT010061414.1:15889145-15909891 GCA_026402145.1 Polypterus bichir lapradei
CTATCTATCTATCTATCTATCTATCTATCTATCTATCTATCTATCTAATGTATTGTGTACTAAACCAGGGCATTCTTAAAGATGTTCCCTTGTTTCGGTTCCATTCATGTTTCATTCTATCCTGAGATATTTTACTGAAAAATATTGCAGTAACATGTTTAATGGTAAAGATACTTCTAGACTGGCTATAAAATTATATCTTTAGGTGTCCATACTGGATACTCTGTACTATTTTGCTGTGCTTCGTTATCTTAATTTTGTTATCAAAGTCACAAATGTTAAAGGAGACAACATTAACCTTTTGCAGAGTTAGATGCCTGCATATTGACAGGATTCTATTAGATGTCAAGTGTGTATACTCAACACTCTACTCCAGAAGCACAGGAAACATTTGTCATGCATTCATATTGTTCTTGCACCTTACATAAGATTCAGCTTTAACTCACTTTATTTCTTAGAGGTGTTCTTTGTTGAGTACAGGCTCAAATCATAACCATTAGCAGAGCATTAACAGCAAGTTATAAACCATACAATATTTACATACATAAACACACAATGAAACATTGCAAGTTAATTTTGAATAACACAAACAAATACTAATACACTCACCGGCCACTTTATTAGGTACAGCTATTCAACTGCTTGTTTACACAAATAACTAATCAGCCAATCACAGGGCAGCAACTCAATGCATCTCGGCATATAGACATTGTCAAGACAACCTACTGAAGTTCAAACTGAGCATCAATTTGGGGAAGAAAGGCGATTTAAGTGACTTTGAACGTGACATTGTTGTTGGTGCCAGATGTGCTGATTTGAGTATTTCAGAAACTGCTGATCTGCTGGGATTTTCACACACAACCATCTCTGGGGTTTACAGAGAATGGTCTGAAAAAGGGAAAATATCCAGTGAGTGGCAGTTCTCTGAATGAAAATGCCTTGTTGATGCCAGAAGTCAGAGGAGAATGGCCAGACTGGTTTGAGCTGATAGAAAGGCAGTAACTCAGATAAGCATTTGTTACAACTGAGGTGTGCAGAAGAGCATCTCTGAATGCACAACACGTCAAACCTTGAAGCAGATGGGCCACAGCAGCAGGAGACCACACCGGGTGCCACTCCTGTCAATTAAGAATAGACAACTGGGGCTACAAGTCACACGGGCTCACCAAAACTGGACAAAAGAAGATTGGAAAAACTTTTCCTGGTCTGATGAGTCTCGATTTCTGATGTGACATTAGGATGATAGGGTCAGAATTTGGCGTCAGCAGCATGAAAGCATGGATCCATCTTGCCTTGTATCAGTGGTTAAGGCTGGCTGTGGTTGTGTAACAGTGTGTTGGATATTTTCTTGGCAAACAATGGGCCCCTTAGTACCAATTGAGCATTGTTTAAATGCCGCAGCCTACCTGAGCATTGTTGCTGACCATGTCCATCCCTTTATGACCACAGTGTACCCATCTTCTGATGGCTACTTCCAGCAGGATAATGTGCCATGTCACAACCTCAAATCATCTCAAACTGGTTTCTTGAACATGACAATGAATTCACTGTACTCAGATGGCCCCCACAGTCGATAGATCTTAATCCAATAGCACACGTTTGGAATGTGGTGGAAAGGGAGATTTGCATCTTGGATGGACAACTGACAAATTTGTAGCAATGCTGTCTTGTCAATATGGACAAGAATCCCTGTGGAATGTTTACAACACTTTGTTGGATCTATGTGGCAGTTCTGAAGGCAAAACGGGGCCAATCCAGTACTAGCAAGGTGTACCTAATAAAGTAGCCAGTGAGTGTGTAAAGTCATTAACATTAGAACTGTCATATGTCCAGCGGACTACAGAGGAAGGGAAAGAAAAACTCAACAGCAATGGGGAAAAATACAGGTATACCCTTGCCTGGTTATGATAGTGAAGTCACAGTTCTAATGACCTAGGCCAACTATTGGCCCTCATCTATCTGGTTATTTTACAGTATTATAAGTATGTGCTGAATAGTCTAATACAAGTAGATAAAATTCTTGTACCATAGAATCACAAGACTTCCAAAATTTGTATCATTTTACATAAAGGAAGATTTCTGTTTCCTGCTTAGTCACAGAGAGAGGAAATTCTTCTAGTTGAGTAAGATTCACTGTATCCCTTGCTTGTTGTTCTAAGGGCCAGTTTATACTTCACGCTCAAAATGCATACGCACAATCATTGTGGCTGCAACGTGTTCCTAGCATTCATTTGACACGTCTTCTGAGCTCGTCCTCAGAAATTAACACGACGCATGCATGAGTGGCAGTACCAGAAAAAATTTAGGGAGTACAGTGTGTTCAAGTTGGAATGTGATGTAAAAGTCTTTATTTACTATCAACATGTGACAGCAAGCCACTCTGCAGATCCAACAGGATCGATGTGTGTGCTTTGATCTATACTAATAAAAGGCAAAGCCCTCACTCACTCACTCACTCACTCACTCACTCACTCACTCATCACTAATTCTCCAACTACCCGTGTAGGTAGAAGGCTGAAATTTGGCAGGCTTATTCCTTACAGCTCACTTACAAAAGTTAAGCAGGTTTCATTTCGAAATTCTACACGTAACGGTCATAACGGTCGACAACGTCCGCCATGTTGAACTTTCTTATTTATGGCACCATCTTCACGAAATTTGGTAGGCGGCTTCCCTGCGCTAACCAAAACCGATGTATGTACTTATTTCGATGGTATGACGCCATTGTCGGCCGCCATTTTGAACTTTCCAACGTCACTAATTTTCCAACTTCCCGTGTAGGTAGAAGGCTGACCCCATCTTCACGAAATTTGGTAGATGGCTTCCCTGCGCTAACCAAAATCGATGTACGTACTTATTTCGGTGGTATGACGCCACTGTCGGCCGCCATATTGAATTTTCCAAACATCACTAATTCTCCAACTTCCCGTGTAGGTAGAAGGCTGAAATTTGGCTGGCTCATTCCTTACACCTTACTTACAAAAGTTAAGCAGGTTTCATTTCGAAATTCTATGCGTAACGGTCATAATGGTCAACAATGTCCGCCATGTTGAACTTTCTTATTCATGGCCCCAACTTCACGAAATTTGGTAGGCGGCTTCCCTGCGCTAACCGAAACCAATGTACATACTTATTTCGGTGGTATGACACCACTGTCAGCCGCCATATTGAACTTTCCAACGTCACTAATTCTCCAACTTCCCGTGTAGGTAGAAGGCTGAAATTTGGCAGGCTCATTTCTTACAGCTTACTTACAAAAGTTAAACAGGTTTCATTTAGAAAATCTACACGTAACGGTCATAACGGTCGATAACGGTCGACAACGTCCGCCATGTTGAATTTTCTTATTTATGGCCCCATCTTCACGAAATTTGGTAGGCGGATTCCCTGCGCTAACCAAAACCGATGTATGTACTTATTTCGATGGTATGACGCCACCGTCAGCCGCCATATTGAACTTTCCAATGTCACTAATTTTCACAATGTCCGCCATGTTGAACTTTCTTATTTATGGCCCCATCTTCACGAAATTTGGTAGGTGGCTTCCCTGCGCTAACCAAAACCGATGTACGTACTTATTTCAGTGGTATGATGCCACTGTCGGCCGCCATATTGAAGTTTCCAACGTCACTAATTCTCCAACTTCCCGTGTAGGTAGAAGGCTGAAATTTGGTAGGTGACTTCCCTGAGCTAACCAAAACCAATGTACGTACTTATTTCGGTGGTATGACGCCACTGTCAGCCGCCATATTGAATTTTCCAACATCACTAATTCTCCAACTTCCCGTATAGGTAGAAGGCTGAAATTTGGCAGGCTCATTCCTTACAGCTTACTTACAAAAGTTAAGCAGGTTTCATTTCAAAATTCTACGCGTAACGGTCAACAACGTCCGCCATGTTGAACTTTCTTATTCATAGGTAGAAGGCTGAAATTTGGTACTTATTTCGGTGATATGATGCCACTGTCGGCTGCCATATTGAACTTTTCAACGGTCTTTGTTACTTATGGGCCCATCTTCAAGAAATTTGGTACGCGGGTTCCCAACGCTAACTGAATCCTACTTACGTACATATATACGTCCATAGCCTGCAGCTCGGTCACCGTGTGAGGCGGTGTTGGGTCCCCCATCCCAACGCCTCCCACGTTGTTGGCTGCCTGCCTATATAAGGCCGTCCGTCGCTCCAGTCTCTACATTCCCTTCCTTGCTTCGCCACGGGATTCACGTCTCCCTGCTGATAACTACAGCCTTTTTGTTTAATCCACGGCTTCTCCGCTGTTTTATTGTTCATTTATTACGATTATAGTTATTGTGTAGGTATTTTAGACTTACTTTACATTGTTCAGGTACCCATTTCCTTTATCATTCCAACCGTACCCCCATTAACATGTCTATCGAGGTAATCACCATCGATCAAAGAACTGTCACTTACCAAGTGGTTTCCATGCCCGGAGATGGCACCTGCCTTTCCATTCTCTTTGTTACATATTGCACAGCCATATCAGGCTCACTCTTGATATCCGGAGGAACATTGTGTCTTATGTATTGAATGACTGGGACAGGTTCAAGGTGTGGACTGATGACGGTACAGGAGATAATTATACTACACAGGAGCACTAGAAGAGTGAAATGCTTAAGTGTACCGAAATGGCCAAATATTTTACACCTTTGGACAACCGCCAATGCCTCTTAAACATCTTAGATTCACAGGTGACGATTTCAGTAGTGGACACTTTGATGTTTATGAATGTTTAAACTCTCAAAAGCTGGATGTGAAGTTATCAATGAAACTGGTTGTATACTTAAAACGCTTGACAGATGCTGAATGTCTCTTCAACTCAAGTCCTACAAATACTGTCGTAATTGAAACAAACGATGAAACTCAAACCGATTATGACAGCAGCAATCCAAGCTGTGAGATTTGAAACAAGATTACTGTTCACATGGCCAACTGTACGTTGCATGCTCAAGAGTAAGCTCAGCGCACAGCTACAGCTTGGTCATATTACAACTGGAGGGCCGAACTGACAACGTGGCATACAAAGAGATCTTTAACAAATAATTATTGGTATATTTTCCCTCAGTTTAAAAAGGTTTAATTTTCTTCTTAATAAAAATTTTAAGGCAGTACTTCACCGCTGCGAAGCGCGGGTATTTTGCTAGTGTTTGATAAATGGTTCGATGTGGTGAAGCAAATCATCAAACTTAAATGCTGACATTCAAATGTATTTGTGGTGCTTTTCTTCAACCATTTCTTGCAAAGGCAATACAAGCATAGAATATTCCCCTTCGTAATGACGCAATACATTTTAAAGATCTAACATACCATCTTCTGTGCCTTCTTTTTTTTTTTTCAGAATGTACAGAAGCGTGTATTAGTCACAAAGAAAAAAAAACGACAACATTTATTTCTATAGCACATTTTCATACAAATAACGTAGCTCAAAGTGCTTTACATGATGAAGAAAAGAGAAATAAAAGACAAAGTAAGAATTAAAAATAAGACAACACTAATTAACATAGAATAAGAATAAGGTCCGATGGCCAGGGAGGACAGAAAAAACAAAAAAAAAACTCCAGACGGCTGGAGAGAAAAAATAAAATCTGCAGGGGTTCAGAGGCCATGAGACCACCCAGCCCCCTCTGGGCATTCTACCTAACATAAATGAAACAGTCCTCTTTGTATTTAACTAAGAACACAGTGAAGAAAAAAAAGGTCTGTTTCGTGATTAAAGTGGAAATTTCGACTTTAATCTTGTAGTTTATTTTGTCATAAATGTCATCTTAAAACTGACCAACCTGTAAATTGCTATGTGCTTCTGGGGCTTCCTCCTGAGCTGACAGCACCAGGCAGGCAGCAATTGCCACACAGAACACATTAAATTTATGATATTCCTGCTCTCTGCACATGTAGAATTCTTAGATTTATACTTGATATCACTTTCATGATGAAATGTGTTAAAGCATGTATATTACATTATGCAGATAAATCATTAACTTTACTGAAATATTTAATACTGTTAATAATTACACATGTGAGGTCTGCACGGCGGTGGAGTGGTAGCGCTGCTGCCTTGCAGTAGGGAGTCACGTCCCTGGTGTTCCCTGCCTGGGTTTTGCATGTTTTCCTGGTGGATTTCCACACTGTGCTCTAGTTTACTTCCAAAGGCATACAGGTTTGGGGATTTGGTGATGCTAAAATGACGCTAGTGTATGTGTGTGCTTGTATTCACCTTGCGATGAGCTGATGCCCTGTCCGAGGATTGTTTCTGCCTTGTGCGCGATGCTAGCTGGATTTGGTGTGTCCCTAGATTGATAGATGTAATCATTAAACATCCATCCTTTTCAGAGATATTGTTGCAAGGTGTCCTGGGAATTTAATGGATGTTTCGGGCCTTTCACAACACAGCAAAGTTGAACGTTATTTTCTCACCGTGACGATATCTCACACTGCCACCTGGTGGAATCCTTCAGATTTACATAAAGTATACGCTCAAGTATAAACAGTACACATGAAGTATAAACCAGGCCTTAGATATCACAATAGATTTTTTTGCGGCTGTTTGTTTTCCCATCAATTGTTTCTCCAAATTATGCTATCTGGGGATATGGAATAACCATGAATTCAAAACTGCCTGACGAATAAGCTAAGATTTTTTTCCCCAAAACGTATGATTTAAGGAGGCAGACTTTTGATGTCCTGGTTTACAACTTGGATCTTCTCCTGAACATATTTTAGATATCTGAGAAGTGTGTGCAATGTACATTTTTTAAAGGAATTCCACCATTCTTTGTGCAAATTAAAGAGTAGTGTATCTTGTTGATGGCTGCAGTACATTCACTATCTCAGATTTTAATTAAAGGCTCCGTCCCAACTTTTGCCTTAGATTATCTGGGTGTACTCTTCAAAATATGTTTGTGGAGTCTGTTAATACTGCCTGTAACCTAATTATTAGACACAAAATAAAGAGAGAGTGTGTAGTTTCAAACATTTGTCAAGCAGACAATTAGGAAAGTTGGACAAGTTTCTAACTTCACACAGTTAAGCAGAGTGCTAGCAGAAGATGATGTTTGAGATTTTGTCCTGAAGAATCAAATATGTTGTCAATAGCTAGATATCTAAGGGATGCATAGAGACTAGCATGAATTAAGAACTCTATAAGATGGAAGGGATAAATGATTATCCTGAATTTGAGCAACTGACAATAACATCTCAGCCTTAAAGTGACTAATACATTGGTAGCACATTTTGATTGACTGGTTAACTGTAGATAGTTATGGCAGGGGCACACAAAGTAGAATTTGAGCAGGATATCCTTTCCATGAATAACCAGAAGTTTCATTACTTTCTAATTCCTTCTATGGTCTCAAGATCTGTTTTTTATTAATACATAAGTTGGGTTGTGCCATGCTCCCCTCTGCTTTAGGCCTTTTCAAACTTTTCTTTTTTTTATACATATCTTTTTGTGTTCCAAATGAACAGAGCTACAATTGTAACAAATTTTATTTTTATATTATTTGTTGAGATATACTCAATGTAGGAATACTCTGAAAAAGATTGAAGCTTTAATTGGCACAGTTAATGTGACAGGAAGAGGTGACCATCAGTTAACATCTTGTTTGATACTCTCCATTAAGTTGCAGAAAATTGAATCGGAATATTTGTTTGAAGAAATACTTCACCCAAAAATGATATTTTTTACATGTTACTCACCCCATGTAGTTTGTAGAGATTCCTCAGTCAGCCAGTGTCCATCCTGCTATAATCCTAATACAGGGTCACGGGAGCCAATCCCAGCCAACACAGGGCGCAAGGCAGGAACAAATCCTGGGCAGGGCGCCAACCCACCGCAGGACACACACACCAAGCACACACTAGGGACAATTTAGCATCGCCAATGCACCTAACCTGCATGTCTTTGGACTGTAGGAGGAAACGAACGCAGACACGGGGAGAATATGCAAACTCCACGCAGGGAGGACCCGGGAAGCAAACCCAGGTCTCCTTACTGCGAGACAGCAGCGCTACCACTGCGCCACCATGCCACCTGTTTGTAGAGATAAGTCAAGTCAAGTTGGGGAGCATGCACTGGTACAGTGCATTGCTGCCCCCACTACACGGCGAAACAGCTCGGGATCCCGGTTGGCAACCCTCCAGGCAGACACGCAGTCCAGTCCTACCCTCCGGAAATGACCCTCCATCTGCCGCAGCCAGGTGTTACGTGGGCGACCCCTTGGCCTGGTCCAGCCACTTGGGTCCCCAACAATGAGGATCTTATGAGCCAGATCACCCTCGGGGAAACGCGCCACATGACTGTAGTTCCGTAACTGACGCTCCCTTACAATGCAGGTAATGTGCTTCATTCGGGACTCCATGAGCAACCTCTCATTCGACACGAAGTCAAACCAAGAAAAATAACTAAGAAAAAAATGAGTCTCCTGTTTTGTTGTAGAATGGAGGTAATAATGTTTCTGATAGAAATGGAATCAAACGGTTTCAAACACATAATCATAAAACCTCTAATTACTTCTGCTTTGAGACAACAATGCCAATCATTGTGCCACCCATATCAAAATATTTTTTTTCAACTTTATTAACTTTTGTGTGGTTATTTGTTTTGCATTGTACTATATTTAATGCAGCCACATCACAATCAGTTTCCACTTTATTATTTAGGCATGGCAATATTAGCAGAGTGTCCATTCTTTGAAAAGCTTTAGCAGTGTGCCAAATGGGAAATAAAGCGTACAATGTGAAGAAATATAACACAAAATAGAAGAAGGGGGTAGTAAAAAGCTTGTAATCTGCACAGGGCGGATTTACAGTCTTCAGAAGTGTGAAACGTTAATTAATCAGTATCCATAGTTGTAATACGCAGAAGGGTCTGAAACACGTTAACCATTTTTATTAAAGTGTGTTTATATATTTACTGTTATTTTGATGACATCGTCTAGTCATCATTTTCAGTGTTTTCTTGCAAGTTTCATGGTCATATGGGTTTGTTTTCACGGGAGCTACCATTTTGAAGCTTTGAGTCATTAAGATATTGAGCACTGCTAGGAACGTGTTGTGTGTGTGTGCTAAGTGATGGCTAGCATTTTGACAGGCACAAAATAAAGTATAATCACACACATAAATGAAAGACTTCGATACATGTACTCTAGCAAGACATTAAGTTAGGTTCAGGTTCTGGTTTTGATTGAGTTTGGTCCACTGCGTTTGTATTTAGTTCAGACGCTTTTACTCTGGTGATCAATCAGTATGTTTAGTGTGCTGATTTTGCTCATGACCTTACCGTGAGCCCTTAAAGAAACATCTGCCTGATCTCTGCCACTCCTAAATAACAACTGTTCAGATGAACTTGCCTTTTAGTTGTAATTGCACACAAGTGATACCAGTTGCTACTTTATTCAGTTTTTTTCATCTTACTTTCAGAAAAGGAGCATGACAAGGACACTGCAAATCAAGATACTGGCAGGTCTCAAGTGTTACTCCCATCAGAGTTGGCGAAGGAACCCGGAACTAATACTGTGGCTAAGCAGTTGCCAAGCAGGGACAGTTTGGATAAACTGCCAGCAAATCTAGACCCCAGCTACATGTCTCCTAGCTTCCCGGTTTCTGCCCCTGGACGCAGCCGAGTAGGCAGTGAGACCTATCTCACTGCTTCAGATGACAGCAGCTCACTGTTTGACGATGATATGCAGAGAACTGATGGAAAGGGCTTGTTTCTATCTCCATTGGCAATGCCAGAGTTTGACAGCTCATCAGATGAACTGAGCAAAACATTCCAAGGCCAGAGCCTTAACTCCTCCTCGTCATCCAGTCCCAGCCCACTCCCAGTCCAGTGCTCTTATGTGGACAGAACTGTTAATAGGGTTGGTACTGACCTGTCACTGTCACGGAAGCATCTAAGCCAGCCACAACTTAGTACAGATCGTCTATTTGGGTGTAACCGGAATGCTATCAGCCTGCTGCGGCCACCCTGGAATTCAGAGATAGATATTGACCAGGAGAAGGTGGAAGCCATAGTGGATGATGATGTTTTTGCCTACAATTCAACAGAGGTTGAAAATCAAATGAAGGAAATGGAAGGACGTCCTCCTAGTAACACACCTCCCACCCCTCCGCTACATCGGCTGCCTTCCTGGGTGAGCACCATTAAGTCAAATGCTATGCCATCCCAGCCAACAGGAGCAATAGCCTGAAGTCATGGTGTCTAAGGTTTTTCTTAATTGCTCACTGTGTCCTCATAATGAAATGTTCCTGCCTTTTTTCCTTAATCCTCTGCCTACTGTTACCCTCCTCATCGTAGGTACAATTTTTGAAATGTTCCAGTAACTGTTGAAATGTACAATGTGGTGCCAAAGCCTCAAAGTTGGGTGCAGTATCATTCCTGTCTAACGTGTCTTCAGTGTGGAGTCTTCATATAATCTTTTTTTTTTTTGTGCGAGTTTTCATCAAGAACTCCAATTTCCTCCCAGAGTATAAACACACATATTTGTGTTGATTGGCAAGTCTGAATTCACCTAATGTGATTGTGTACGGGTATGTGTACACCCTACAATGGGCAAGCTTCACATCCAGAGCTAATTCCTGGTATGTAACAATTTCTGTGGGATAGGATTCAATTTTCTAGTGACACTTGTGATAGATTGGGGGGGCTATCGCTCCCTTGAACCCTTGTCCAAGACTCCAGACACCAAATAAAAGTCCAAATGTTGACTTTATTTTTATGCCACAGTGCACAAAGCACCCTCTCCTCCACAATACTCATATAACAATCACAAATCACTAACAGTAATACTCTCCACCACTCCCAGACGCGTTGCCATCCTTCCACCCAGCTCAGCTCGCCGTCTGGGAGCTCCCACAGTCCTTTTATTCTCCCTGACCCAGAAGTGTTCCCAATCCCCAGTCCATGTGATTCTTTATCACTTCCGGGTCAGGTACAAGTCCTTTTCTTTACCCCAGAAGTACGCCACTTCTGTCATCTCTCCTCCTATGACGCTCTTCCGGGTTATAAGGCACATATGACTCTTCGGTCCTCCCTGCAGCTCCCTCTTGCGGCCCCTGTGGTATCCAGCAGGGCTGTGTATAAAAACTACATTGTCCATGACTCCCTGCTGGTCTTCGGGGCACCTCCATACTGCAGGGAGGGCTCCATCTGGCGGCCTGGGGGTATTGGCCGGGATGACAAGCCGGCCAAAGACCACACACTCTAGAAGAAAAAAAGAGTTCTAAAAATGAACCGAAGGGGGTGGACTTAAGTTTCCAGCCACTGTTAATCAAGTTTCAGTACAATACAAAGTCTCAAAACTGTAGACAAACACACTGTACATCTTAAGTGATTGATATGTGCCTGGTTTTTAATGATAAATCTCTCAGCATCCTGTTTGCTCTCAGCTACTGTAGGACACTGTCGTCACCATATCAATTAATGGCATGCGGTGGCTTTACCAGGTGCAATACACATAGGAAAACACAGGCCTATCACAGCCATGTTTAATGTGGGCAAAATTTGCCTTTTTTAAAACTTAGTTAACAAAATTTTTAAGAAATTATGTTCTCATATTTCCGTGGCTTTTGATGACACCTGCCTCCTCCATTTTCCTCTTCCTCTCAATTACCCCAGCCTACCGTTTACTAGTCCTTTAATCCTGGCAAGCCTTCAAAATAATTGTCTTTAAAAATAAATAAATGAATAACTTCTTCAGAGTAGTAGCAATAGTAATATTATCAAATATACAAAGTACAGTAATATTCTTACACGTGCAACCAACTTGTAACACATCCCCATTCCTCTATGCCATGATAAAAAATAATGTATTAAAATATGTAGCATCATTTTCTTTAATAGAAAGCACAAATCAGTCTTCCTGATGTCCTTCTTATGCATGGATGTTTGTATTACAGACTTACACACTATTTCGAAAGAATGAAAGTTAAACACACTATAAAATATTTCACACAAAAAATAAAGTAAACAATGGTAAAGTAATAAATTTGTGTTAAAATTAGACAACCGATTGATCAGTGGCATTAGTTCGCTTAAGAGGAAAAGTAATCTTAGAAAGATAGATAGATACTTTATTAATCCTAAGGGCAAATTCACATTTCACAGTCTGCCGCTGGTCTTGCTTGCTTTCTTCTGCTTAATAATAACAGTAATAATACATCACTTGTGTCCCTTGTGCAACAGTCTTGATTCCTTCTCTTTCCTTTGCTTTCTCTTCTGTACTGTTGCTGTCTTTCACCCCACCTTTTTTCCAGTCCAGTGTCATATGTTCATATTTCCTTTGCCCTCCACCCCTACTAATTTTCATGTTTCACTCATCTCACTCTACTCTCATTTGCCTCACATTTATTGTATGTTTTCCTATTTTCTCATGTCTCATCCCATGCTTTTCACTCTCTTATTTCTTACTCCGTGTTCCTATGCCTCATATTCATGATTCCGCTTACTTTGGTGCTTCATTTTTGTTTTTGTCTTCCCCTCCTATCACAATTATATATCAGGCCTTTGTTTTCCATGTCACATATTCTTTCTGATGTCAGTCCATTTTCTCCTATCTCACTCTTATCACTTTCTCCACATTTGTCTCCATGTCCCATGTCTCATGGCCATATTTCCCTTGTTTTCCCTCGCCCTGTTTCACTTTCATGCCTGATTTATTTAACTCCACTCTCCTGGGCCTCAAATATACATTTTCTGTCTCACTTCTTCATCATTTGACATGTCTTACTGTCCTCTGTCTCCTATTTGTTATGATTTGGTTTAGTTCTACATTTTGTACAGCTTTATTTCATACTTTTTACTCACTTTTATTTTCCATGTTGGAATTTGGTCGTATTTTGAGAACAAGTTTTCATTTAAGCCTTTATTTTAAGATGTTACAGTATTTGAACAGGTTCGGTGGTGACTGGGCGACAGTCAACTCTGCGAAAGGACAACTCGCTAAAAGATAACTCGGTAAAGAAAAACTTGGCGAAATACAACTCGGTGAAAGACAATTTGGTGAAGAAACAATTTAGCGAAATACAACTCGGCGACATCCTTTACCAGTTAGGTAACAGTTAGGTTCAAAGAGATTTTTTAATTATATTTAAATGACAACGTGATTTAAAATGTTGAAAATAAATTTATATAATTGATGAACGAACTTTATTCTGCAGATGAAACAAACTCTGACTTATATTATCTTCTGCAACCAAAATTGCTAATCCTTTATATAAATTGCATTGATTGTAATCGTATGATAACGTTATTTAGAATACAAAAGGAGACTTGTGAGTACAGCTTAAGGAGTACCTTTACTGTCAACTTATTGGGACACTCATAAAGCAAGTGATTCTGTGGATTTTCCGGCGTCCTATGTTGTCATTTAAATATCATTAAAAATCTCTTTGAACCTAACTATTACCTAACTGGTAAAGGATGTCGCTGAATTGTCTGTCGCCCACTTGTGTTTTCGCCGAGTTGTCCGTCGCCCAGTTGCCCCTGAACGATTTGGACGTCGTCCTGCTTTGCTGTTTTGTTGCTAGGCCTGGATGACGGGAAGTAATTGGTTCATGACATCTTAGGTCAGTAGGTATAAAGGTCCTCACAGGGACTTCCTTGTCATCTGGATTTGTGAATAAAAACATTAAAAGTGGTGAGGACATTTTGTTTTAAAGACATTTTGGTTACAATTTAAATCTTTGTTTTCTTTTGACTTTGATTTTGGCATGTGCTTAGACGTGATGACAAATTGGTTTTGATTGTTCTGTTTAATGAACCCTGCTAGGCTTTAAAGTATATTTCATGCCCTGATCTTTCTCAATAAAAATCTGCCTCATCTTCTCTACGTCAGTACAATATTTATGTTTCCTTCTCTTCTTGTATTTTATTCGACATTTACTTTGTTTTTTCCTTCTTCCTCAGCCTTATTTCCAGTCTCACACCTCTGACTTATTTACTTTGTGACTTCTCCACACCAGTCCTCGGTCGCTCATATTACCATCTGTTCTTACAGGAAAGCAGAATTTATGCAGTTGCCAAATCAGGAATGTGTCCTTCTGAATGGTCTGCTGGCAGCACTTGTAAATGTAAGTTACAGAAATGTCCATCGCTTCACTTTGACTGCTGTCTCACTCCAGGTACGGCAAACGTTCATTTCTGTTTTTGTCTCCTAGACTCCAGTGGAGGGCTGACTTCCTTTTCGGCCTCAGCATGTTTTACTTCTTTGATTTACAGGAATGTAAGCACTCCAGTATATGCCATCCTGAAAGGGGTGAGTAGAGTGTCCTCTCTGGAGGTCTCTGTTGGAAGTTTTCTAGGATCCTTATTTTATTTTATTTATTTTTTGTCTTCCACAGAAAGCAACCCAGTTAAGCAATACACCTTTATTAGATGAATCTTCTGAATCTGATGGGGAAAAGAGTTCCCGGTCAAGTTCTCAGACCTCAGGCTCTCGGACTACTGGGTCCAATTCAAGGAAGGAGAATGGTCCAGGGAGCCCTCGTGCCATGAAAAGAGGTAGACTGTCCTTTAACATTGATTGTAGGAAAAATGAATGCACTGCACTTTCTATGATTTTCTACAGTCTTCCATCTCTGTCATGCCAGGTGTCTCCGTGTCCTCCATGAACTCTGAAAATGACTATGCCATCCCACCAGATGCCTACTTCACAGATACGGACTGCTCAGAGCCTGAACAGAAACTTCCTAAGACAAGCTTGTGTGGGGGGGACAACAGCAAGAGTGTAAGAAACCAGAGGAGAATTGTGGTGTGAAATTTAAGACTGACAGTCATGAATATTAGTAGAGATGTTGCAGTGCAACTTGGAAAAGAGATTTTAGAGTGATAATCAGGCATGGACAGAACTGCAATTCAATGCTGCAATGAGGCTTCTTAACTGAATGAAAGTTTTCTTTCCCATAGGAGCATTTGGAGAAGTCAGGCTATTTGCTTAAAATGGGAGGACGAGTGAAAAGCTGGAAGCGACGCTGGTTCGTTCTGAAGGGTGGGGAGCTGCTCTACTATAAGTCTCCTGTAAGTCTGACCTATTCCACACTGCTGGCCTGCACTTTGAAAGTTGCCAGTCTTTGGCACATTTTGCCAAGTGGAATTAATAAAGCAATATCACAAATGAGCAAGTGGATAACCTCTCAGAGATAAATGTGACTACTAAAGAGGTACTGAGGGACTTGGAAATTGTAGAGGGAGAAGTACTGCCCAGATTAAATAAGCTGAAATCAAACAAATCACCAGGACCAGATAATATTTACCCACGAGTTCTTAAGGAGGCTGACGAGTACATATATAAACCCTTGACACATATTTATAGGAAGTCACTTTGCATTGGAGAGATTCTGGCAGACTGGAAATGGCAAATATCTTCCCAATATATATATATATATAAAAAAAAGGGTGACAGGGCAGATCCAAGCAACAATAGGCCAGTAAGCTTAACATGCGTCACAGGAAAATTAATGGAAGGAATTATTAAGGATAATATTGAGCAATACCTGGCAAGGACAGGAGTTATTAGGAACAGTCAGCATGGGGTCAGAAGAGGGAGGTTGTGTTTTACTAAAATGCTGGAATTCTATGAGGAGTCAACAAAGGATACGATCAAAGAGGAGCAGAAGATATTATTTATCTTGACTTTAAGAAAGCATTTGACAAGGTGCCACATGAGAGGGTGGGCATCAAACTAAAAGAGGTGGGAGTTCAGGGTGATATTTTTAGATGGGTGCAGAATTGGATCAGAAACAGGAAGAGGGGGGTGATGGTGCGAGGAACCTCATCAGAATTGGCCAATGTTAAGAGTGGTGTCCAGCAGAGGTCAGTGCTAGGGCCACTTCTATTTTTAATACATAGATAGGAATATAAGTAACAAGCTGGTTAAGGTTGCTGATGATACCAAGATAGGTGGGTTAGCAAATAATTTGGAATCCATTATATCATCACAGAAGGATTTGGGCAGCATACAGGCTTGTGCAGATTTGTGGCAGATAAAATTTAAAGTCAGTAAATGTAAAGTATTACACATAGGAAGTAAAAATGTTAGTTTGAATACACAATGGGCGGTCGGAAAATTGAGAGTACACCTTATGAGAAGGATCTAGGAGTCGTAGTGGACTCTAAGCTATCGACTTCCCGACTGTGGTCAGAAACCATTAAGAAAGCTAACAGAATGTCAGGTTATATAGCATGATATGTGGAGTACAAGTCCAAAGAGGTTATGCTCAGGTTTTATAACACACTGGTGAGGCCTCATCTGGAGTACTGTGTGCAGTTTTGGTCTCCAGGCCACAAAAAGGACATAGCAGCACTAGAAAAGGTCCAGAGAAGAGCGACTAGGCTGATTCCAGGGCTTCAGGGGTTGAATTATAAGTAAAGATTGAAAGAGCTGAAACTTTACAGTTTAAGCAAAAGAAGATTAAAAGGAGAACTGACTGAAGTGTTTAAAATTATGAAGGGAATTAGTGCAGAGGATCAAGACTGTTATTTGAAAATGAGTTCATCAAGTACACCGGGACACAGTTGGAAACTTGTTAAGGGTAAATTTCGCACAAACATTAGGAAGTTTTTCTTTACACAAAGAATGATAGACACTTGGAATAAACGACCAAGTAGCGCGGTAGACAATAAGACTTTAGGGACTTTCAAAACTCAAGTTGATGTTTTTCTGGAAAAAATAAGGGGATAGGACTGGCAAGCTTTGTTGTGTTGAATGGCCTGTTCTCATTTAGATTATTCTAATGTTCTAATATGGAAAGTCTCAAGGTCTGAGCACAGCTGATGAACACTCTGGGGCTTAGAAAAGTAAAAAGAAAATCTTGTACAGTACAAGGATTCCAGGAAATTGGAATGAGCTACTATCTGTGTGTTTGCAGAGCGACGTGACCAAGAAACCACAGGGACAGATTGAGCTTAATGCCTTGAGCAGTATAGTTCGTGGTGAAGGAAAGCAGACCATTCAGGTGAGCACCAAGGCTCCTGTTCAATTGACATTGCCGGTCTAAAAGCAAGTTTGTGCAACCCAGCTCTCTGCTTTGCCTCTTGTCTTATTTCTGATCTTTTCTGTCATTGCTCCATCCTTGTCAGTGTTGATTCTCTACAGCAGATATAACTTATTTCTGACATTCGAGAATAACCTTAATACCTGGAATTTCTTGAATTCCACCCTTGCTAAGTATTCTTCTTCCCTTGTAGTATGATCATCTTGGTTACTATGAAAGACACCTTTGGTCAGCATGAGAAGAGCTGCTTGCTTGTGAGACTTCTGGCTTTTTTGTACATTTAATTTGCAAAGCCATTTACTTCATATGCTAATTGTGTTATCTTGAACTTACCTGTGATTCCTTTAATACTGTGACTATCCACACCTGCAGCTGGTCACTGAGAAGCGGCTCTACTTTCTATCAGCGGACTCTCCAAACATTTTGGCTGAGTGGATTAGAGTTCTGCACAATGTGCTGCAGGTTCAGACAGCCATCCCGCTGTTCACTCAGCCTGAGGTGAAGCCCACCATGAAAGGACTGCTGACAAAGGTAAATTGCAGTGTAGCTGCTAAGTATTGATGCATAATCATGAAAGACCTACACTCCGGCATGTGCTCTGTGAATCTTGTACGTATGCCGGACACTTGTATTAGAATAGCTTTTCCCAGTTAGGTACTATACATATATACTTTATTGTTTGGAGGATATTGCAGTGTTACAGCAGCCCATACATATCAGCAATAGTGAAATAAACACAAAAACTGCTCAGAAATGCAATCTGGTCTAAAGGATAAAATAAAAAAAAAACATTTAGAATTTACTTTCTGCCATTAAAATGACAGACAACATTGTTTAGACTTCCAGTGGTACTGTGACAAGATTATTATGTATTTTATTTATTTGCACCTTTTAAAATCTTCAAGGTCACATTACAAACCATAAACAAATCATAACAAATATTAAACACTATTAAATAACAGACAACCTAGAAATATCATAGAAATAACAGGAAAAGGTTCAATACACAGGCAATACAATTTTAAAAAGACAAGTTTTATGCCGATTTTTAAACAGTAAAATTTAGTTTGAAGGCATAATCTGTGAGGGATGTGAATTCTAAAACTTGCGTGCACCAGAGCTAAATGTTGATCTTCCCATTGTGAAAAGATGGAAAGAAGGGGCAACAAAAAAAACAGCATCAGAGTGAGGACATAATCCTTAAGGGAATCCAACAAGGCCAAGTTATGGAGGGCTTTTTATATGCTGTAAGTAAGAGAACTTTGTAATTGATTTAACACAGTGATTCCCCGCTATATCACGCAGGGACGTTCTTAGGTATACCGAACTACGCATCCGCGAAGGACCCCGACTGTGAGGGGGGCCTCCGGCCCAGCCCCGACTTACAATTTTTTTTTTTGTCGGGCTGTGGGCCTGGGGCCCCTGTCATGCCCCTGGCACGGCAGCCGTCTGTGCCAGTCCCTCATGTCGTGTGTCACGATACCCTCCTCATCCTAAATTTTATCGTTCTTTTCCGGATGTTTTATTAGAACACCTTCCTGAGCTCCGGAGTGGCTACGCCCCCGCGGGCTCGGGCGCCCCCCCGGAGGCCCCATCAAGGGCCTGTACATCCGGGGCCTGCACATTTCTGAACCGCGTAGGGCCCCCAAACTGCTAAGAACGGCCCTGTATCACGGTTCAGCTATCACACCCCCACTACATCGCGGATTTATGATTATCTATACTAATAAAAGGCAAAGCCCTCACTCACTCACTCACTCACTCACTCACTCACTCATCACTAATTCTCCAACTTCCCGTGTAGGTAGAAGGCTGAAATTTGGCAGGCTTATTCCTTACAGCTCACTTACAAAAGTTAAAC
The DNA here is from genome assembly GCA_026402145.1 of Polypterus bichir lapradei. Classification (NCBI taxonomy): domain Eukaryota; kingdom Metazoa; phylum Chordata; class Cladistia; order Polypteriformes; family Polypteridae; genus Polypterus; species Polypterus bichir. The sequence goes on from JANRMT010061414.1 coordinate 15,908,014, forward strand.
AGGTTTCATTTCGAAATTCTACACGTAACGGTCATAACGGTCGATAACTGTCGACAACGTCCGCCATGTTGAACTTTCTTATTTATGGCACCATCTTCACGAAATTTGGTAGGCGGCTTCCCTGCACTAACCAAAACCGATGTATGTACTTATTTCGATGGTATGACGCCACTGTCAGCCGCCCTATTGATCTTTCCAACGTCACTAATTTTCCAACTTCCTGTGTAGGTAGAAGGCTGACCCCATCTTCATGAAATTTGGTAGGTAGCTTCCCTACGCTAACCAAAATCGATGTACGTACTTATTTCGGTGGTATGACGCCACTGTCGGCCGCCATATTGAATTTTACAAACATCACTAATTCTCCAACTTCCCGTGTAGGTAGAAGGCTGAAATTTGGCAGGCTCATTCCTTACAGCTTACTTACAAAAGTTAAGCAGGTTTCATTTCGAAATTCTACACGTAACGGTCATAACGGTCGATAACGGTCAACAGTGTCCGCCATGTTGAACTTTCTTATTTATGGCCCCATCTTCACGAAATTTGGTAAGCGGATTCCCTGCGCTAACCGAAACTGATGTATGTATTTATTTCGATGGTATGACGCCACTGTCGGCCGCCATATTGAACTTTCCAACATCACTAATTTTCACAATGTCCACCATGTTGAACTTTCTTATTTATGGCCCCATCTTCACGAAATTTGGTAGGCGGATTCCCTGCACTAACCGAAACTGATGTATGTACTAATTCCGATGGTATGGCGCCACTGTCAGCCGCCAAATTGAACTTTCCAACGTCACTAATTTTCCAACTTCCCGTGTAGGTAGAAGGCTGACCCTATCTTCACGAAATTTGGTAGGTGGCTTCCCTACGCTAACCGAAACCGATGTACGTACTTATTTCGGTGGTATGACGCCACTGTTGGCCGCCATATTGAATTTTCCAAACATCACTAATTCTCCAACTTCCCGTGTAGGTAGAAGGCTGAAATTTGGCAGGCTCATTCCTTACAGCTTACTTACAAAAGTTAAGCAGGTTTCATTTCGAAATTCTACGCGTAATGGTCATAACGGTCAACAATGTCCGCCATGTTGAACTTTCTTATTCATGGCCCCATCTTCACGAAATGTGGTAGACGGCTTCCCTGCGCTAACCGAACCAATGTACATACTTATTTCGGTGGTATGACGCCACTGTCAGCCGCCATATTGAACTTTCCAACGTCACTAATTCTCCAACTTCCCGTGTAGGTAAATGGCTGAAATTTGGCAGGCTCATTCCTTACAGCTTACTTACAAAAGTTAAGCAGGTTTCATTTCGAAATTCTATGAGTAACGGTCATAACGGTTGACAATGTTCGCCATGTTCAACTTTCTTATTTATGGCCCCATCTTCACGAAATTTGGTAGGTGGCTTCCCTGCGGTAACCAAAACCGATGTACGTACTTATTTCAGTGGTATGATGCCACTGTCGGCCGCCATATTGAAGTTTCCAACGTCACTAATTCTCCAACTTCCCGTGTAGGTAGAAGGCTGAAATTTGGCAGGTTCATTTCTTACAGCTTAAGCAGTAAGTTAAGCAGGTTTCATTTCGAAATTCTACGCGTAACGGTCATAACGGTCAACAACGTCCGCCATGTTGGACTTTCTTATTCATAGGTATAAGGCTGAAATTTGGTACTTATTTCGGTGATATGATGCCACTGTCGGCCGCCATATTGAACTTTTCAACGGTCTTTGTTACTTATCGGCCCATCTTCAAGAAATTTGGTACGCGGGTTCCCAACGCTAACTAAATTCTACTTACGTACATATATACGTCCATAGCCTGCAGCTCGGTCACCGTGTGAGGCGGCGTTGGGTCCCCCATCCCAA
>JANRMT010061414.1:15929891-15949304 GCA_026402145.1 Polypterus bichir lapradei
ATATATATATATATATATATATATATATATATATATATAATCTCATTTTTAATGTAGGTAGATCATTTCGACCTTGTCATTTTAAAAGTAGCTCACAAGCCGAAAAAGTGTGGGCACCCCTGGACTAGATACATGTACTTATATGACAGCATCAACTGCTTGTAGATAAGGTTAGTCTTTTATTGGTGTCAACATATTGCAGTAGTTTTATTAAAAATAAGTGTCGGTCATTCTAAAACCGTTCACATGTGAGATGCCCGTGCACTGTGTCATCCTGGGAGCCTGGGATTCCCAAATTCCCGGGAATGGATAAACCTATCCGGGAATGGATTCCCTACTCCTACCCTAAAGATTTACTTTTATGTAAACAATATAAATTTTAGTTATGCCACGTCATAACACAGAATCACACAGTGCTGTATTTTCTCACCAATATTATTTGTCATCACTATCAAACCCAAATGATTATAGAGACAAATGAAATCAGAGATTAGTAGAAAAGTAGCTCTTTATGCAGATATTTTGGCACTTTACATTAATAATCCATGTTCATCACTTGCATAGGCACCAAGTATAACAAAGAAGCTTAGTATCTCTTGGTCGAATTTATAGTGAACTCTGTAATTTTACTGTTTCCTATAAATAGCCTTGCATGTCTTCTTAAATTTCATCAATTCAAATTTACTGTTTGTAACAATCTACATACTTAAGAATCTCAGTTAACCTATTCAAATTTCATTTAAGCAACCTGTTAGAAAGAGTAAACAAGATATATGAGGTGGTCAGGCCTCCATCTTCCATTAGCTGGGAACATTAGACTGATAAAATTAATATCCTTCTAAGATTTTTACATCTGTTTAAAGGTTTTGAAAGATCCTCGGACACAGACAGACACAGAGACAGCCAGATGTCCACAAGCACACATGTGTGCACTGAAAAGGAAATAAGCAAAACCAATACACAGACCACCAGCAAACTCAGTCCTTTACTTTTCTTCTGCCACCTCCACTCCTCTCTCGCAAGCTCTGTCCTCTTCCACCCGACTCCGGCTCCCCGAATGGAGTGTGACGGCCCCTTTTATGGCACACCCCGATGTGCTCCAGGTGCTCCCTGATGATCTTTTTACAGCACTTCCTGGCGTGGTGGAAATGCTGCATGGACACCCGGAAGCCCTCCAGGTGTGGCCAGTTCCTCATACGGCAGCACTTCCTAGTTTGGCAGAAGTGCTGCCGTCCAGGGCTCTGAGATGGTCCAGGTGCCCCCTGGCGGTGGCCACGGACCCCAGCAGGGTTGAGCTTACAAGCTCGCCATTCGTGACCCTAGTGTAATCCAGGGGGGCTGCCCTCTTGCGTCCCAGGGAAGATAATGCCCTTCTCCCGGTCCTGCCCTTCTCCAGTCGTCCCGGTGGGACAAGGTCCCCGGTCGTCTGCCACAAGGTTTATAAGAATTGTAGGGTCATTATTGTCACATGCACAAAATACAGTGAAATTTTTATTTGTATATGTTAGTTAAAATGCTCCAGCACCATGATTGGTGAGTATAACTACTTTTTGACTTCCTTGGAAAATCACAAAACACATTTGTCATAATCTGCAAGCAGCAAATTATATACCAAATGTGATAATGTATTCTTCAATTTGCACCACTTCCATAATAGTAAAACTATACAAATTCAGAGTGGCTAATGAACCTAAGATGTAAAGTATCAAGATATTAGATGAAATTGGCATACGTCAAGAAAACCCAATGACAGTGGGGTAATATGAAAAACTCTGCATAGACAAAGGTAGGACCATAAATTCAACCCTGAGTGCCTGGGTCTGTGAGGCAGGGGTGATAATCAAGAAACCAATGTGCTGATTTAAAAATATGTACAGTATTCTATTTTTGATGTAGTCAAAAGTTTCAATTTATAGTAAATGGAAACAGTCAAAAAGCTGTCAACTCGCAGATGACAACATGTGGTTTGTGTGGTTTTGGAAAAAATAGCAACTTCCAATTTAGGTTAACCACCAAAACATCAATGTATCTTTTTCAGAGTATTCACCAGAGAAATCCCTCTTAAAAAGATTGCATATAATGTTGACTTTGTTCATTTGGGGCACAGTGGCCAAAGATTAAAAAATAGATGAACAAAACAAAACTGTTTTTTAGAGATCTAAAGCAAAGGGCTATGTTGCTTCTTCATAACTACAGTAATAAAATCATACCAGTTTGGTCAACTATGAAAATGAAGCTCTTTCTTAACTCTTCTTTATATGGTTTGCTTTATACACCAGCCATCCAAGCAGATCATCAACCAAGTAGAAATGCAGCTGTTCTACACTCAGATAGAATATGGCATCAATGTAAAAGATATTTTAAGGATAAGATGTTAGTATCAATGGGCGGCATGGTGGCGCAGTGGTAGTGCTGCTGCCTCGCAGTAAGGAGACCTGGGTTTGCTTCCCGGGTCCTTCCTGCGTGGAGTTTGCATGTTCTCCCCGTGTCTGCGTGGATTTTCTCCAGGTGCTCCGGTTTTCTCACACAGTCCAAAGACATGCAAGTTAGATGCATTGGCAATCCTAAATTGTCCCTATTGTGTGTGCCCTGCGGTGGGCTGGCGCCATGCCCGGAGTTTGTTTCTGCCTTGCGCCTTATGTTGGCTGGGATTGGCTCCAGCGGACCCCCGTGACCCTGTAGTTAGGATATAGCATTTTATGAACTTTTCTTTTAAAGTTAGACTCACTGAAGCATCCTAAAGGCTGGTAGGGTTTCATGACATTTATTTGGTTAAGAACAACATGAACAAATATTTGCCAAATTCTGAAGATGTTTTGAGCAGCTGCTTGTAACGTGAATTTGGCTTTTTTTCTAATTTTAATCAGAACTAGGGGGCTTTGACCCCTGCTCGCTTTTCTCACCAACCCAGCCCCCCATCCTCCACTATGCACCAGCCACCTCGCGTCTCTGCCGCTTGTGTTTGTGGATTTCAATTTCACCAAACAACAAATCTTTTAATTCTTGCGGATATGCCTCTTCATTCGGAAGAAACACAACTTTTCCCTGATGGAATTAGTTGATCTACAGTTTAAATCTAAACAATATATTCAATCTCTTTTCGCTGTTCCGTTATTTCACCAAGTAATAATCTCCATTTGTTTGTGCTAATGCGATCTTTAATATCATTTTTTTTGAGACTTTCGCATTTTAGTGCTTTTCTTATCTCTAACCTGCTCTCCATGTGTATCGCACCAACGTTTTTGAATTCTTTACGACGTTCTACTTTATCATCTACTCTATGTCTTTTATTTCCTGCTCCAGGCGTGGTTAATTCTCTTGGCACAAAGTCTCGTTTCGTAGGACATGAAAGTATCTCTCTGAAAAAGTCACGTCTCGTCCCAGGCTAAAAAGTCTCATCTCGTCCCAGGATTTTTTTTTATTATAATAGAGAGACATGAAATCCTTTTCCTACTATTTGAAGATAGACTTTTCTAATCTTTCCTCAGTATGCTGTGAAAAATATGCAATCACTAAAAAAAGATATAATTTGTTTTCAAACATTTTTTTTCCAAATGAGTATACCCCTAGATAATCTGAGGCAACAAGAATAAGAGGGCCTTTTAATTAGAATTTAAGAATATAAATGGAAGTTAGCATGGTCTAATTCAACTTAGTTGTACATTGTACATATTTTGGGACTGCCCGATTCTCAGATCTTATTGGGGTAAAATTTTTGCTTATCGAAAAGTTTTTGCACTCACTGAAAAGCTCTGCCTGGGGTGATACCTGATTGGACATCACTGCTTAATGGACAATCTATTGTGGTATCTTACACTGGATTACTATCACTTTATCCTACTCCTCAGTTGGAAGAATCCTAATCTACCTACCATCATGTCCAATTTTGCATAAAATGACAAAAATCAAAATTACTTTAAGGACCCACCCAAATCTTTTTTTTTTTTTTTTTTAGAATTTGGCAGACATCAATTGATGTTGTCCTTAATCAGCTACAAATGTTGATCCTTTAGGATATCTCAGTATTTTTGACTGGCTACTCCTTATTAAATCTTTTTTTTTTTTTATTTCTCTCTGAGTGGGTAAGACAGAGAATTTCAGAGTTTAGGGGGGGCACAGTGGGTAGCGCTGCTGCCTTGCAGTTAGGGACCCGGGTTCGCTTCCCGGGTCCTCCCTGCGTGTGGAGTTTATATGTTCTCCCCGTGTCTGCGTGAGTTTCCTCTGGGTGCTCTGGTTTCCTCCCACAGTCCAAACACATGCAGGTTAGGTGCATTGTGTGCTTGGTGTGTGTGTGTGCCCTGCCTGGGGTTTGTTTCCTGCCTTGTGCCCTGTGTTGGCTGGGGTTGGCTCCAGCAGACCCCCGTGACCCTGTGTTAGGATATAGCGGGTTGGATAATGGATGGATGGATAGATGGATCATTCATTGTAATATAATATATAAATCCAATAAAAATCATTAAAACAATACCAATATTCTGAAACAATTATGGATATTAGCTGCTTTTATCTTAAAAGGCATGGAGGAAATATGAGGATATCGAAAGAAAGCTTTGTTTTGTGAGATGGGAAATCCATTTGTCTTCAGATCAGAGTACTAGGGTGTTGTACCGTGTTAGCTATTATGAATGTAGAGAAAAGCCAAGCAAAATGACACCTTTTATTGGCTAACTAAAAAGATTACAATATGCAAGCTTTTGAGGCAACTGAGGTCCCTTGTTTAGATTACATCTTGCCTGAAGAAGGGGCCTGAGTTACCTCGAAAGCTTGCATATTGTAATCTTTTTAGTTAGCCAATAATAGGTGTCATTTTGCTTGGCTTTTCTCTTCAGATCAGAGAGACAGTTAAATGCTGTCAGATGAGATGGGTAATCAAAATGTAACTATTTATGGGTGTCCTGTGTCCCTGGGCAGGATGGGCTGTGCTTTTCTGCAGATAATACAGTTATCTTTTACTGTTAGATGATGCGGGGAGTAGAGATCTCTTTTCTCCCACCTCCATTAACCAATATTTTCTACTTTTGCATAGACTTGTCAGTTATTCATCAATGTTGCCATCGACACTCCAGCTATTGACTATCATGTGTCACTGGCACAAAGTGCACTGCAGATATGTCTTACTCATCCTGAGCTGCAGAACGAAATGTATTGTCAACTCATCAAGCAGACAAGGAAGAGGCAGGCTGATAGCCTGGCAGGGCCTGTGCAGGTAATAAAACTTCATTTAGTGTGATTTGATTTTGCAGGCTATGTCATTGTCACAGTGCACGGGTGGCTGTATTGAGATGGAGACTTGTGGGGCAGTACTCTTATCTTCATCAGTATATTTCAAAACTTGACTGTCTGATATATGCTGTCCACATGGCAGCCTGGTTCTTTGGTTAGAGTTGCATGCAGACTGATAAAGGTTGTCTTATTTGCAGGGCTGGCAGTTGCTTGCTCTCTGTCTGGGCCTCTTTCTGCCTCCGCACCCTTTCCTCTGGCTTTTAAAGTTGCACCTAAAGAGGCACAACGAGTCCAGGTAAGTTACAGAATAGATAGACAATCCCGGCCGAAGAGTAGTGGCGGCCAGGTTGGCATTAATGAAGAGAAGATAGACAGACATGCACTGACTGCGCTCCTCTTCTTGTTTCCTTGGTGGCCCCTTAGAACAGAGGTGGGAAAGTATGCTGTTTACTGTCAACGGTGCATGGAGCGCACACAGCAAAGGGGAGAGCGTCAAGCCAAACCCTCTCGCATGGAGATCCTTTCCATTCTGTTAAGAAACCCTTATCATCATTCTCTACCCTTCAGTGTGCCAGTACATTTTTTAAACGGTACCTACCAGGTGTGTGTCATTTTGTTTCTTTTATGTTATTTGTCTGAATGTAAGTTGTCTGACTGCTTTGTTGTGTCTGTGGCTAAGTCTGGTTGTCTCATAGTGCTGGTGTGCGTCCAGTTCTGTTTCTGCTTGGCCATATCAACACCTCATTGTCTGAGTCTGGTGACATACTGTATATGCATTTGCCCAGGTGTGTACTGTATACTGTATCTTGATCTTCTTGCATTTTCTTTTCTCTGTCTGCAACTGTTTGGGCATGTCCGCATTGGCTTGCTTCTGTCGGTAACTGCTTGAACGTGTTTCTGATTGCCTGGGCATGTCTGTGTCTGCCTGGGTGTGTTGTTGACTGCTCGGTAAGGCCAATTTTCAGAAGTCTCAAGGGGTTCTCACGTTTATTAGCTCAGGGAAAAAATACCTGCCCTTACATTCTTCTTTGTAGTCTGAATTACCACTTACATATTTAGTCAGAATTAAATATATATGCAGAACACAAGACTGTCAGTCCTCTAGGTTTTCAAAGTTACATGTAGATATCACAATACCTGAGATGCGAATGTTTGATTTACCATTTGTTTCTGTCATTCATGAGTAAGATTTAAAGAATAGATTTGTTGGTCAGGAAGACATGCAGCCACACGTTCTCTCTGAAGGCTGTCACCCGTGACATGTCTGCACCTTCCTGAAGACTGTGTTTTCTGGCATATGTGATGGGAACAGAAGGGTGAAGCCATGGCAGGGAATAGTACAAAGACTGCTCTGTATATCCGACACTCTTCCAGGTGGTGGGCTTTGATGCGTCAACGACAGTGGATGAGTTCCTGAATACACTGAGCCAGGAGACGGGCATGAGGAGACTAGCACAGGGCAGCTTTGCTCTTTTCACCTATGACCCATCAGGAAGTGGCCTTGAGCACTGGCTGCATGGAAATATTAAGGTAAATTCAACTTCTTATTTAACAAATAACAGTGCAAATCTTACTTTTGAAGTTACAGTATGTCCTTTAGGATCTCAAAGCCAACCCTTAGTGGGGACCCCACTGCAAATTATTTAGGAAGTCAACCTTTGGATAATGCTTGACAAATTTTCTTAATTTCCAATCATCTCTTGCTTCAATAGATATGTGATATTATTTCTAAATGGGAACAAGCTTCCAAAGAGCAGAATCCTGGGAAGACGGACAGCAACAGAACATTCCGGCTTACTTATAAAAATAGGTAAAGGTGTTTCTGTCTAATACCTAAAACTCTAAAAGAATTTGAGACAGTTCCCTGTGTAATGCCTACAAACAATGAAAGGAATGGTCAATATTATGCAATATTCAATGTAGATATATATAAAAGCCAAATACCACAGACTCACTCATTACAAAATCTCCCGAACCACGAGGACTTGGGACTTGAAACTTGGAATGTAGGTTACCCTTGGTCCATAGGTGCTCGCTAAGAAACGGTTTTAAAACTTTCGTGGTCCAAGCGCGTTCTGTCTGTATGTCTGTCCGCTTTTCACGACAGAATTACTTAACGGATTTAGATCTGGTCAGATCTGGTTTTCTGTAATTTGCTTGAACTTTCTGGTTGATTTTGTGACGTCTCTCATCGCGTTAACTTGCGGTACCGATTTATTAGCACAAATCTAAGAGAGTGGCTGTGGGCCGAGAGCAGGGAGGACGGGGCCTTCCTCATTCACTCGCCAGCCTCTGTTTGAATTGTTCTATGTCTTACCACGTGTTGGAGTGCACCTTGCCTCTGCTTAGCTAGCGATACCTGTTTGTTCAACAGACATTATCATCTACAGATTGTTAAGGAGTAACGTTTGACGTTTTTGAGAGAGAGATCAACAGCTATGTGTGTTTTAGAGGGCAGCTGCTGATTGACAGAGATATCATGGCCGTGTGCTTTTCTCCCCACGCAGGGAGCGCTCTCCCGTCAGAGCTGAACTCGATCAGATACAGTGCCACCATCTATTGATTTTTAAAGTTTGTCCTGTTTCATTACTATGTGGGCGCAGCCATAGGGTACAGCTAGTAAATGATATAGGAAAGCTATTAGGTAGAATGTATTAAACCTGCAAGAGTGGTTTTGTTATATTACAGGCACTATGTGAAGCACCTCTCACACATACAACAACAACGAGCACATTTTCATACAAATGATGTAGCTCAAATTGCTTTACAAGATAAAGTAAGCAAAAATATTAAAATTAGGAAACACTAATTAACAAAGAATAAAGTAAGGTCTGATGACCAGAAGGAGAGAAAAAACAAAAAAAAAATCCTGAGTGCTGGAAAAATAAAAACAAAATCTACCTAACATAAATGATCTCAATCAGTCCTCATGATCTTCAGGCTTCACGTGGAAGACTTAGATGATGATGGCCTTCAATCCATCAATGTAACGACTGCACGGTGCTTTGATCAGGTGGTGGTGGCGGCGCAGATCACCACCACAGAAAACCAGAAAAAGAACAACAGGGAAAGTAGGGGTTAGTACGGATTTTTGGAACCATGAAAAAAAAAGATAACTAAATGGGTATAATAATACATTTTATTTATTTGTAGGCACCTTTCTAAACACTCAAGGACACCGAACAATAGGCAAAACAGATTACAAACAAAAGTAAAATACAAAAGTTAAAATCAGACAGAGATTGTGCTCAAAGAGAAAAAGCAGTGTTAAACAAATGAGTTTTAAGTTTAGATTTGAAAAGTGAAAATGATTCAATATTTCTAAGCTCAGAAAGTAATGAGTTCCAAAGCTGGGGAGCAGAGCAACTGAATGCTGTGCTCCACATAGTGGTAATACGGACGAAGGGGACAGTCAAGTGGATGGAGGAAGAGGATCTAAGGGTACAGGAGGGAATGGCAACATGGAGGAGGTCAGACAAATATGGAGGGGCGAGGTTGTGGAGAGCCTTAAAAGTTAGTAGGAGAATTTTGAATTGAATTCGGAACTGAACTGGAAGCCAATGAAGCTGCTGCAAGACGGGAGTGATATGGTGAATAGAGGGATTCTAGTAATGATGCAGGAGGACAGCTGAATTCTGGAACAGTTGAAGCTTATAAAGAGATTTGCGAGAAAGACCAAAGAAAAGGGAATTGCAATAATCGAGACGAGAAGTGACAAGGCTATGAACAAGGATAGCAGTGGAGTGGGGAGTGAGGGAGGAGCGAATACGATTAATGTTACGCAAGTGGAAATACGCAGACCAGGAGATGTTATTGATGTGGGGCTGAAAGGATAAAGTACTGTCAAGGATGACGCCTATGGGGAATGGGAGACAGAGGAATTATTAATAACAAATGAAAAATAATCAGTTTTGGATAATGTTGATTTTGTACCAATGAGGAGAACCTCAGTTTTGTCACTATTTAATTTAAAAAAATTAAAGAAAACCAGGATTTGATTTCTGCTATGCAAGCAGTAGGTTTGCTAGTGAGATAGAGCTGGGTGTCATCAGCATAACAGTGGAAGTTAATGTTATATTTACAAAAGATGTTGCAGAGGGGAAGGAGGTAAATAATGAAAAGCAGGGGCCCCAGGACAGAGCCCACCTGAAGTAACAGCGGTGGGTTGGGATGTGAAAGTTTTAAGCTGAACAAACTGAGTGCGGCCTGAGAGGTAGGTCTGAACCAATCTAGTGGAGTGTGGGTAATGCCAATCGAAGATAATCTATTGAGAAGAGTCGTGTGACAAATAGTGTCAAAGGCTGCACTCAGATCAAGGAGGATGAGAACAGGAATTAAACCAAAATCAGCTGCCATAAGGAGGTCATTAGTAATTTTTATAAGTGCCGTTTCTGTACTGTGAAGGGGACAAAAACCAGACTGGAACTGTTCATACAGATTATTTTGAGATAAATGAAAATGAAGTTGAATAGCCACTATTTTTTCAAGAATTTTGGAAATGAAGGGTAGATTAGAAATAGGACGAAAATGACTGAAATTAGTCAGATCAGCACCAGGTTTTTTCAGTACTGGGGTTATTGCAGCAGTTTTAAAAGATGAAGGAACAGTACCAGTAGTGAGAGAAGAGTGGATTATAGCAGAGATAAGGGGGACCAGAGAGGGGAGGCAGGCTTTGACCAGAACTGTAGGGAGGGGGTCTAGTTGACAGGTGGATGGATTAGACTTACAGACAAGATCTGAGATTTCTGAGAAGGTTGAGAAGTACTGGAGGAGTCTGTATCGAGAGACTGGTGTATTTCCTGGATTTTTTCATTAAAAAAGGACATAAGGGAATTGTAAAATTCAGCTGAGTAAAGGTGATAAGGTAAAGAATTCAGGGGTTGTTTGATATTATGAAGCAGTGAAAACAATGACTTGGTGTTTCCTTCCTTCCTTAGTCGACTGAAAACAAAGGCATGAACTAATTTCTCAGCATCTTGCAATGTTATAAGAGATCTAACTTTTGCTATATTTCTTAAGTGAAAAAATTATGTCCTAGTAATCTGATTAATTTGTGATTTAAAATTTAGGCCAGAGTCAATAATTACCCCTAAATTCTTTACCTCTGTCTTAACTTTCAAGCCTAATGGATCAAGTTTATTTCTAATACCCTCATTTTATCCATTTTTGCCAATCACTAAGATTTCTGTTTTCTCCTAATTTAGTTTGAGAAAATTGCGTATGTATGGAGAATATGAAGACTTTCTCTGTCGTGCTTATAATATGCAAATGTTTCCTATTTGCACAGCATTCGACCAACATTTAATATGTCACCTCTATCTGGTACCATGATAAACAAGAATGTATGAAAATATATACATTTGTTATATTGAACAGAAAATACAATTCCTCTTGCCTGATGTACTCCTTAATCCTATGAGGGGCATTCAAATTTAAACAGGAGTTTATGAGCTACACTTTATTTATTGAATATAAAGAAATGACTTACAGCTATGTTATATGGGTTGGAGACAGTGGCACTGACCAGAAAGCAGGAGACAGAGCTGGAGGTGACAGAGTTAAAAATGTTAAGATTACATTGGGTGTGACGAGAAGGGGCAGGATTAGAAATGAGGACATTAGAGGGTCAGCTCAAGTTGGACAGTTTGGAGACAAAGTCAGAGAGGCGAGATTGTGTTGGTTTGGACGTGTGCAGAGGAGAGATGCTGAATATGTTGGGAGAAGGATGTTAAGGATAGAGCTGCCAGGTAAGAGGAAAAAGAGGAAGGCCCAAGAGAAAGTTTATGGATGTGGTGACAGAGGACATGCAGGTGATCGGGGTGACAGAACAAGATGGAGAGGAGAGGAAGATGATCCGCTGTGGCGATCCCTAATGGGAGCAGCCGAAAGAAGAAGAAGAATGAAATGACATACACTCTATTTTTCTATGCAGTTTCCTGCCACTGTAATTCACTTATTCCAGTACTCGGGAAGCTTCTTAATCCCAGAAAAGTAGAAGTCTTTTGAATGCATGTCGATCCATCCTCACACGGCGTCAATAACCTCCTCATTCGACTTGAATTTCTTCCTAAAAGTTCCATAAGTGAACTGTTTAGATGATAGTCCCTCTCTGAATGACTTGAATCAATCATACACTCTAGCCTGAGACAAAAAACACTCATTTCCAAACTGATTTTTAAGTCTTGAATAAATCTGAGATGGAATGACTCATTTGTCAAAAATGTAATAATAATTCGCTGCACAACACTACCGTGTACCTCCTGCTCTGAAATATTGATTACAACTGACAGGAAGTGGGGCGAAAGAACAGCTAGCACTACTAACGACATGTCCAACGTGTATGTGTTTTGTCCATTGAGTCATTTCTACCTTGCACTCTTTATAAGAACAGAGCGTGAAAATTCCTGTTTATAACTGAACGCCCCTCGTATTTCCATACCAACCCTGACAGTTTCTGAAACCTTGTGTGCATATCACCAGAAGGTCTAAAGAGCAGAATCTCAGCAGTGACTCAACACGTGAAGTGTCACTAGTATATCTAGAGCAGCAAACTGCTCCACACACACATACACACACACACACACACACGTGTCTTTCGTAATGAGGTGCATGCAAGTGCCAAAAAATGTAAAAGTACATGCATGTGCCATCTAGTGGCTGTGATTGAATATGAGCAGAGCAGGGTGCTCCATACACACACACACACAGGTCTTTCGTTTATATATGTCTAATCTGAAGGCAGGGTTCGCTTCCCGGGTCCTCACGGCATGGAGTTTGCATGTTCTCCCCGTGTTTGCGTGGGTTTCCTCCGGGCGCTCCGGTTTCCTCCCACTGTCCGAAGACATGCAGGTTAGGTGGATTGGCGATTCTAAATTGGCCGTAGTGTGTGCTTGGTGTGTGGGTGTGTTTGTGTGTGTCCTGCGGTGGGTTGGCACCCTGCCCAGGACTGGTTCCTGCCTTGTGCCCTGTGTTGGCTGGGATTGGCTCCAGCAGACCCCCGTGACCCTGTTCGGATTCAGCGGGTTGGATAATGGATGGATGGATAATCTGAAGGCTGAGACAGCCTTGTGGCACTGAAAGCTAAAATCAAAAGGGCAGTGTCCACTTAGTACTACAGCAGGTACCCTTACTGTGGCACATCTTTGGATAATTTGTGGGTGTCTTTCCTACAGAAAACAGAGAGTATATCCCTCACTTCTGAGTTGTTTGGTCTGCTCTTAATCCTCCCACAGACTGTATTTCTCACAGCTTGCAAGGGGAGAAACTGAAAGAGAGAGACTGCTACTCATGTATCAGACCAACGAAGAAATAATCCTCGGACAGTTTCCTGTAAACAAAGAGCTGGCCTTGGAGATGGCTGCACTTCTCACACAGGTACGCTAGGCTTCTTTTTGGTTCTTTTTGGTTGAAACCCCCAACCCTTCTTTAGTTATTACGTACTTTAGCTGCTTGTATAGACATAAGTCTAGTGAAATTGTGTTTTGGGTCTGTAGTCTTCATATGGGGTGTGATACATTTCATATTTATATTCACTGTAGATGGTTGCTGAATCTGGCCATAGTAAATATCAAGTGAGATCTGCTATGATCCTGGGAAAGAGAAGGGCCTACATTAGATTAGAAAAGCTTACTTAAGACAGTGTCAGTTTACAAGACTTCTAGTCAGAGGGGATGTCAAAGTTGATGACAGCAGGTACTAATCTCGTTGCTTTAAAATGTCATATTATACAAGTAGAAATCGCAAGGTATGTCAAATTAGGTAGCTGTGTGATGACTTCCCAGCACAGTTTTACGTTTCCAAAGTATCTTAACTTGCTCTTTTTTCTGACAGCCAATAAAGTGCTGATTGATGGAGCTGGTGAATATGTAAAGGCTTTATGGGTATCCAAGTTCATTTCCTGCAACATCAGACACATGGGACTTTCTTCTGTTTTTCATGTTCAAAACACCTGTGTTCCTTACTACTCTTACTAAAATTATATGCATTGTTCTTCTAAGTGAGAGTGCATTGGTTGTCAGCCCTCACGCTCACACCAGCCCATCCCAATAACCTAAGACAAAATCAATCCTGTTTGATTGTGTCAGGGCAAGTCTCAAACTGGCTGGACTGGGGAAGTCAAACTATACGATTGATGGGAGTGCACTGTGATTGCCCCCACTTCTGTGAGATTATGTAAATGAAGTCTGCGACTACAATTCAAGTAATGTGACGTAACATTTACCGATTTACGGTGCTTTGAACAACCAGCATGCCTGTTAATGAAAATGCGTGCCATTAGTTTCTTATTTCTTGAGATTAAGTTTCAGAGGTTGGAAATGCTGTACTAAATTGTAATTTGCAACTCAGGCAAGTTCAATCAACCATGTAAACTTTCTTGGTGGGACAAAATTAAATTTGTCGTCATGGGGGGAGACAAGTTGTAAACTTTAAATTCATAAAAGTTATTATTTATTTCATGAGCCAAGATAAGTTTTTATATTTCATGAAATTCAGAATTCAGATAGGTGAACATCCATCACCCCTTGCTGGTAAATAAGACAATGACCATTAAGTGATCAATTAGTACATGCAACACAACAACACAGCAACAGGAAGCATCTCTGGAAACTGTCATATAGTGAATAATATCAGGGATGTACCAAAAATAATGTTAAACATAAAAAGAAATAAATAAGATGCAGAATAAACATAAGGATATTACGACAAGCGTGATAAGATGATTTCTTGTAGATCTTGGTAAATCCACGTGCATCACCTTGAAGCACAATTGTGACTCCAGGTGCAGATGATTGATTCCTGCAACTAACAAATTAGATAAAAGGTGATCATGAGTAGAAGATAGTTTGTTTGAGTATTTTACTCCGACGAAGAGGATATCTTTAGGAGACAAGATGCTGATAAGAGGAGAAGAGTGAGTAAAATACAACGTATTACCTGAAGATGGGCTTAAATGATGGAATCCATTGGGTGTACTCCTGGGCAATCATTTGCATATCTTGATGGTAGTTTGCATGCTATCTCCATCAATGCTAGTGTATGCTATAATTTCTTGTCAGACTAGTAATAAACAGTTATACTGGACTTGAGATACTCATTTCTCACAGGTGGAGTTTGGAGATTTTGATCACCCATGTGCGACCACAGCCGGACAAGTGTCTTCCCAGTCCAAGTCCAAGCAAACACTCAAACAAATACTGGACAGGTTCTACCCAAAACAGTATCAAGAGGGCTGTTCAGATGACCAGCTCCGGTAAGATTGTGTTTTCTGGTTCAGTCTCTTATTTATAGTGGTATACATTCGCATGACGGTATAGCAGCTTTAAGTAGGGTCAACTTAAACTGAGAGCAGAATCTAGAAAATGTAATCATTTTTGACAATGTCATCAAAACCCAGTGTTCCACCTGGGATCAGTCTGGAAAAATTTATGACATATCTCTTGTGGACCACCAGGGTGCATACAGCTGCCCTAACCCCGACACAGACAGGCAGGAGAGAAATTGCCACACAGCACACCTTTATTTTTCAGCTGCCAGTTCCCAGCAATATAAAAATAATGTCCACAATGACAGCACAGTCGTTCCCTTCTCTCTTCTCTCCGCCTCCACTCCCCTCCCAGCAAGCTTCGTCCACTTCCTCCCAACTCTGGCTCCTTGAATGGAGTGAGGCGGCTCCTTTTATTCAATTCCTGGGAATGCTCCAGGTGGCTCATCAGTATTACCGGGAATCACTCCCAGGTGTGGTGGAAGTCCACTATAGGGCTCAGCAGCTCCCCCAGTGGCCCCCACGTACTCAACTCCAGCTCCCAGAGTGCCCTGCGGGAATCTGTGGTGCTACAGCCGCCCAGGAGGGCTGCCCTCTAGCGCCCCATGGGAGGTAGTGCCTCGGAGATGCTGTCTCCCCCAGTCCTTCCATCCAACTGGCGTCCTGGCCGGGTAATGGCTGAGACCGCCTGTCACACTATAAGTGGCAGAGTATCACAATGGATACTGTGCATGTGTGTTTGTGTAGGTGTGTAGATCACCTGTAATGGATGTACTGTGTTTGCAGTCGATATGGATGTAGGTTTTTGAGACACAATTCATCTGTTTATTGGGTCAGTTTGCATATAAACGTTTGAGTTGTGCAGATCCTTGGGTACTGCTTCAGAACGTACATCTGTATAACTTTCCTTTTGCCCTATTTTTAGGCAGCTGCGCCAGATGTTGATAGCTAAGTGGACATCTCTGAGGGGGCGAACAGCCTCGGACTGTGTCCGCATTTACCTGACTGTTGCAAGAAAATGGCCTTTGTTTGGAGCTAAGCTGTTCTTTGCTAAAGTGAGTAGCTGTGTGTATCCAATGAAGGGTCTCATTTTACATAGTTCTGTTATACATACAGTATTAGGACAGTGCACTCGGACTACATGCCATAATAACTTATTTCTTTTTAGACAATCACATCATCGCCTTGCCCAAATGTCCCTGTATGGTTAGCAGTTAATGAAACTGGCATCACTGTCCTGGAGCAGAAGTCAATGGTGAGGATTGGCCTATCATACTGAAATAGTCTTACAGCTGATCTCTGCTAGCAAAAGGTTTTGATGATCACTACAACAATCACTTGTAGGCAGCTTTCTTAAGAGTATAACTCTCAGGTACTCTTCTGCCTTTCTTGGCATTTATTATGGCAACTCTTAGGCCTGCTGAAGAGCCACTTTTAGGTATGGTAACTGAACTGTTCATCTTCAAGTGAATCTAGGCCTTTTTTTTTTGGAATGCCACTTTTGGTACTACTCTGGTACATTGTCGTGCCAGTCTTGTGCAGTGGTCTGGTTTGTGTTATGCTTTAGAGAGCATTTGATTGTTATTTGCAGCTGATTATCAGTTTAGACCCATCCCTGTGCTGTTTAAGAGTTAATCAACTGTTTACAGAATTACTCTTTGGTGAATTTCTGTACGTGACCAATTTTGTGTCAGTCTCTGATGATTAGTCTGATCCAGTGGTGTGTGTCTCATAAACTGATCATGCATAGACTAATCTTTGCTCTGTGATATACACTCACCGGCCACTTTATTAGGTGCACCTTACTAATACCGGCATGGACCCATTTTTGCCTTCAGAACTGTCATAATTCTTCGTGACATAGATTCAGTAAGGTGCTGGAAACATTCCTCAGGGATATTGGCCCATATTGACATGATAGCATCACACAGTTAGTGCAGATTTGTCAGCTGCACATCCATGATGGGAATCTCCCATTCCACCACATCCCAAAAGGTGCTCTATTGGATTGAGATCTGGTGACTGTGGAGGCCATTTGTGCAAAGTAAACTCCTTGTCTTGTTCGAGAAACCAGTTTGACATTATTTGAGCTTTATGATGTGGCACATTACCCATCCTTATCCAGAAGATGGATACACTGCTGTCATAAAGGGTCAATATTCGGGTAGGCTGTGGCATTTAAACAATACTCAATTGTTACTGTGGGGCCCAAAGTGTGCCAAGAAAATATCCCTAACACCATCACACCAACACCTCCAGCCTGAATCATTGATACAAGGCAAGATTAATCCATTTTTTCTTGTTGTTAAAGCCAAATTCTGACCCTACCACCAGAATGTTGCAGCAGAAATTGAAACTCATCAGACCAGGCAAGGCTTTTCCAATCTTCTGTTGTCCAATTTTGTTGAGCCTGTGTGAATTGTAGCATCAGTTGCCTGTTCTTAGCTGAAAGGAGTGGCACTCTGTTTGGTTTCCTGCTACTGTAGTACATCTGCTTCAAGGTTCAATGTGTTGAGCATTCAGAGATGCTCTTCTGCATATCCCGTTTGTGTAATGAGTGTTTATTTGAGTTACTGTTGCTTTCCAATTAGCTCAAACCAGTCTTACCATTCTTCTCTGACCTCTGGCACTAACAAGGAATTTATGGCCAGAGAACTGCCACTCACTGGATATTTTCCTCTTTTTTGACCATTCTCTGTAAACCCTAGAGGTGGCTGTGAATGAAAATCCCAGGAGATCAGAAGTTTCTGAAATACTCTGACCAGCCCGTCAGGCACCAACAATCACGTCATGTTCAAAGTCACTTCAATCACCTTTCTTCCATGTTCTGATGCATGGTTTGAACTTCAGCAGGTTGTCTTGGAACATTAGAACATTAGAACACTCTAGACGAGAACTGGCCATTCAGCCCAACAAAGCTCACCGGTCATATCCACTTATTTCCTCCAAGAAGACATCAAGTCGAGTTTTGAAAGTCCCTAACGTCTTACTGTCTACCACACTACTTGGTCGCTTATTCCAAGTGTCTATCGTTCTTTGTGTAAAGAAAAACTTCCTAATGTTTGTGTGAAATTTACCCTTAACAAGTTAACCCTTAACTGTGTCCACGTGTTCTTGATGAACTCATTTTAAGATAACAGTCTCGATCCACTGGACTAATTCCCTTCATAATTTTAAACACTTCAATCATGTCACCTCTTAATCTTCTTTTGCTTAAAC
Organism: Polypterus bichir lapradei; assembly: GCA_026402145.1. Lineage (NCBI taxonomy): Eukaryota > Metazoa > Chordata > Cladistia > Polypteriformes > Polypteridae > Polypterus > Polypterus bichir. Next base: position 15,947,596 of record JANRMT010061414.1, read on the forward strand.
TGTATAAGCTCAGCTCTTTTAATCTTTCTTCATAATTCAACCCCTGTAGCCCTGGAATCAGCCTAGTCGCTCATCACTGGACCTTTTCTAGTGCTGCTATGTCCTTTTTGTAGCCTGGAGACCAAAACTGAACACAGTACTCAAGATGAGGCCTCACCAGTGTGTTATAAAGGTTGAGCAGAACCTCCTGTGACTTGTACTCCACACATCGTGCTATATATCCTATTATCCCATTCTGTTAGCCTTCTTAATGGCTTCTGAACACTGTCGGGAAGTTGACAGCATAGAGTCCACTATGACTCCTACATCCTTCTCATGAGGTGTACTCTCGATTTTCCGACCGCCCATTGTGTATTTTGTTGACGATGTCTATATGTCTAAATGCATTGATTGGCCGATTAGATATTTGCGTTAACAAGCAGTTGAACAGGTGTACCTAATAAAGTGGCCGCTAATTGTATGTGAGTCTCTTTCCCATCAAGTGGTCACTCTTAAGGGAGTTTGTGAGGGTCAGTGTTTGGTAAGTCTCTGCTGTTTTTATATGCTGTCACCTTCTGGCATTTGCTTGGCCTGTAGAATGGCCAATCCTGAAGGTTCTTCTTGATTTCCTTCCTATAAGACCTTATGTGGATTCTATTTTTTTTTTTTTTACATTCTCTTAGGGATTATTACCTAAATTGTGAAATGGTTACTGTTGAGTGGGTTATCTGATGGTCATTTGTCTTATTTATCACTGTGTTGCAGTCATTTTGATATACATATGACCCTCTAAATCTGAGTCCTACAAACTGGTTACTCTTGCTTTGAATCTTGTAATTCTCAGGTGATTCTCTTCCCTATGGGTTGGTTCTTCTCAGATGATTCTCAAATCTCTATCAAGAGATTTGTGTATTCATTCTCGGGCAATACAAGGACTATGGATTGGTCATATTTGCATGAGTCCATCTTAGAGGATTCTCTACTCATTCCCCAGCCACAGGGGATGCACAAACCAGTGTGTTTCTTTGTGCCGGTCCCAATGGGGAGGGTTACGTCAGGAAGGGCATCCGGTGTAAAATTTTGCCAAATCAATATGCACACAACAATTCAAATTTTCACTTTTACCCTTCTACTTGTCTCTGATTCTCTGGTAGTTTTGTCCGATCTGTATTGGCTACTCCTGCACTCTAAGGAAATGCATGGCTATTTAGTTGTAATGGTCGTCTGTAATATGTGTGCGTCACTGTGAGTTTGTACCTTTCCCCATTCCTGTTATTAGTGGAATGGCATAATTTGTAAGGCCGGCCAATTGTACAGGGGGAGGCTCCAACAGACTGAACAGGGAGGAGCCAACAGTATGTAAATGGGTGGCAGGAAAAAGGAGAGGAGAAGCACAGAGCCAAGAGAGATGTGGACACCATCACAGGAAAAAGCAAGAGGGAAAGGACTGACACCGCATGGAAAACGTCAGGTGAACCCGGGTTCATTTCAGGATGAATTACGAGGTGTGGCAGAAAAGTAATGAGACTGATTTTTTATTTACCGAAGTTTTTATTTTTTTCAAACATCAATGTTATCCCCTTCAAAGTAGTTCCCTTGGGCAGCTACACACCGATGGAGACGTTGTTCCCACTGTTGGTAGCAGCGCTGGAAGTCTTCAACCAGTATGGTCTTCAGCATGTACGTTACACTCTTTTGGATGTTTTCTAAAGTCCCGAAATGACGTCCTT
>JANRMT010061414.1:15954304-16015921 GCA_026402145.1 Polypterus bichir lapradei
AAGGACGTCATTTCGGGACTTTAGAAAACATCCAAAAGAGTGTAACGGACATGCTGAAGACCATACCGGTTGAAGACTTCCAGCGCTGCTACCAACAGTGGGAACAACGTCTCCATCGGTGTGTAGCTGCCCAAGGGAACTACTTTGAAGGGGATAACATTGATGTTTGAAAAAAATAAAAACTTTGGTAAATAAAAAATCAGTCTCATTACTTTTCTGCCACACCTCGTATATATAATATACTTTTTTAAAAACCACGCTTATATTAAGTTAAAAAGTGTACTAAAAAGTTAAAAATAAGTCTCTCATACATCACTCATAAAAAAAATAAAAGCGTGCGCGCTATTCATCAATCAACATTCAAAAAAGCACCCGCTTAAAAAAGTATGTGTGTATATATATTTTTAACTTTTTTATTCCTTTGAGCCAATTATATATATATATTCAACTTTTTAACCCTTGGGTTTGTTTTAGTATAATTTTGTAATCAATACTTGAACACTTCCTGAGACGTTTATATGCGCACATCTTCATACAAGATGCAGTTACTAGCGCCATCTATCTTGAACTATTCTTCATATGAACATTTTATTTTGTAATTAACAAGGATTAATTGATCAATTAGTGAAACTGATTATTGATTCATGTATTGTCATTGGAAGTAAGTAAATAAGTGCAAAATTTTAAGTCATTTGGACAATAGGAAGTAGGTTAAATATCGATTACAAGATTTGTACCAGACAACAAACAGGTGACGCTAATATACTGTAAGTATGGTAAGTAAAAATTGTTTCCTGTTTTCGTAATTTGAAAAACCAGCTAAAAAGACAATCTGTAGCACTTGAACACATTTATAAAATAATTCAGGATTACAAAGCAAGATGAATAATAAAGGTATACTAAGATTCAGGGGCCTGCTGCAAATGTTTAGGCACTATAATATAACAGAACCAGTAACGGTGCACATCACGAATACATTTGACTTGAGTATTCCTAGTTTTCATCCTCTGTCTCTGTACGTTTATCATTCGTTTGCTCAGAGGTTGATGCGCTTGCTCCTTCCTGAGCAGCTCTTCTTTTCTCCACCCTAGCGGTCCGCTTCTTCTCTTTTTCCGTCGGCATCTTTTTGCATTACAACTGATTATGTTTTCCTTAATTTTTCTCTTAAGCTGGCGCTTGAGTCTTCAATCTGCCACAGGAATGATTTAAGATATGAAGAGGTAGGTGAAGTGACGGAATAGGTGGTAGGGATGAGAATAGCACCTGTACACATGTGCCGCACAGCCACCCTGCTGCCAAAAGTTGATAGGTTCAATAAAATAAAAATGAAAAGAGGAATAACCTTGGAGGTCAATCATCACCCCGAAAGCGGATAGCAGACGTCATGTAGTATATGTGTACCAAATTTCAGGTCAATAAGTCAAATGGTTTGTGAGTTACAGGTGATTTAAAATCCTGGACAGGCAAAGTAGCATATAAATATAAGAAGATGATCTGAATAAAGTGAGAAGTGGATCAGCTAGTTCCCAAAGACATTCATATTAGTTACTTGTCATGTCATTTTCTAACCCCCTAATCCCAGAACAGGGTCATAGAGGGGCTGAAGCCCACTCCAGCTAGCACAGAGCTCAAGACAAGAACAGACCCTGGGGTTTTAAACACATACATGCCAAAGTAGTTAACAGGTCACTCCAAACTGGCCTGGTATGAGTGAGTGTGGGAGTGTGTGTGACTGTGCTGTGCCCTGACAAGGCCTGGTTCCAGCATTGGGCCCTATGCCTCTAAAATAGAAACAAGCTCCTGTGACTCTGTACTGTGTAAGTGGGCTAAAAAAAGGGACAGATAAATTGATAGATTTTAATTAAGGTGCCTCACAGATCCAGCATACTGGATTAAAATCATGTACCTGCTCATCATCTGTGTGGAGTTTGCATGCTCTCCCCCATGTTTGTGTGGGTTTTCATCCTAGTACTGCGGTATCAGCTTATACATCTTTAAAGATGAACATGGAAGCCGGCAGACTGGTGTCCTCTCCAAGGCTGCTTCCTGACTCACCTTTCGACCCTAACATGGGTTCAGTTGGACTATGAATGCTTCATCATTTTCAGTAATGCGATTTCCATCCAACCCGCTATATCCCAACTACAGGGTAACGGGAGTCTGCTGGAGCCAATTCCAGCCAACACGGGGAGCAAGGCAAGAAAGAAACCCCGGACAGGGCGCCAGCCTACAGTAATGCGATTTCGATGCAGTGAAACAACTTCATACCGTGGGAGACAAAAAAAAAACTACATTGCCCAGAATTCCCGATTACTTAAGCGGTGGCGCGCGTCTTCAACACTCCATTACCCAGAAGGCATTTCAGGACGGCGTCTGCACTGCTGGTTTCCATCGTAACGTATCAGCCGCGGAGCTCGAGGTACAGGGTGTCGGGCTCATATGAGAAATGCCACGAGCTGGGTAAGTGAGCTGCGGTGTGACATTGTGCCTGGTGCAGAGTTAGATGATTGTATGTGCTGCCTAAAAGCCGTAAACGCGTTATTTAGAGTCAAGGTTCGGCTTTGGCAATGTCAATACAGCGGGCCGAGCAGCGTTTCGAAGCCGTTTGGAAATCCGTGTACCCTGATTAGCTGTGACTTCTGTATAGATGCGGTGTATTCTGTAGCGATCAATAAATGCTGCTTTGGTATTTTTTATTAAGATGTGTCGACTATATTAAATTCAAAAGACTCTGCTTTAGAGTAGGCCGCTAAAGGAGTTTGACAGAACGACGCATTAAGTCGTTAGAGATGGACCAATAAGGAGTAGTGTCCTGTAAAGGTTCACGGGAAGTTCCTAAATTGAAATTGTCATCCAGCAAGAAGCCCATGCGTCATTTTAGTGGTCATCTGTAAGTAAGTAAACTACGTACAATCACTGATGCAGACAGAGAGGTTTTCTGGGGCAAGTGTGTACCCACAAGTGTTGTTCTTGTTGCTCAGCATGAGATAACTAACGATGCAGAAAAAGGGTTGTCAAAAAAAGTTATTACGATTGTGCCGGCAGTGTCTGAAGGATCTATGTGGTTCTGAAATCTCTTTTTGCCGCAGTGGGTAGTGCTGCTGCCTCAAGGTTAGGAGACCCGGGTTCGCTTCCCGGCGTGGAGTTTGCATGTTCTCCCCGTGTCTGCGTGGGTTTCCTCCCACAGTCCAAAGACATGCAGTGGCGATTCTAATGTGTGCTTGGTGTGTGTGGGTGTCTGGGGTTTGTTTCCTGCCTTGCGCCCTGTGTTGGCTGGGATTGGCTCCAGCAGACCCCCGTGACCCTGTAGTTAGGATATAGCGGGTTGGAAAAATGGATGGTCAACAATACCAATTCCATGACTTGTATATAACGTATCTAGTTTTTAGAGTGCCTAGTTTTTTTTTGGATTCAGAAATTAACTTGGTGGCCGGTCATTTATATGCTTTTTCTGGTGTGTCCCAATGAGTCCCCTAGCAGTAGTTCGCCATCACACTGCCATCCCAACATCCCTGGTGCCTTCTTTTCGTGTCCTTGATATCCTGATGGAATACTTCACCGAATGTTTATTCACCACGCCGAGACTTTTAGGGAAATTTTCCAAATGCAAATTCTAAAAGTGAACTTTCAGACTCTTGTTACAATCCAATATCCTCAAACCTAACCAACAACGTTTTCAAAATTTCTTTATAATTTTAGATCTTTAATGTAAACTAAAAACTTAGAAATGACTGCTTTGAATGACCCCAAGCCTCTTGTACCAGGTCATTTATCACACCATCAAATTCTGCATCAGAAATCGGTTTTCTAATATCAGGTCTACCAAAAATACCCTCATTCAGTTTAGCCTCAGAAAAACTTAAATATTTGGCACAAATACGGGGTGATTCAAAAAGATTCATCCAATTTCAAAATGATTTTTTTGTTCTTGACATAACAAAGCAGTAAATTGAAAATGGTTTAGGTCAACATAAAGTTTATTGTGTAATTTTGCAAGTGCTCGATATGACCTCTTGCAGCTGTACGGACAACATCAATGCGACTCTCAGATTCATCCCATTCTCGATTGTCGCCGTATTCACGGCTCTTTTAATGCGATTTCTGAGATTATCCAGTGTTGTTGGGAGTGGTTGCACATAAACAGAATCCTTAACGTACCCCCACAAAAAAAAAGTCGCATGGCGTGAGATTCTTGGGGGCCAGAAGTGGAGTACCAAATCGTGGGCTCCTTTACAGCCAATCCAGTGACGAGGGAGCTCGTTGTTGTTGAGAAATGCGCGGACTGAAGGCGGCCATCTTGCGGTGACAGTCCGAAACTCTCTGACCCCCCTCTTTCAATTGGTATGTGATTGGTTCCCAGGTGCCTCACGGTTGGAAAAATATATCACTTTGAAATCAGATGAATCTTTTTGAATCACCCTGCATATAAAACAGGCTCCATCTTTTTATAGGGCTTTGACAAACGGCAATCTACCAAGCTTGGCCTGATGATGTTTTTGGCACTATGTTTAATATATTAAAATGTGTGCTTTAAGTTAAATGTTTAAAGTCTAAATGTTCTCAATTGTAATAGGAATTTGGCATTTTTCATGCTTTGATGGCAGTCCATAGAGGGCTAGATCTCTATTAAAGGATCAAAAATAATATCATAATTGTAAATACTGACCTTGAAAAAGTCTAAAATGATACCTCAAATGCTTAAGTTTGAAATTTGTCATTTATAACCTTCATAGAGTGACTCTTAGAGGGCTAGGACCACCAGTGAAGAATCATCATTATCGTGATCAGCAGCCTCAAACATACGACAGCACTCTAAATGCCTGTGTTACCAGACCTCATTTTTTTGGAAGTTTTGTATCCTATTAGTGGGCGAATCCCCGGGTCTTGTTGACATAGCATGCACAACATCACACATACTGTACATTTTGCTGAAGACACCTATTGGTTTACTCTTTATCATAACGATATAATTTCCTGCACAAAATATTTTTCAAAAACGTCCTAAAAAGGATGGTTTTTTTTTTCCTAGAGGGCCAAAAACAGGAGGGAACTTCAAAAAGCTCAAAGTCTTGCACAACTAGTCCACAAGACAAGTTGAATGGTATTTCATAAGTGGGTATTTTCTTCTGCCAGTGAGTCAGGAGGCACTTTACAAAAAACACTTTAGTGATCCATCCATCCATGCATTATCCAACCCGCTATATCCTAACTACAGGGTCACGGGGGTCTGCTGGAGCCAATCCCAGCCAACACAGGGCGCAAGGCAGGAAACAAACCCCGGGCAGGGTGCACACACACTAGGGACAATTTAGAATCGCCAACCTGCATGTCTTTGGACTGTGGGAGGAAACCCACGCAGATACAGGGAGAACATGCAAACTCCATGCAGGGAGGACCCGGGAAGCAAAACTGCGAGGCAACAGCACTACCCACTGTACCACTGTGCCGCCCACTTTGGTTATTTTGTAAGTGATTTTTATGCACACAAAAAATGAGTCCTCTAACTATGACCTCTGAATAGACAGAATTCAGATCAATAATTGTGTTATAATGAAGCATGAGCAAGGAAAAATAGAAGGCAAAGTTAACTTGATCATGCGTCTGGATGCAACGACACATAGTCTTCACTGAGGTCCTTCAGCAAGCTAGTTTGACATTCCTGAACTAGACCACCAAGATAATTGAGAGACCAGTAAGTCAGCCTTTTAGGAGCAGCTGAAGACTCTGAAGTGGTGGCAGGTCCTACTTGTACAACAGAGGAAAGTGTCCAAGAACAGTAAAACAATGTAGGGTACTGCAGAAAGTGTATGACTACACCGAGAAGAAACACCAGGGTTTCCTTGCCCTTAAAATTTGTGAATTTGTAATCTCTATCGGCCACCCAGTAGCCCGTAGGTGTTGAGTCAAGCGGGTTGGTGAACAAGTTTTGTGTGAATGTAAAGGCTTTGCAACGTCTAATTTTGAGGCAGGTTATGTTATTGAATTAAAGTGAATTATCACGGGTGGCACACCGCCACCAAGTTGTCTGTGGTGTTTCCTCGTTTACACGTGTGCAGTGCCCCTGTTCATTTTCTGTTATTCTTTCCTGCACATCACTTAGCTGCTAAAAAGACCCTCACCGTGCACGATATGGAAACACGAAAGCAATTTTTTAATTCATCATACACAAGGTGACCATTTCAGTGACTGAGGATTTCAGTCCTCAAATGGTCTGAATTTGCTTCAAGAAATGAATTTGACCCCACCTTAAAGGAATGACACGATCCCCCTATCCCACAAAGCAAATCAATTCCTGTAATTTTTTACACACCTCTTCAACCTTCTTGTATAATACGCAACCGTGGCTGTCCGTTTGTCTGTCCAGGGTTTTAAATCGCCTCTAACTCACAAACTGTTTGACCTATTGACCTGAAATTTGGTACACATTTACTACGTGACGTCTACTATCCGCTTTTGGGGTGATGATTGACCTCCAAGGTTGTTCCTGTTTTTATTTTATTGTAGAATCAACTCTCTGCAGCGGCCAGCAGGGCAGCCATGCGGCAAATGCGTATTTGCGCCGTTCTCATTCCCTACCACCTTAGCCATCACTTCCGCTACCTCTTCATATCTTAAATCATTCTTGAGGCAGATTGAAGACTTAAGTGAAAAATTAAAGAAAACCTACTAAGTAATCGCAACACAAAAACTGACTTATTTAGTTTTAACGCAAAGAGATGCCAACGAAAGAAGAGAAGAAGTGGGCTGCTACGGTGGAGAAAAGAAGAGCTGCTCAGGAAACAGCAAGAGCATCAACCTCTGAGCAAACGAATGGTAAACGTACAGAGAAAGAAAATGAAAACTAGGAATGTTCAAGTCAAGTGGATTCACTGCACGTTATCGTGTAGTGCGCCGTTACTGGTAACATATAATGCAAAGCAAACAACAGGGTTCTAACCTCCTACTTATTACAAAAAAAAAATGGAAATGTGATTTAATTGTGCATCTAGTAATCTAATTCAATTTAAAATGTGTATGTACAGTATTACAATGTACTTTATTTTGTTTTAAGAATATATTCTTTAAATTTGTTCTTAGTTATTGCTACTATTTAATTATTTATTGATGCTACCTTTTTAAAAGGGACCCCCCCCAGCTCACCTTCAACCAATGCCATCCACTAATACAGGAGAAATGCTGCAATAGTAAGAAAATTACAGAGAAAGTTACACAATAATAAAGAGTAAGTTTAAGAAATAGGGGAAAGTAAAATAGAAGGTAAAAGGCAGTGAAAAACGGGAAGAGAGACGTTAATTAGAGTGCTCCAAATATCACAAAGAGACTCCTAAGAAGGGAAAAAAGGATACTGTGGACGCTTGAGGGCGCTGTTGCCCCGTGAAACCCAACAGACAGATACTCCAGACACAGGTTTAAAAGCTCTAAGATGATTTTTAATCCTTTTCTTCACTACAGTGCCTCCAAAGCACCACATCTACCAAACACAATGAATACTCATAAACAGAATAATTCTCCTCCTGTACTCCCAGTAAGCTCTGTCACACTCCCTCCCAACCCCGGCTCACTTGCTGGGTCTCCACCAGTCCTTTTATATAGTCCTTAACCCGAACTGTATGACCCAGGTCAGATGGAGAGTTGTATTATTCTTCAGCCCGGAAGTACTTCTGTCCGGAAGCAGAAACCCCCGTGTCTCCCTGCAGCGTCAACTGGCAGCACCCACGGTACCGGGCAGGGCTGTGAAACCGAACTCCATATCCCATAGTGCCCTGTGGGAAGCCGGGGCACTGCTATGCTGCAGGGAAGTTGCCATCTAGCGTCCTGGGTATGTCGGCTGGGTTGAGCTGCCGGCCGTCCATCACAATACAAAGTAAAATATTACTACTGAATAGTGGAGCAAGAACAATGTGAGAGAAAAAAGAAGGCAATAAGGCAACCAACAGCAGCAATCTATTACTGATATGTAGAAGGGAATACTGATAAACCAATAAAGAAAATGTAATGGAAAGCATTTGGGGAATGAAGATGACCAGTAAAGCAAGAAAAGGGAAACAGTGCTAAGATGAAGGGAGGAAAGAAGTAAAAATAGAACTACACAGCAAACAGGGACCGGTATGAGATCAGTATCGTGATGGTCATGAAAGCTCAATAATGCCAGGGGATACTGACCAGTCCAAATAAATAGATGTTTGGACAGCATCTCTGCTTTACCTGGCAGTGTTGCTTTGTCTTCTTTGTCCTTTGTTTCCTACATATTAAAGACTGTTAACAGAATGGTCTGTAAAGGAAAGCAGCACCTGTCGGTATAGAAAAGTATATTCGTAAAATTGATGATTTACATATATACAAAGAGAATCATAAGCATACAGTATATGAAAATAAGTATTATATCCTAATGTGCACAGGTTTAGTAAGGGTTAAATCATAAAAAGCCTGCACCTGTATATTTTATCATTTTTCTCTTTGCAGCTGCAAACCACCAATATCTTGCTGCTAAGCTTAAAACTTTAGTCAGGGACACTAAACATGAGGTGATGACAAGCCAAGGAAAGTGTGTTTTATAAGAAACAGCATTATTGTCTTAGAGATGCAGCTGCCTAGACCTCTAGCCTTGAGGGATGTGTGTGTGTGTGTGTGTGTGTGTGTGTGTGTGTGTGTGCAGCAAGAAACCATTTATTTGAGTGCACAATATCTTACGTGCGGGTCCACCTGATTCCAACTTGCTGGCGGGAATCGATTGATAAACAGGTCTCAGACACCTGCACAGGGTAAGGAGTAATGTTGGAAAGTTTCAGTCAGGTGATGGGCATTATTAGGTAATGGTGAAGAGCTGCCAAGTGGGCGCGATGAGCAGGACAAAGCACTGTTCTCATTAGGCTGGGAAATACTGGTGGAACTAATCGGAGGCAGGTCCAAGGCTACAAGATGATTGGAAGTCAGATGAGGATGAATAATGGATTTTATGATAAGAATTGTAATAAAGTGTGGTCCACCCATTGCTGGGCACGCGGTTCATATGAACTGGTAACCGTGTGTGCATCACGTAATAAAGCTTGATTCTGCTGCTTGTCCTGAGACTCCGAGTGCTTCCTTTTGGGCTGAGGGCGCCCATGCCTGATCTGCTTTAACCGAAGGGTTCTTCCACAGAGGGTAAGAGATGTTCCATCTTCCCAGGTCACTAAACACAATACCAGCACTACTTTGGTCTTCTGCCAAGATACAAATAGTTTTGCACAAAATGTGTAATCACCATTGTGTGTAGTATGTGCAATTTATAGACTGTTGGCTGACATCCTCTGGCCCTTATAGCCTTTGACTTTCTTGAAATTTAGAGACTGTAGTCTTCTACAGTATTAAACATACACTGAAACAATTAACTCTTTGAGGGCTGAATATTTTTTCCAAAAAATACAGTTCCTGAAAAGCAATGGTTTCATACAGAAATCAACATAAAACGTCTGTTGTTACATGCTGCGGCTGCCAGTTTGCCAAGGGTGCCAGACTGTCTTCGCGTGGCTGAGGCAGCAGCAGTCATGGTCACAGTGCATTGCAATCTGGTTTATACCTCTTACCATTGTTAAGTGGCAGTCCTCCCAGTGAACTTTGCTGCAGGCGTGTCAGCTACATGAATCTGTTCAGCACCACGATTAGCTGGGGACCAGTCAGCTGAAGCTGGAACCTCACATTCGTTTTCGATCACTTGTATCAAAATCGGAGTCCGACAAGTCATAGTCCAGTTCAGAGATAATACGCAAAACTTCATCCACGGAATATTTTTGCTTTACCCATTAGCTTTGATCTCTCGCCATTATGTCAGTGCCATTTTTGTTCTTGTTTGCACCTTACTACTCCCATGAGTGCAGGAAATCTCGGTCAAACCAATGAAGCTAACTTTCCTTCTAGCAACGAGAGTCCAACTAAAACATAACAGTTGGTTTTGTCACAGTTACAGTTGATTACCATCGTCAACTCCTCCTTTTGACAAAAGTCGACATCAGCCCTGAAAGAGTTAATAAAGCAAGTATTTGCTGATGCTTATCCAAAACGACCAAAAACAGTCAAGCATTGGCTGCAGATTGATTTATATTAATAGCCAACTGGTATGGGATTGTGACAGCTAAGGAGAATAATATTTTCTTCTGGATTCTTTTAATCAATATAAGTAGAATATCATTAGCTTTTCAGTATTGATTATCTACATGCACAAGGTGGGGTTTTTCATCATCTTTAAGATTAATTACAATTAGCTGTTACTATGATTGTATTTTTGATTGAACGGATTTTTCACCTTTTTGTTTTTAAAAAATTGTCTTTGATTATGGCATTTTAACACTTCTGTTGTAATGCATATAACTGAAAACAAATATAATTTAATTGTTAAAAAAATCTGTCGCATCCATTATGAATGTTGATTACTTGAGCATCACAATTTTGAGAGATTTTGCTCCCAAATTTCATCACGATAACTCACTGAAATCTGTCTATAGAAAATATGACTAGAATTTAGAACAGAAATTATACTGTGATATTTATTTTATTATATTGTTGAGTGGTTGTCATTTCCCAATGTCTAGTCTTTCTTGGAGCTACAGATGTGTACAGTATTGGACAGTAAAGGATCTGAGAAGAGGTTCCCTAAGTCTGTTCTGACCATCTGCTTTTCCTGACAGGTCAACCTTGTGGGAGTTAGCAGCGGGTGAAGTCCAGAGCCGTGAAAATGGACATGGCATGGTGGATGGTGAAGAGGAAAAGTCCGCTGCAGGAAGAGAAAGGGTGGTGTTCTTCATGGGCAGTAAAGGAGGGGTAATGATATTTCCATATAGAAATGTGTGATTTTCATTTAAAATGTACCAGTCATTAAAACTTTTGGAAATGTGCAGCAAAAGGCATAGCAATACCCAACAAAGTAGTATATTTAGGAAAATGGTCTATGGGTTTAATTTAGGAGAAATTAAATTGTTTTACATTGAATACATAAACTATTTTCAGTCTGTGTAACATCTGAGTATACTTCTATTTTGTTGTTGAGGTGACATTAAAGGGACATGCACTCATGTTGCTGGTTCCCTTTTGCTTCAGCAGTATTTCTCCTTCTTTTTTGTTTTTTTCTTCTGGTATTGTAAAGAGTGAATTATCAAGGTTTTTAACAGTTATATTAAAAGATGTTACTGCTGCAGACAGCGCAAATGGTTTTGCACTTGGTGATACAGTTTTATCCAGTACCCATCGTGCGTACTTGGCTGGAGAAATCATTTTGTATTCTTTCTTATCATGAAACAAAACAAAGCCTTTCCATTTCGTGATTGTTTCAAGCTAAATATTTTATATATTATAAATAAATGTAATATACTCACTTATTCATAGTTGTTCACTGGTACAAGTAGTTTGAGCATGGATGTATTTGTATTCCTGTCATTGACGAAACAACTATTGAATGAATATTGAATCTATACTAATAAAAGGCAAAGCCCTCACTGACTGACTCACTGACTGACTCGTCACTAATTCTCCAACTTCCCATGTAGGTTGAAGGCTGAAATTTGGCAGGCTCATTCCTTACAGCTTACTTACAAAATATAGGCAGGTTTCATTTCGAAATTCTACGCGTAAAGGTCATAACTGGAACCTACTTACGTACATATATACGACTATAGCCTGCAGTTTGGTCGCCGTGTGAGGCAGAGTTGCGTCCCTCATCGTCACGCCTCCCACGTAATTGAGTGCCTGCCCATATAACGCCGTCCATCAGCAGCAATCCAATAGACACACTGCTGCTAAATATTCGCGGGTGAAGGACTGTGCTTATGCAAACGAAGATGAGATGGTCAGGGATAGACTAGTGTTTGGCACAAACTCAGCGAAAGTGCGAGAGAAACTTTTAAGTGCCAGGTCTTAGCTAACATTAAATAAAGCCGTGGACATCGCAAGATCGCATGAAATAGCACAAGCACAGCTGAGAACCTTCGATGCATGTACTTCGAGCGGCTCACGTGAACTGACTGTGAACGCAGTATGCAGAGAACAAGCAAGAGCTCCAAAGAGTGCTGAACAAAAAACGCATTACGCAATTGAGAAGGCAGCAAAAGAATATGAAGCGAGTGACGCATACAAGCATATTCATAAGTGCAGCTACTGCGGAAACAAAGCACGGTGTAAACCTTAAGTTTAAATTAAGTTCATAGACACGCTGCTGCTGGCGTTTGTCATGCCTACGACGAATATGATATTCGCGAGATATAAGTTTAATGAGAAGACGCAGGGTATAAACGAGACTTTTGATCACTTTGTAACAGAGTTAAAATTGCTGGTGAAGGAGTGTGCTTATGCAAACGAACATGGGATGGTCAGGGATAGAATAGTGTTTGGCACAAACTCAGCAAAATTGCGAGAGAAACTTTTTTACGTTCATAGACACGCTGCTGCTAAATATTTGCAGGCAAATCCACAACTTAATATCGGGAATGCCTGTTGAACATCTTAGATTCACGAGTACCGATCTGGGTAGTGATCACTTCGATGAATGAAACCTGTTATCTTTACAACAGTTGACAACGAAGATGAGATGGTCAGGGATAGACTAGACAAACACGGAATGTAACCTGAACACAACATATCCTTCAAATACGAACCTGATTGAAAGAAATAATGATAATCAAATCCTTGATGACAGCAACACTCATAACAGTCACAAAACAATTACATTGACAATCATGTTACGTTATTTTTAAAATGTTTCCTTTTCTTTTTCATAACTTCTTTAACACACTACTTCTCCGCTGCAAAGCGCGGGTATTTTGCTAGTAGTCACTAAAAGGCAAAAAATACATTTTTCTTTAACCAGAATGTTTGTGGTTATATGTAACTACCGTATAACTCGGATCTTGAAACCCCAAAAAATCGATCATAAAATCAGACACCAACTTATATGCCCTTTAAAAATGCGCCACTTAAATTTTTTTTTTTTTTTTTACATCTTCTTGCCAGTTTCTTAGATGCATTGAATTTTGTTGCAGCAGCGCAGTTACCAGTTTCTTTTGCTACTTCAATAACGTTTAATTTAAAACCAGCTTCATATTTCTTCTGATTGAACACTCCATCGTAGATAAGGGATGCTTTTACGATAAAGGTGTATGAGGGGTGTGAGACACAAAAAACACAAATCAGTGCAAATGTCGCTTCGGAATAGTTTGGGTATTACTGTGAGGGCATGTAGGCACAATACATAGGAAAAAAGGCAGCGTGCTCCGTGGTTACTCTCTCAGGTGTGCATTAGCATATCATAATCTCTTGCGTGAGTTTTCCACATTTGACTTATACGACTGACATTATAAAATACCCGAAATTATAATGTAAAATCAAGTCCCGACTTATCCGCGGGAGAACTTCTCCATAAGTATATATGGTAAATAAAATCATGGGGAGCACATAAATTAATTAATTCAATCAATTAATCGAATAGCTACTTTCATCATAAAATATAAAAAAAAATAAAAATTGTAATTCCCCACCATGTTAAACAAGTTTCAAAAATTGTTTAAATTAATTAATTTATGTGCACCCCACAATTTAATTTAGTCACATATAACCACGAAAATTGTGGTTAAAGAAAAAATGATTTTTTGCTTTTTAGTGCATTTATAGCTAAAATAAATAAAATTGTTTCACTTAAAAAAAATTTTTATATTTTTTTTATACATGGTTTCCCCATTTCAGGGCACCATAATGTTTGGGACAATTGGCGTCACAGGTGTTTGTGATTCCTCAGGTGCGTTTCAGTGCTTCATTAGTGCAGGTGTAAGATACCTTGGCTTGCTTCAGCCTATAGACTGACTACCTTTGGAGTCTCCAGTTGCCATTGTTCAACATGGGGAAAAAATGGGGGGGACCATTTATAAAAAGTGTTGTCATCACTACATGTTGCGGCCGATATGTATGCAGATACCCTTAAAGTCTGCAATGGGAACTTTAATCTTGTCTAAATTGTTTTGTTTTGTAATTTGAAACTGTGGAGTGGAGGGGTAAATCAATGAAAAAATGTGTCTTTGTCCCAGACATTTTGGAGGGCACAATATATACAGTATATAGCATGAAATGTTGGTGCAGGACAAAGCAGGTTGCTTAGGGTGCCATTTGATAAAAAACAAATACCCTGTTTAATTGCAAACGAAAATCAGGCAAAATAACGGAAATTAAGCACTTCAATGTGCATTTCTTTAACAGCAATTAGTCGTCTCTCTCTGACAGTTAGCAGTGATAGTTTCTGGCTCGGGTCATATAAAATGAGACACCATCCTCCATGAGCAGTCTTCTTTTATATTATGCAGGCCAGAAGGGCTGGGGCTTCTTTCACTTTGGTGGTTGGGTGGTTTCTCGAGGCTATGAGAGAAGAAGCAGACAAGACTGTCTTGTCCTGGGGCGGTATTACTTACACTAGACGAATGTGGAAGGTGACTCTCAGGTGCGCATTCGTGACACAATATGTTTAGTTGTCCCATTATTTCATTTCATTTTTTTGGTAATATACCAATAAATAAGAGTGTATGTGAAAATGGCATTATTTCATGAAATTTCATTTAAAATTAGAGAGACAGAAAATGTATTTTGCAAGGATATTAAGCAAGCCTGGTTCCCACTTCTTAAAGGACTGAAAGATGTCCCAAACAGACATATCAAGTTGAGCTGTGTGGTGTTTCTGATGAGATTCACAGAATATTTTGAACATTAGTTGTTAACCTTAACTGAAGTGTGTTAGCAGGACAAAGGAAAAGGTAAAAGCTACTTTCTTTTTTTTATAGGGCAAGACAACTCTGATCCTCCGCTTTCTTGAAAGGTAGTGTTCCATCTAAACTCATTTGTTTCTTGAAAGAACCTGAAAAGCAACCATAGTAACAATGCCTTTTTGTCCAAAAAGGGATGAGCTTCCAAAATCTACACTAGCTCTAGAGTATACATTTGGACGGAGAGCACGGGGGCACAGCACGGTAAGTGAACAATTAGTACTCTTCACTGAGTAAAGATCTAATAGAATGGAATTTTTTTTCTGATTTGCTAATAGCTTGTGGTGACATGTATTTTTTTCTGAAATGCGGAAAGACTGAGTCTTTGGCGCAAGCAAGTTGCATCCTGGTCTCAATCCATTAACATAGGAATTGGTTTCTGAAGTTTGTTCTGTGTAGTTTGGTTATTGACTGGACCACTGCAAGCTGATTTCTAAACTGGGCTGCACCTAATTTAATTGTTTCTTTTCACTTGAGTTTTTATCTGAGGTTCTTCTGTTTCAGCCAAAGGACATGGCTCACTTCTGGGAGCTTGGTGGAGGCACTTCCCTATCTGATCTTGTTCAAATCCCAATCACTGCAGAAACTGTAAGGTATGCTCTTTATAATACTAGAAGTGAATCTCTGGACAGATCTTGATAAAAATGACTGAAATTAGTCTTAGGGAGCGACGTTCATTTTTTCCTGGTTCTTTGTTAGCTGCACTCCACACATCTGGCTGGTTATTGTCCATTTGTTTTTGGATTTGCCTTTGCCTTCACTAGCAAAAGATTACCATTTAGTCATATCATCCAGAATCCTGCACTTGGTTACTGGTACTAGAACAGCCCAATAAATAGTGCAGGTAGCCTTGTGCTAACCTCAGTAACACAGTTCTACAGAATGAGAAAGGTAGCGTCATCAGTTTCTAGACTTCCCTTGTTTATTTGTGCTGTAGTGTATTATCATCTTTTATACTTACTGACCCCAGGGATTGTAAGTTCTCAGAACTGTGAAAGAAACAGCCATTTCTGTTCATTTTTGCCTCATAAATTTAATTCAGTTGAGCACTTTAGAACCCTCACGTCTTTGGTTTTCATTAAGAAAGTTTACTAGCTATCTCTCTTTAGACAGCACTATTGGTTCTCCTGCTTGCTATCATGACCATAGACTTATCTTCATTCAGGAACCGAGGTATATTTGTCGAAATAATTAACAATTGCGGAGGTGATAGGTCATATCCCAATGTCTTTCACTGGCTCATCCTAGGAGAAGACCTTGCTGGTTTTCGCTTAGCAGTCTAAATGCTCATTGCCTTACCCCCTAATTGTCATTAACCTGGACAAATTCTGCCGCCTTGTTCGCGTCCCTTCATTCTCCTGTCCAGCCCCTGTCCATGGTGGTAGTTCTGTAGTAGTTTGTTCTGACTCTGGCCTGTGCCTGTCTAAGATTGAGTAGAGCCATAATGTTGCCTACTTAACTGGTTTCAACACTAAAGATGATGTAACTAATGTTAGTTTTACTTTCTCCTCCCAACCAAAAGACATCTACATACTTAATAGTCAGACAGCTGAGCTCACTTGCCAAGAATGAGTGGTTGCATGGTGCCATTTGGCTTCATGCAAGTATACTTTAGCTGCAGCTTCCATTTTAAAAATATTTCTGTCTCTTATAGGCTATATATTTTCTTTATTGAAGTACCCAATTCTCCTTCTAGTGTGTGTACTTATTTTTCAGAGCTCTAGCTGTTGTCTTGCTTGTGGATCTCTCCAAACCAAACAGTCTGTGGTCCACTATGGAGAAGCTGCTTCAGGTCACTAAAACACAGGTGAACAAAGCTTTGGCTGAACTTGCAAAGATGGATACTAAGGGAAGAGCTGAACTGGGAAAGCAAGAGTTTAAGTCACAACTCAGAGACCATCCGGTGAGATCTCTCAGCTAAACAAATTGACATCTGTCTGTATAATACTGCATTCTGTTTTGATCTCTTACTGTTGTTGAAATGGTTTCAGCATATTATAAATTGGAAGGCTTAATAATACCTCAAAAGGATAGGCGAGACTGTGTCATAAAATGGCATGCATAGCTTATTATTCATATGCAATTAAGGGCTTTTTTTCTGTATTTCTTGTTTCAGCTGACAAGATTAAGTAACTCTTAGCATAGTATATTGAACTGTGTAGTTTACAGAATACAGTGCAATAGTTAATATGAGAATCCCTGAAGGCTGCTTGTGCTGATTGACTCATTTACAAAACAAGAGACGCTGATAGAGAGGTGCAAAGGGATTTAAGGTGGGCCTGGATTACGTTATTTCGTAGGCTTTAGGGATTCTAGTGTTAAGTAAGTTTTATATATCGTACTGAGTTCTAACCTGTCCTGTGCCGAAGTATGCACTCTGTCCAAACTTCTAGACAACCAAAACAGAATTGCACGTACTTGCATTGTACTGGCCTGTAGTGTATTTCAATGAGTTCTGTTAAGGGTTATAAGCTGTACAAAACTGTGCCGTGCTATACTGTATACCTCACATCCTTCTGGCCTTGTTACATGCAGTATGCAAATATTGTATATTACAATATATCCAGTTTGTGTTAATAATTAATAACATTTATATAGCAGTTTCTAACCTACACAAAGGACTTTACATAGGTAGTTAGGAGCCACTTTAACTGACACCAATGTGTAGCATCCACCTGGTTGACATGACAGCAGCCATTCTTGTGCCAGTATGCTCACCACACACCAGCCATTAGCTGGCTAACTGTCTCTCTCTCTCACCCCTTCACCAATAAGTAGCAGGGGATGATTAGGGAGCCAGAATGACCAATCTGTGTTAGGCAATTGCGCCAGAACATCGAGAAACACCCTAACACTTTGAGAAGGATACCCAGGGATCTTTTATGACCACAGAGAGTCAGGACCTTAATTTTATGTTTCAACTGAAGGATGGCAGTGCACTGGGGTATTGGGATCCATACACAGACCACAGAGTAAGTTCACACTGTTGACCACACCAACACTTCTTTTAGCAGCAACCCAAACTTTTCCTACATGGTGTCCCATCCAAGTACTGTCCGAACCCAAACATACTTAGTTTCAGGTGGATTACCTGTTCTGAAGTGCAAGTGGCATGGAATGGCCTTTATGTGCAGATTATATGACTTAAGATAGTTACATTTCATAGTGCAGTTTAGTACATGTGCTGATACGACTTTTAGAATACAGAGTCATCGGTAGGGCATAACGCAGGTGTTTATTTTGTAAAGGTATTCACTGCACACAGTTCATACACTACTTTAATTTTGTTACTGAGTTATCTACAATGTGTAGATTTCTGGTATTAGTATGCTGAAAAATACCTTCATGGGCTTTTCCTTGGGGATTTTGGTTTTCCTGTCTATGCCAAGGATATGTGTCTTAGGTTATTTGCATTCTGTCCAGCGTTAGTTACTGTAATACACCTAGTGCTGCAGGGATAGGCTTCATGTCCCAAGAAATGAATACATGGATGGACTGAAATTCTAGCTTTTTACTTTCTCATGTTCGAAGTGTAGGGAAAGTATTGGAATCATTCAGAGATTCAATGCTGAGATTTTGATGAATCTCGACATTTTAGACTTTCTCGTATATGAAGTATAGGAAAAGTATTAGAATCTTCTAAAAATTCCATTTCGAGATTTTGATGAATCTCGATGTTTTAGACCTCCCCTAGTCCGAAAATGCAATTTTTGGAATTATGCCTGTGTGTGTATAAATACGATAACTTGAGTACGCTTTTATTTAGGTCAACCAAATTTTCCATACAAATATTTGGTAGAAAACGTAGATTTCTATCAACTTTTGGGCTATTTCCGCTAACCAGAAGTGGTACTTTACCTTTTATTCATGCAGCTGCAGAGTCTTGATTTATTCAACTTTACTTTTATAATAATTGTTCAATATTTTATTAACTTGATTTGATTTGGTGCTGATGGTTCTTTAATGTACATAATATAAAAATATAATCATTTTCTTGCGGTTTACTCCATCCCCATATCTGAGTATATGAGAAAGTCTAGGGGAGATCACTCCCGATTTTTATATACAAAATTCTTTGCTGTGTTGAATGCTACAAAAGGCTACAGTACTTTGAGCTGTTTGCTGTATGGAGCATGTACATATAATATTTACACATTTGCTCTTTAATAATCTTTTGTTGTACTGCTTACTTGGCCATAGTGTACAGAGTTGTGCTCTGTGTCCAGTGTTACTGTATGAACTCATTCAAGTTACTTGCTGAAATTTACTGGTTCTTATTTTTAGCAGGCCTCCAAAGTATTTCCTTGCTCCTTTTTGATAAATGTTTTATTTGAAATTATTACAGGACCGTGAGCTGATTGATGCTTTTCCTGTTCCTTTACTTATAATTGGAAGCAAGTATGACATTTTCCAGGTAAGCCTCAGCCTTTTTCAGAGACTCTGAAGGGCTTAATGTTATTCTGCATGTGACCATTTTAGATTTATAAAAATATTTGATGCCTGTTTTGCCATTTTATTAAGTCTACAACACCCACATAAAAAAACAATAACACAGGATTTTGTGTAGGGCATGATTTAACCAAACGTGTAGCAATATTTTCATTTCATTTATCAGTAGTATGTGACCAGGGTTATTTGTTAACAAAACCTTCAGCAAACTGCTTTCTGGGAGTTGCTGTGAGCATACTCTTAACGTGATTCAAAGTCTCTGCTTGAGCTGGACTCAATGTTTCTTAGGGCTGGAGATACACAACAACAGTAAAATAAGGTGTTAAAGTAAATAGTGGTTGGCATGGTTGGTAGAAAAGAGGGATGAAGCACAGTGTCTGGGCATTTAGTGTCACAGATTAAACTAACTCTGTGCTTGATTCTGCACTGTGTACTCTAAGAAGCTTTAGTAAAAATGTACTGTTACTGTGTCCTACAGATCAAAGGCACAGGATTAGATATTCATGCTCTCCATTGTATATCAATACTGCCAAAAGCAACAGCCACCTCACCTGTCATTGCATATGTACCAGACTGTGTATGTAACCAAAAAATATACATTGCTGCATTTATTGTGGAGAGATGATGTGTCATTCACAATAACTGAACTACTCATTGACATGTATAAAAATAACTGTGCATTTCAGTTAAGGTCATTAATACTACCATATATACTCGCATATACGTCGGGTCTTAAAACCCAAAAAATCAATCATAAAATCAGACCCTGACTTATACGCCCGTTCAAAAATGCGACACTTAATTATTATTATTTTTTTTTTTTTACATATTCTTGCTTCCTCCAATCTCGCACCAGTTTCTCAGCTGCATCAAAGTTTGTTGCAGTAGCGCAGTTACCAATTTCTTTCGCCACTTCAACGACATTTAATTTAAAACCAGCTTCATATTTTCTTCTGATTGAATGCTCACTGATAGAATGCTCCATCTTAGATAAGGGATGCTCTTACAATAAAGGTGTATGAGGGTGTGAGATACAAAAAACACAAATCAGTGCAAACATTGCTTCGGAATAGTTTGGGTATTACAGTGTGGTCATATAGGCACGATACATAGAAAAAAAGGCCGTGTGCGCCATGGTTACTCTCTCAGGTGGGCGTTAGCATATCGTAATCTCTTGGACAAATACTGTGAGTTTTCTGCATTCGACTTATACGACCGACATTATAAAATACCAGAAATTATACAGTCAAATCAAGCCTCGACTTATCCGTGAGTATATATGGTAGTTTATTTTGCAAATATTTTCATTACTTGGTTTGATTACTCGCTCATTCTGTCAGCAATCTCTGTTGCAAGTCTTTCCTACATTGGTGATATTTGTCTCATTTGTTTACTTTCAGAGCTGTGATGAGAAAAGAAAGCACTTTAAAAACGTGCAATTTACGGATTTACTTAACCTGAAAATGCTACAGTTTTTTTCATTTCAGTTATTGCATTGGTTAAACATTCATTTTTCATAGCAAAAGAAAACACTAGATATATGGTGTCATTAGATGAAATATATTCATCACTTGAACTGTGTACATTATATAATATAGAAGTTTTTCACAAATTCATTTTTGTTTTGTTCTGGTTAATGTAGCTTTTGTAATAATCCCCAATTCAAAGTTACCAACCTTCAGTCCAAAGTTTTAGGCTCAGGAATTTTTCTTTTCCCTTAACCCCATACCCTGCCATTCATCCTCTGACTTCCATTATATCATGTTATGTTTTCAGGACTTTGAATCAGAAAAAAGGAAGATGATTTGTAAGACTCTGCGCTTTGTTGCTCACTATCATGGAGCGTCTTTGGCTGTAAGTAATGCTGCAGTGGCGTGTGATTTCAGACTTAGTTACATATTTAAGATCGATTGAAATGTGTCTTATTTTGCCCTGGTCTTTATGTTATTTTATTTTTTTTATGTCTTAGTTCTCTAGCGCAAAAACTGAAAGCCTTGTGTCCAAAACCCGAGTGTTTCTCAGCCATCTTGCATTTGGTACAGACAGAGGGTGAGTCAGTCTTTCTTATTGGATTGCAAGCTCCAAAGAGGCACCTGTTTCTGATTCCTTTTGGCAACAAATGAAAGCACAACTGATGAAGAGGTTGTTTCTGGTAACTGCTTGGGCAAACAATCTCCAGAAAGTATTTATAAAAATCAGTAAGAAAATTACAAATTATTTTTGTCCTGTGACTGAAAAAATGTTTTAATACAGCATATACGTGTTGTGGAATCTGGAGTCACTTTGCCTTTCATTGAGAATATATTGCCAGTACAGCCTAAGAGCCAAGCAGTAACTCCCACATTGAGAATAATCAAATGCCCATTGAAGCAGCTCATTCAAAGGATAAAATAACCTTCTGGACTGCATGCCTATTTGCCATGCTGTACTTCTTCACTATTGCAGGTCTCCCTGTGTAATACGTTGCTGCAGACGGTGCTCTGAAAGATGCTATTGCTTGCCAATAGGCTAGATGTATATCATGCTTTATAATATTTGTAATGTCAAGTCAAGTTTATTGTCATGGGTTCCTAGTGCAATGAAATTTCTTATTTGAATGTCTCCTCAACACATGACATACTAAGCACGCAACATACAGTGGGTATAGAAAAGAATGCCCCCCTTTTGAAATATTCCTATTTTTTTTTGCTTTACAGCCTTAAATGAAAACATACACACAAAATATTTCTTCCTAACTTTCATTACTCAATGCAACCTATAAACATCCAAGTGAAAGATATCACAGCTACAGTCAGAGAAATTATAGAAAATCAAAAACAAGACCTACTGAGATTAATAAAGGATCATCCCCCAATGTCAATATTTTGTTGAACCACCTTTTGCTTTAATGACAGCCCTGAGTCTGTCGGCACACTTCTCTATCAGCTTTGCACATCTAGATTGAGTAATATTTGCCCCCCACTCTTCTTTACAGAACTGTTCAAGTTCAGTCAAATTGGATGGTGAACGTTGGTGGGCTGCTATCTTCAAATCTTTCCACAGATTTTCAGTGTGATTTAGGTCTGGGCTCTGACTGGCCACACGAGGACATTCACTTTTTTTCTCCTTCAGCCACTGTGTGGTCAATTTTGCTGTGTGCTTCAGGTTGTTGTCGTGTTGAAAGGTGAACATTCTGCCCATCTTCATCTTTCTGGCAGAGGGTAGCAGGCCTTGCGGCAGAGAAACACCCCCACAACAGGATGCTGCCCCCTCCATGCTTTACTGTAGGTATGGTGTGTTGTGGATGGTGAGCTGCATTGGTGGACCGTTTGCTATTGAGGCCATATATTTCGATTTCGGACTCATCTGCCCATAAGACCTTTTTCTACTTGGCATCAGAATCTTCAAGGTGCATTCTGGCAAAGCTCAAACAATCCTTAATGTGGCCATTCTTGAGAAGTGGCTTTTTCTTTGCGACCCTCCAGAACAAGCCACAATTGTGGAGCACTTGTGAAATTGTTGTCACATGCACACAATGACCTGATGTCATAAAATCTTGTAACTGCTTCAAAGTGGCCATTGGCCTCTTGGTAGCCTCTCTGACCAGTTTCCTCATTGCTCTTCCAGAATAATAGTTCTGGAAGGGGCGGCCGGATGCAGGGAGGGTCCTAGTAGTACGAAACACTTGCCACTTCTTTATTATAGACTTAAACATGGTCTGCAATGGAAATGGTGGGCACTTACACCTGATTAAGTTTAGGAAGGGGGGGTCCTTTGTTAATCCCAGTATTTCTTGTTTTTTATTTTTTAAAATTCTTCTGAACTGTAGCTGTGATATCTTTCACTGGGATGTTATAGATTGCATTGAGTAAGTAAAGCTGGAAAAAATATTGGTTTGTGTGTTTTCATTTAAGGCTGTAAAGCAAAAAAATGGGAATATTTCAAAGGGGGGATTCTTTTCTATACCCACTGTACATACTGTATACAGTTATATACAACATATACAGCATAATGATGGACCTAATATTTCTCCTCTATTAGATGCCACACTACTTCAACCGGAGTTCTAGTTTGTCCTCTTGTTTAGGTCATCCTCCCGGGGTTTTATCCATGATATGATATGATATCACGTGATAATAACCATCAGTTTTGTCTTTCTTAACAGGAAATGTGCGTCTACAGACCATAACAAGCCTCTACTGATCTCGGCTGGGATGGATTCATTAAGCCAGATTGGTGAGTAAAGTGAATTGGTCTAGTGCAGGGGTGGGCAAAGTCATTCCTGGTGGGCCGCAGTGGCTGCAGGTTTTGGTTCCAACCCAGTGACCTAATAAGAAGCACTTATTGCTCAAGTAACATTTCTGCTTCATTTTAGTTGTCTCGCTTGTTAAGATTTTGAACCCTTATTGCTTATTTTAGTCTTAAACAGCTGTATTCTCGGTTTTTAATTGCTTCTTATTAGCAATAAGATGCAAATGACAAAGGAAAGCAGCAGTTCTCCATTTAGCTTGTTGCCATTTACACTTGTGTGTATTTATCGTGTGCTATTTGGTTTAATTAAATACTTGGAAGAAAAGTGAAGAGAAAAAAGTCAAGGACTGAGAATTACTCCTCCATTTTAGACTTCAAATCATTTGGATGATATCCTTAGAAAAGAAAAACAAATCGAGGATATGAGAATGACCTGACATGGCAGAGTTAAAGCACTACTGTAACATGCCATGAAATTAAATTATCGACAAGGATTGTTTTCTAATTAAGCCACCGGGTTGGATCAAAAACCTGCAGCCACTGCGGCCCTCCAGGACTGACTTTGCCTACCCCGGTCTAGTGTGAAGAGTGTTCAATATAAATTCTACTAATGTTTCCCATTATGTTCGTCTATACAAATATAAAACTTACCATTTTGTTTTGTCTTATACGTCTTTTGCTCATTTTCAAGCAGCCAAAGTTGACAACTGTGCTGACAATTGTCCAGCCTGAACCATGTTAAACCAGCTTGTTATAATCTACCTAAAATGCTAATTAAACTGGACATACTATATTTATGATATGTTTAAAATCCTAATGAAACTTACTTGTTATTCAGTTTTGTACTCCCTATGTCACAATTTTTTTGTCATGTCTGTACACTAACAGTATGACTGTTAACATACTGTATGTGATATGCAAGATGAGACCCACTGAAAGCGGTCCTGGCATCCATTATCACACAGAGTGAAACAGTCAGTTTCATCCAGTCTGCTCCTGAGTGCATTATGGACTCCAGTTAATCTTTTGTTTCAATCACAGCATTTATGCTGTTAAAAATGCTTATTTTATATAGTCGGACCACTGCAGTTAAGTTATGCCAATGTCCTCGATGAGTCCACAGAAAGAGAATGTTTCTTTTGACGTTGTAGCAGTCTGTGAGTCTGTCTGTTCACTGGATAGAAATGCATTAAAATGATCTTTACAAACTCCATGGGCCTCTAGGAGAGCCATAAATGGTGGTGCTACTCATCCTGTCTTTGTGGTAGAAACATTATATGAGGCAGGATTGTGTTGCTCAACCCAGTTCAACGAAATTAACTTCAGGATGCTAAACATTTGCCATTGTTTCTGTTTAGAATTATTCTTGCTTCCCTGCATTGGCCCTTTATTAAATGTTTATTTTACCCTGTCCCTGCAGTGACTAAAGACCAGTAGTAGGTGGTGCTAGAGCATCACACTGCAGGACTTAGCTGCTATGTTAATAAATAACATAATAATCACATACCCTTTTAATTCAATTTATTGTGTTTTTAAAGGCTGAAAGACGCACTCTCTCTTTTGACACATTGTCTGGTTTGTCTGCTAAAGACAAACCAGACAAAGTGTTGCATGAACTCCTCATTTTTAATCAATAAAAACGGCCTTGTTTGACAATTTCATTAAAATTTTTTGATGTAAATGTTAATGTTGTTAAGTTAATGTTATGTTTGGAGCTTATAGCTATTCCATTATAGGGTTATATGCGTGTGCTCAATCTCAGGGCACATGGGCTGCTGAACCATAACAGGTCAAAAAGGTGTACTATTTTGCTTTATATTCCAGTTTAACAGCTTCAGAAAGAGATAAATATATGGGTCATTTATTAGTTATTACACTTATCAGCCTACATTAAGTTTGAAAAATAAAAATGAGCGTGTCGGCTTGAATGGAATACGTCAATAACGATAATTGTGGGCATATCAAAGTGAACACATCCAGTTTAAGATATACATATACATTCACAGCAATCAAGTGGAGGTCATCATAAAACGGAGTGTCATTAAACTGATTAAAAAAGCTCATAACTTCTATCAGTTTATGTTGGCTGTAAAATATTATAGCACCGGGACCTTCACTATGTGAAAGGTGGTTGCGATGAAAGCAAGTTACACACGGCAAATTAAAGTATGCTATATTCATTTCATCACATAGACTTGCTGTCGTGCCCTTTCTTATACAAATTAACCCACTGTCCATTTTCTAAGCCTGCTTATCCAGAGCAGGGTTGCAGGGAAACTGGGGCCAATCCCAGTAAGCACTGGGCTCAAGGCAGAAACAATCAATGGATAAGGCATCAGCCAAACTAACCCTGTGCCCCCAATACATGTCTGTTAGGAAAATGAGGAGTGCCCTTATTTATGTATTTATTTATTTGTGTACTGTATATGCTTCTGATCTTACAGCAGCCTGTAAAAATATTTTGTTGTAGCGGTACTACATGATTAATGTATTTTGTGCTGAGTCCCATCTTTCGTAGCATTATCCTGTTTACATGGTGTGTATGTGTCTATTTAAATATGCTCCCCTGGAAACAATGGGGATGGGGGATAACACTGTGGAACCACGGCCCCTCACGATAATTGGTCCTGCCAATTCCATGACCTGCACCCGATCATTCGCTATTTAAACAGAAGGACAGAAAGAAAGAAAAAACCAGCCCGTTCTCCTAGACTGCCAATTCATTACAGAGCCAGGAAAAAGCAGCGATCCAAATCATTCACCCCTTTGTCTACCTGCCACTTCCAACGTACGACAACAACATCTTTGCACCACAAAACCCCGGGGTTCTGGATTACACCACGTACCGAGGATAAGCATGATGAGACTCTTTCTTGTTGTTTGGGGAGAGGAGCGAGCCATCATTATCATCCATGTAAATTTCCGTAAGACTATTTTTCCACCTGAACCAGGTTCATAAACATTATCCTTTTTCTGTTAAATCTTCTGGACATTTATTTGTGTTTCGTGCTTTCTGTGTGTCTTAGTGAATGCGTGTTCAGTGTTGGGTCAAGGGAGGGTTTGCATTGCATATTAACTTTATGCTGCACCTTTTCTTTTTATTAGTACTTTCCGCCTGACACTTTTGGGGTTGAATGTTATGTCAGGGTTGGTTGGGTTGTGATTTTTTATATACAGGTGGTCCTCGGGTAACAACGTCTCGACATACAACATTTTGAGTTTACAACGCCCACTCCCATAAAAACTTTAAAAAATTGAGATGTGAGAAGGAATAAAGGTAAGGATTTTTTTTCACACTCATTTTTTCTGTTATTACAGTACAGTGTACAGTATATAGATAGATAGATAGATGTACGTCCTTTTCCTTTTTCTGTGGCTTAATTGTGCTTTTATGTTCTAGATTATGATTTTGCAAATGTGTTAGGACAGGTAAGTGACTTAGGCTAGGGTGTGTTTCGACTTACACCAAAATTCGGATTACATCACTGTTGTAGGAACGGAACTGCGTCGTAACCCGAGGACCCCCTGTGTGTGTGTGTGTGTATATATATATATATATATATATATATATTGTTTGGAGCTTGCTTGTTTCATTTTTTTTATTATTATTATTATTATATACTGACTTTATTATTTTCATATGGTTTGTTGTTTGGCTTATTTTTGATCATCGATTGGGGGTGGTTTATTTGGAAGAAGTATGGCTTCTCTGGTCTAACGTCCTCAACTTGCCAGGCCACGGGTCTTGGTGGTGTAGCTGCCTGTTTTGGAGAGTGAGTCGGCTATTACAATGTTTTAAAATTAATTATAAAGGACCTGTATTATTCTGACTTCTGACCTGCTATAAATGCTTGCTAATTTTGTGCCAACTGTTTAAATTATGTCTGATAATTTACAGGATCTCCACCAAGTGCAGACATTGGAATAGGAAAACTGCAGGTCAGGAGCCCCTTGGATCTATGGAAGAATGCGTTTGAGAAAATGTTCCCTTCTGAGGTGAGCTTCACTCAGGGTGGGCTGATAATTTAGTTTCTTTCTACTGAATTTACAATGAAATTGGCTAATGAGCTGAGATTGTTCTGACCTTGAGAGAATGTTAGCCTCAGACGTTTTTGAAGCTTCCTGATCTAGATCAGTGTTTCCCAACCTTGGTCCTGGGGGCACACTGTGGCAGCAGGTTTTTGTTCCAACCAGCTTGTGTTTTTAATTGGATTCCTGGGTTAATTAAATGATGTGTTATTTCCCAAGTTCTGTGTTTTGGGAACAATATAGAAGTTAGATAGATAGATACTTTATTAATCCCAAGGGGAAACTAAGTTTGGTAAAAAAAAATTATATATATACACATACATACATACATACATACAGGGTGGTCCAGATCTAATTATGCAGATCCAGATCGTCTGGATGACTTTGGTTTATGAGGGGACGATTCCAGTTTGGCGCGAAGACGATTCTTCATTTTGTCAGTTCGCACACTTCTCGATGGTCTTGGATTTTTCGGGTGATTTTTAATGTAATAAACTTAATAACTTAAAGTGTAATGAAAATTGCATAATTAGATCTGGACCACCCTATATATATATGTATGTTGTTTTTTTCTTAGCTAAGCTACTTTTCAATTTAAGGTGGCCAGATCATTTGGGAATTATCTCTATTGTTGATTTAGCTTTTCTCTAGGCAAACTTATTTTGACTACAGTTTCTTGTCATAACTAAAGTTTACTTGGATTTAGCCCAACCTTACATTTTTAGCTATAATAACCTAGTGGAGATGATTTGCTCTTGGGGTAGATGAGATATTCTTCTTCATGTTGAGATCATGTCAAGGAACCCTTGAAATGGTGTAATAATATGTATCTGAAGTTTTTGCTATTCTAAGGCTATAGTGGTGTCTTTCAGTGTTAGTGCATTCTGCTTGCAATTTGATGCATTATCCTTAATCAGTGTGATTGATTTAAATCTAAGCAGTTTGATGATGAGACCATATACCTGTTCAATCTTTCTTTGTTTCTGACTATTCAGAATACCAGTGACTCAAAGGATATAAGGGACCCTGCAAGAGACCCTCAGTACACAGAGCCTGAGATCGACAGAATGAGAGCACTGAAGAATCAGGTACAGAAAAGCCTTTTTCTTTTTGGATGCTGTAAATCGCTTAAGTACACCTTACCATAGTAAGCTGAGGCTACTATCATGTGGTTATGATTTCAAATTGCAGACGTTAAAAGTTAAAATGATCAGATAAGCTACTTTTATCAATGTAAAAAAAGCTTAAAATAAGGAATCAACAAGAACACTACCTTGCACCCAGATTTAGCCAAAACACAGTTATATATTTGTTTCTGTGTTGTTTCTTAATGAAAGAGAATCTTAGTGGTTATGCAAGATCCAAATATGTTTGCTGGGCTTGAATACTAAAATCTTTGTAAATGGAAGCAAGTACAATTTGGAGAGATTCCACATACATCACAGACACATTTATCTTCTACAAATTTATGCTTCTATTGAGTAACTGACAGCTGTGGTCCCAAGTATCAGTATCTTAATTTGTCACAAGAAAAGATCCCTACAAATAGTCACTCACCCTTGGTACCAAAGGTGTCCAAACTAGAAAACAAACTACCCCACATTTCTTCAAGTTAGCCAAAGCATTTTGATCAAAGTTTAGTATACCAGAGACTGCTGAGGGTTTGGTCGTTTCACACAGGATATTTAATAAAACTCAGCAAATACATGACATGAGGAAGCACCATGCAAAGAGTCAATCTAGACTGATTCCAGCTTATAATTAGCCCTTGGCTTTTGACTTTGCCACCACCAACACATCACCTCGATCAAGCATTTTCTATAAACCTTTTCCACTCGACAATGCTGACTATTCACCAAGGTGTATTTAAAACATGGTATATTTTTAATAACCTTTCCCCAGATCTGTAACATCTGATAGGTTTATCTTGAAGTCCTTTTGACATTTGCATATTTTCAGTGCGTTCACCTTTGCTTTAGATTCAGTAAAGACAAGAGAAACAGCTTGGCTCTTCATCCAGGAAAATTGAAATCACCTGATTATTATTGTGACTAGGTTGGTTTTATTTATTTCATTATGTGCCTTATAATTTGTGGGACCTTGTCTAAATTTGATTGAAGAAAAGGCTGTAAAGGTCAAATCCATACTTTTTAATTTAAAGTATTTTTGGAATTTCTGTAATTTTTATTTCATACAGTAAGGTGGAGAGATCTTATTGCACAGTCTGACAAACATACCGTATATACTCGCATATAAGTCAGGTCTTGAAACCTGAAAAATCAATCATAAAATCAGACCCTGACTTAGATGCCCGTTCAAAAATACGACTTATTTATTTATTTATTTATTTATTTATTTATTTTATTTTATTTTTTTTACATCCTCTTGTCTCCTCCAATCTCACATCAGTTTCTCAGACACGTCAAATTTTGTTGCAGTAGCGCAGTTACCAATTTCTTTCGCCACTTCAACAACTTTTAATTTAAAACCAGCTTCCTATCTCCTTCTGATTGAATGCTCCATCGTAGATAAGGGATGCTCTTACAATAAAGGTGTAGGAGGGTGTGAGATACAAAAACAATCACAAAACAGTACAAACGTCGCTTCGGAATAGTTTGGGTATTACTGTATGGTCACGTAGGCACAATACATATAAAAAAAGGCAGTCAGCTCCATGGTTACTCTCTCAGGTGGGCGTAATCTCTTGGACCAATAGCATGAGTTTTCTGCATTCGATTTATACGACCAACATTATAAAATACCGGAAATTATACGGTCAAATTGAGCAGCGGGAGAACTTATACGTGAGTATATATGGTAATTCAAATGTCCTCACATATCTCTCTATTATTAAAAAAAAAAAAAAATCCTGGGAGGGAGACTAGGGAGACGAGACGTGATCTTCTCGGAAGACAATTTGACGTCCCACAAGAGACACTTTAACGTCACGCGAGACAAGGCAGTGACACAACATTTAAAACAAGTTCACGGGCATCTAACCAAGCAGTTGTTGGAATGCTTTTGGCAGACAGACATCATGTGCTCCCAGCTCTTAAAACAACGACAAGAGACAAGCAGAACACGCAGCTTGCCAGCAGCAGCAGCAGGAAGCCAGCAGATGATCCGACTGCTTCTCCTTAGCGTGCATTCAGCCTTCCCCCCTTCACAATGCGAGCAGCAGAGCCGCAAAGTGGCAAAATGACAGCTGCTCTACTGGCTTTGAAATTATCGACGCAAAGCATGACAAGCAGAAAACGCAGCTCGCCAGCAGCAACAAGCCAGCAGATGATCCGACTGCAACTCCTTAGAGTGTGTTCAGCCCCCCCTTCACAACGCGAGTTGCAAAGACACGAAGTGGCAAAAGGACAGCTGCTGTACAGGCTTTTAAATGATCAACGTGCAGCGCGACAAAAAGAATGCGCAACTCGCCAGCAGCAGCAGCAGATGATCCGACAGCATCTCCTTAGCGTGCGTTCAGCCAACCCCCCCCCCTTCAGAACACGAGCAGCATTATATGTCCTACGAGAAAGATTTAACCAAGCCCGGGGCTGGAAATAAAGGACAAGTATTGTTTTTACAAAAGTTTTAAAGTAAAAGTGAAAATAATACATATGTAATAATTCCCATGAAAATAACAATCTGTTTAAATTGTATATCCGGTTAACCAAACCCGGGGGTGGGCGAGCGAAGCCCACATCTGTGACTTAAAAAAATCTACATGACTGGAAGTCAAGTGTGCTGCAACTGGCCCTAACTCACCATGATTAGGTGTAAATGAAGTACAGAATGTGACTGACAGTCACTGGAAATGTCGTTTATTGTAATGGAGCCTTCAGCAATTGGCAAAGACGAAGCCAGCTGAGATAAATAACTGCAGCATAAAAAGCAAAACTTTTCAAAATTCTAAAGAAAACCTATGTAACTGAAATCACTAACAGCTTCCATTGTGCTGGATGAAGGAAATATTTTCAGTTTGCAAAGGACAGAATTACTAAGCAGAATTACTTCAAAGATGTCACTGGAAGAAACAGAAAAACTTGGCACTACCAAAAATGCTGAATTTCAATCTGATAAAAAAGTGACAAGATAGGACTTTAGAGTTGTGGGACATGGGGTTAGGAGCAGATCAAGCCAGACGAATAGCAGGGTGAGATTGTAGAGTAAGGAATGAACTGCAAATGACCAAAACCAGGAGCAGTTCATCTGTGAAACATGTTGATAGTAATACTGACCTTAGCAGTAGAAGGACTGTAGAAAATATCAAATACATCTTGTTGGCTTAAGCATGAGTATTGGAATGTGGGCTCACTGGCTAATGATTCATTGTGTAAATGACAGTGATTCAGAACCCACTAGTAAATTCAGCCAAGACAGTCATCAGTCAAAAATAAATAACGTCTTGGTCTCCTGACTTAAGTATGATCACACCTGTAGTTCAGTCAGTCAGTCATTTTCCAACCCGCTATATCCTAACTACTGGGTCACGGGGTCTGCTGGAGCCAATCCCAGCCAACACAGGGCACAAGGCAGGAACAAACCCCGGGCAGGGCGCCAGCCCACCACAGGGCACACACAACCACACACTAGGGACAATTTAGAATTGCCAATGCACCTAACCTGCATGTCTTTGGATGGT
Organism: Polypterus bichir lapradei; assembly: GCA_026402145.1. NCBI lineage: Eukaryota > Metazoa > Chordata > Cladistia > Polypteriformes > Polypteridae > Polypterus > Polypterus bichir. Next base: position 15,986,420 of record JANRMT010061414.1, read on the forward strand.
GGGAGGAAACCGGAGCACCCGGAGGAAACCCTCGCAGACATGGGGAGAACATGCTACCACTGTGCCCCTGTGCCACCCAACCTGTAGTTCACTTAGTAGAAAATGAGTTTGAATTCAGTGCCAATCTCACCAAAAGCTTGGCAAAGCATTTCTAAATTTAAACAGAGAATAATGATGCCAGGGGTATTAAGAATTTGCTAGAACCATTTTTGATTTTTTTTATTAAATATTTTGAATGTTGCTGTAATTTTTTTGTCATTATTACAGTGATATCTTGTTGATTTATGAATATAGCCACAGGAGTGTTAGGCCGGGGTTATACTTCACGCGACGCAACACATGCTGCAGCGGATGCTCCTGCTACGCAAGCCTTGTACTGTTTATACTTGCGCGCGTACTTTACGTTAATCTGGAGGAATCCAACAGGTGGCAGTGCGAGATATTATCAGGGTGTGAACAGGTTCGGGTTCTCTGTGTTGTGAATTGCCTGGAACACCCATTAAATTCTGATGACACCTTACTGCAATATCTCTGAAAAGGATGTTTAATGATTAAATCCATCAGTCCAGGGATTTGTCCATTCCAGCTAGCATTGGGCACGAGGCAGAAACAATCCCTGGACGAGGCATCAGCTCATCGCAAGGTGAATACAAGAACTTGCATACACTGGCGTCATTTTAGTGTAACCAAATCTGCATATCTTTGGAAGGAAACCGGAGCACACTGAGGAAACCCAGCAGGAAAACATATAAACTCCAGGCTGAGAATATTAGCGACATGACTTCCTGCAAGACAGCAGCGCTAACACTCTGCCACCGTGTCACCCCCATGTGTGTGTTTATTAACAGTGTTCATTATTTAAGCAAAATTACTGATTTATCTGTAAAATGTAACATACATACTTTAATGCATTTCATCATGAAAGTGCTATCAAGTATAAATCTAAGGATTCTAAATGTGCAGAGAGTTGGAATATCATACATTTAATGTGCTCAGTGTGGCGATCTGTTGCTGGCGATCCGCAGCTGTCAGGACTGGATGGAAGCCCTAGAAAAAAAGACGGCACAGAAGATGGTATGTGAGACTTTTAAAACGTATCGTGTCATTACGATAGGGAATATGCGACGCTTGAATATAAAAGCACCACGAATACATCTGTATGTCGGCATTTTGCTTCACCACATCGAACCATTCATCAAACATTGAAGCGCGCACACCGATCTCGTAGGATCCACAAAGCGGCTTTCTGTCACAGGTAGATAGTAAACAGAGACTCTGACGTCACATTCCAACTTTTAGCACACTGCACCCCCCGATTTTTTGCTGGTACTGCAACTCGCGCACATGTCGCGTTCATTTCTGAGAACCTGCTCAGAGGACACATCAAATGAACGCTGGGAATGTGTGGCAACCATGATGCAGGCACGTACGCGTTCTGAGCGTGATGTATAAACAAGCTCTAAGGCGAGTTCAAGCACTGGTAAAACGTGTGCCGAAAGAAATCTCTCAGTCCAAAAGTTTGTTTTAAAATATTTAGTGAAAATTCAAAGCAAAGAATCCACACAAGAATAAAGAAAAAAGTTGTTACACCCGTAGAATAAAAGGCAAAAAATAAGAAAAAATGTATCTTCTCTAAACTTGTAAAACTTTAGTTGTTTCTATACTTAAAGATTCTTAACTTCTTCTGTACGCCATAAGCATACGGCGCAGCACATTTAATTAAGTGTTTTATCTTACATGTTACTTGGAACACAACACACACACAAGGTACGCAAGGCATGGTTTAAAACCATGTGCCCTCTACGCCTTACACATGGCAAGGCTGATTACTAACTGAGAATAATGTTTAGTCTGAGAAGCTAGAAATAGTTAGAATATACCAATTCAGTTCTACTTATGGGGGTTATAGGAACCTCCCATAGATTAGGCACTAACATTTAGTAAAACAGTTACGTATCTTATGTAACTAGCTATACTAATAAAAGGCAAAGCCCTCACTGACTGGCTGACTCACTCGTCACTAATTCTCCAACTTCCCGTGTAGGTAGAAGGCTGAAATTTGGCAGGCTCATTCCTTACAGGTTACTTACAAAAGTTAAGCAGGTTTCATTTCGAAATTCTACGCGTAACGGTCATAACGGTCGACAACGTCCGCAATGTTAAACTTTCTTATTTATGGCCCCATCTTCACGAAATTTGGTAGTTAGCTTCCCTACGCTAACTGAAACCGATGTACGTACTTATTTTGGTGGTTTGACGCCACTGTCAGCCGCCATATTGAACTTTCCAACGGTCTTTGTTACTTATGGGCCCATCTTCGATAAATTTGGTACGCGGGTTTCCAACACTAACTGAATCCTACTTGCGTACATATATACATCCATAGCCTGCAGCTCGGTCGCCGTGTGAGGCGGCATTGGGTCCCCCATCCCCATGCCTCCCACATTGTTGGCTGCCTGCCTTTATAAGGCCGTCTGTCGCTCCAGTCTCTTCATTCCCTTCCTTGCTTTGCCACGGTATTCATGTCTCCCTGCTGATAACTGCAGCCTTTTTATTTAATCCACGGCTTCTCCGCTGTTTTATTGTTTGTTTATTACGATTATAGTTATTGTGTAGGTATTTTACACTTACTTTACATTGTTCAGGTATCCATTTCCTTTATCATTCCAACCGTACCCCCATTACCATGTCTATCGAGGTGATCACCATCGATCAAAGAACTGTCACTTACCGAGTGGTTTCCTTGCCCGGAGATGGCGCCTGCCTTTTCCATTCTCTTTATCACATATTGCATGGCCATATCAGGCTCACTCTTGATACCCGGAGGAACATTGTGTCTTATGTATTGAATGATTGGGACAGGTTCAAGGTGTGGACTGATGACGGTACAGGAGATAATTATACTACACTGGAGCACTATAAGACTGAAATGCTTAAGCCCTTCACCTATGGTTCTGCATGTGAGTTGATGGCTGCCGCTGAATTGTTTGGTTGTCGCTTTCAAGTGTACCGAAATGGCCAAATATTTTACACCTTTCGACAACCGCCAATGCCTCTTAAACATCTTAGATTCACGGGTGACGATTTCAGTAGTGGACACTTTGATGTTTATGAATGTTTAAACTCTCAAAAGCTGGATGCAAAGTTATCAATGAAACCGGTTGTATGCTTACAACGCTTGACAGATGCCGAATGTCACTTCAGCACAACAAGTCCAGCAAATACTGGCGTAATTGAAACAAACCATGAAACTCAAACCGATTATGACAGCAGCAATCCAAGCTGTGAGATTTGAAACAAGATTACTGTTCATATGGCCAACTGTACGTTGCATGCTCAAGAGTAAGCTCAGTGCACAGCTTGATCATATTACAACTGGAGGGCCGAACTGACAACGTGGCATACAAAGAGATCCTTAACAAATAATTATTGGTATATTTTCCCTCAGTTTAAAAATGTTTACTTTTCTTCTTAATAAAAATTTTAAGGCAGTACTTCACCTCTGCAAAGCGCGGGTATTTTGCTAGTTAGCAATAAAATACAAATAACAAAAGAAACCAGCATTTCTCCATTTAGATTGTTTCCATTTACAGCTGTGTGTATTTATCATGCACTATTGTGTTTCATTAAATACTTGGAAGGAAAGTGAAGAGAAAAAAGTGAGGCACTGAGAATTACTCATCTGCTTCAGGCTTCAGATCATTTGGATGATATCCTTAGGAAGGGGAAGAAAATCTAGGATATGAGAATGACTTGACATGGCAGAGTTAAAGCACTAACAAGCCATGAAATTAAATTATTGGCAAGGATTGTTTTTTAATTAAACAACTGGGTTGGAACAAAAAACCTGCAGCCACTGCGGCCCTCCAGGACTGACTTTGCCCACACATGCTGTAAGTGGTTATCATATTCTGTGTCATTCAGTGGTTAGTTAATACACTAATCCTGGTTTGAAATCTTACACGCCATTGTATTATATGCTGAGTGCTCATGTAGATTGTTCTCTTGGCTTTACTCCCAAATCCCCAACGATGCACTTGTAAAGTTAATAGCTGATTTTTAATTGGCCCTGGGTATTTGGAGGTGACTTATACATTGCAATAAATAGATGCATTTAATGTATAAATCTGATAAGCATTAGAAGTTCTTTCATTTTGTTTATTGACTTATGTACTGTGCAGAATTCTAGTATTAGGATTCAGAAAAGTATCTAGTTTATTAAGTAATTTGGCCCAATGTTTTTATACAGTATGTTCATGAAAGTGTGCCCTGGAATGGACTGGCACCCAGTAAGTTCCTGTGTGGCAAATCGACTGTGACTGCCCTTGAAACCGAAACAATTAAACAAACATGAGAATGTAAATGAATATTTTGTAATTTTTTGTCTATGGTGTTTATAGTATTTCCATTTTTCTTTAAATGTTATTAAATATCCCATCCAGAGTATAACCAACTCAAGACAACTTTGAGTCAACTTCTAGGAGCACAATTTCTAGGATTTGATCGCGTGTTACCTAGGCCTTGCCCACAAGTAACCCCAGACGAAATGGCCTTGACAGATTTATATTTCCAATTAAAAGCCGTGTCTAGAAAGATCAGCTTTTGCAGACATTGACCTCTAGTAGCCTTGCTCTGTTGACAGATAACTGTGACGTATAACAACTGGTTTATAGCACAGCAGTAAATGTCTTCATTTGGACTGTGAACTTGCATGTGGCAAACCCTGCGTGCAGGTATTTTGTGTCTTTGTCTGAGAGAAGACCACTGGCTCATGCAAGGCTGAGTCATTAGAAGTGGCAATAAAAAAAAATGTAGATGTCATACTACTTGCAGAGGGCAACACGCCACTGCGTTAAGAGTCTGCAGAGGTGCCAATGATGTGTAATAAACTCATATTTATCACAACATACAGTATAAAGGCCTTAGGTGGACCTGTGGACATTTTGATCAGATCATCGTATGCATATTTCCTTTGATAATGTGCAAATAGTGCAGAATGCCTACTCTTTTATAAAATGTAGCTGTTTTTAAAACCTTATTAGAAAACAAGGTTATATTCTCTGTTAGTGATGGAGACATTGATTTGCACCAACAAGGTCAGAGGACAAGCGCCAATCTTGTGTTACTGTCCTCAACAATATAGTTTATCAGTTATGTTATTTGGATTATAATCCCTAAGTAAATGGCTAATGAAGGCCGCATAGATGTTTCTGAACTCCATGTCTGTTGTAAGCATTTGTATATGGCACAAGGCAGCTACCATCTGTGAGCAGGGCGCCAGTCCATCACAGGGCACAGTCACACATACAGTGGGTATAGAAAAGAATCCCCCCTTCGAAATATTCCCATTTTTTTTGCTTTACAGCTTTAAATGAAAACACACAAAAAAATATTTCTTCCCAGCTTTCATTACTCAATGCAACCAATAACATTCAAGTGAAAGATATCACAGCTACAGTTCAGAGAAATTATAAAAAATCAAAAACAAGACGTACTGAGATTAATAAAGGATCACTCACCCCAATGTCAATATTTTGTTGACCCACCTTTTGCTTTAATGACAGCCTTGAGTCTGTTGGGATACTTCTCTATCAGCTTTGCACATCTAGATTGACCCCACTCAATATTTGCCCCCCACTCTTCTTTACAGAACTGTTCAAGTTTGGTCAAATTGGATGGTGAACGTTGGTGGACTGCTATCTTCAAATCCTTCCACAGATTTACAATGGGATTTAGGTCTGGGCTCTGACTGGCCACACAAGGACATTCACTTGATTCTCCTTCAGCCACTGTGTGGTCAATTTTGCTGTGTGCTTCGGGTCGTTGTCGTGTTGAAAGGTGAACATTCTGCCCATCTTCAACTTTCTGGCAGAGGATAGCACGTTTTCCTCAAGAATTTAACAGTATTTTGCCCCATCTGTTTTTCTTTCTACCCTAATGAGAGCCGCAGGTCCTGCAGCAGAGAAACACCCCCACAACAGGATGCTGCCACCTCCAGGCTTTACTGTAGGTGCGGTTCGTTGTGGATGGTGAGCTGCATTGATGTACCGTTTGGTATTGAGGCCAAATAGTTCGACCATAAGACCTTTTTCCACTTGGCATCAGAATCTTCAAGGTGCATTCTAGCAAAGCTCAAACAAGCCTTAATGTGGCCTTTCTTCAGAAGTGGCTTTTTCCTTGCGACCCTCCCGAACAAGCCACAATTGTGGAGCACTTGTGAAATTGTTGTCACATGCACACAATGACCACTCTTTGCCATAAACTCCTGTAACTCCTTCAAAGTGGCCATTGGCCTCTTGGTAGCCTATCTGACCAGTTTCCTCCTTAGTCTTCCATCCAGTTTGGTGGGGATGGCCGGATCCAGGGAGGGTCCTTGTAGTACCAAACACTTCTTTATGATGGATTTTACTGAGCTCTTTGGGATTGATAAAACCTTTGAGATTTATTGGTCTCCATCTCCTGCCTTATGTCTGTCCACAACTCTATCCCTGAGATCTTTTGAAAGTGGCTTGCCACCCATAGTCAGTTGTTTGCTGTCAGTTGCACTACCAAGCAAGGGAATGAATGGACCAGAACAGCTTCACTAATCACACGGATTACAATTGATCACAGGTGGAAGGAAGCCAGTAATCATGGTCTGCAATGGAAGTGGTGGGCACTGACACTTGATTGAGTTTACGAGGGGGTGATCCTTTATTAATCTCAGTATTTCTTGTTTTTTATTTTTTTAAATTCTTCCGAACTGTAGCTGTGATATCTTTCACTTGGATGTTACAGATTGCATTGAGTAAGTAAAGCTGGAAAAAATATTGGTTTGTGTGTTTTCATTTAAGGCTGTAAAGCAAAAAAATGGGAATATTACGAAGTGGGGGATGCTTTTCTATACCCACTGCATACCCATGTTTACCTTCACTGGGCAAGTTTAAAGTATTGAACTCTTTAAGCACTTCTATGGAAAGCAGAATACCAGGTGAAAACTAACAAACTCCACATATATGGTGACTGGGGCTTTGGATTTTATGCAGATGCTACCAGGTCAGTTAAAATAACTTTGAGTTGGCTCCAAACCTTCATTTAAAGACTAAATGTGTTCAAAACGTGGTTGGATAGATTATGTTGCATTGTGTCAGTAAATGGCTTTGGGATCGTTAATGTCATGAAGGTGCTACACCGAGGTAAGTTTGTGTTTACTGCTTTAGGGTCTTTTTCACTTTGTGTCAATAATAATAATAATAATAATACATTTTATTTATATGTAGGCGCCTTTCTAAACACTCAAGGACACTGAACAATAGATAAATGAGAGTGTGTTGCCATGTTTTTTAAACCTCCACCCCTGTGTGATGCCTTGGCAGAGTGCAATGTTTTCTGTTTGTAGCAGCCACCAAATTCAGTTGTTTGAACCTTGGGTACTAATTAACCAACAGTAAAAGAGGCAGGATTTAATTCAGACACGTTATGCAAGGGAAAAACAAGAATCAAAGTTAAAAAAAAAGAGGATCCTGTCACAAGTGAACAAAGTTATGGCAGCAACCTCAGAATTTGAAGGCTTCAAGAATGAGTGTCGGTAAAGTTTTATTCACCGATTTATAAAGTACCAGTGGAAAACGTTGATAAGCAATTTATGCCAGTATGTAGGAAAAAGGCTGGCAGAGCTAAGAAGTGCAGCTAACATGATTAAGCATTGTGTTCGAGTTAGTACATTTCTAGAACAGCAAAGGTGCCCATTTATTTTTTGCAGAGAAGATAAGTTACACACTAATAAGTGAACATTAAAGATCCAAAGCCAAACCTCTCTTGAATTTCCAACCTTGTGCTGTAGGATGACTACCGTCCCTGGAATTCGGCAGTATTGTGTTTTCCTTACATTGATTGATAGAAGGTAATCTTTATGGTCACTGCACACAAAGGTTCAAAATTGTGTTTGACAACATATAACGCCTCATACTCTAAAAGTCACGATAGTCCAGACGTGTGCACACATTGGACTGACCTGAACCCCACTGTGTTTGTGATTTAAGGAGCTGGAGCAATATAAGAGGAAGGCATCAACCACATGGAAAGGAGTGGAGCTGGAGTCTCGGGGGAGCTAGTGCTGGCCATATTTGGATGTGGAAGTTGTCGTTGTCTCTAGAAGTCCTGGGCGATTAAACAAAAGACCTGAGCAGACCAAAGCTGACAGTTAGTTGTCATTTATAGTCAAACTGTTAAATTCGCCATCAGCTGCAATGAGGAACATATTACCACATTCTCTATTTGTATATATTCTTACATGTTTTCTGCCATCTAATAAAGTGTTGTGTATGTTTTTATTTTGCTCAGCTCTTATTCCTGTATGTTCCTCAGAAACATCGTATTAAGTACCAACAGTAAGTATCAGGTTCCTTGTGTCATGGGTTATAAAGGTGAATTGGTTGCCTTCCTCTTCACCATTCTTTTTGGGTAGACTTGAAGCTTAATTAGGAGTCACTGTTACACTCATTGCTGGATGTTGATGTCTCTTCTATTGGTGAAAACGTTCTCTCTCTTCTGTGTCTTACTTTGAATGGGAAACTGACAAGATATTTCAAGGGCAAACAAGAAGAGAGAAACGCGAAACAGAAAAGGGACAAAACTGGGAGGTCAAAAAGTGCAGAAAAAACGAAGCCAAAGAGCAAGATGAGAATCGACGTCCGAAAGACAAACTGAAAGTTCTGGTGTGTACTGCTGTGTGCGTTGGGATATCCTGTTGTTATGGTATTATAGTGTAAAACACCAGTGGAACGTAGCGTTCAGTTGGAGTCTGTGGCTTGTGTTTTATTGGTAAATCCAGATGTATACAGTACTCCACACGACTGTGGCAGTGGTTCTCAAAAATAATTTAGTGCATAAAAGGCCACAAGAGTGCTGAGGGGATCTCCAGCTTCGTCTGAGACCAGAGCCTATCCAGGCAGCATTTGCCGCTCCCAATATCTTTGCAAAAGGTAGGATTAGGAGTCATAGTGGACTCTAAGCTATCGACTTCCCGACAGTGTTCAGAAGCCATTAAGAAGGCTAACAGGATGTCAGGTTATATAGTGCCTTGATGTGTGGAGTACAAATCACAGGAGGTTCTGCTCAACCTTTATAACGCACAGGTGAGGCCTCGTCTGGAGTACTGTGTGCAGCTTTGGTCTCCAGGCTACAAAAAGGACATAGCAGCACTAGAAAAGGTCCAGAGAAGAGCAACTATTCTGGTTCAGGGCTACAGGAGATGAGTTTTGAGTAAAAATTAAAAGAGCTGAGCCTTTACAGTTTAAGCAAAAGAAGGTTAAAAGGTGACATGATTGAAGTGTTTAAAATTATGAAGGGAATTAGTACATTGGATCAAGACTGTTATTTTAAAATGAGCACATCAAGTACACAGGGACACAGTTGGAAACTTGTTAAGGGTAAATTTCACACAAACATCAGGAAGTTTTTCTTTACACAAAGAACGACAGACACTTGGAATAAGCGTAGTAGTAGTACCAAGTAGTGTGGTAGACAGTAAGACTTTAGGGAGTTTCAAAATTCGACTTGGTGTTTTATTGGAAGAAATAAGTGGACAGGACTGGTGAGCTTTGCTTAGGTTGATTGGCCTGTTCTCGTCTAGATTGTTCTAATGTTCTAAGAAGGATGAAGGTCCAAGTCTTTAAAGTCCTGGTGCTTCCTGTCTTGCTATGAGAATCGAGGTCTGAAGGACAACACGAAAGTCAGAAACCTAAGAGACCAATTTGGAAAACAAGAAATAGTCGCAATAGGTTTAGAATACTTTTTTTATTCTGAAGACTCAGAGCCATGGATGGCTGTTTATACCCACAGCTGCAATTACCAGCAGGTGATGAACCCAGATGCCATGCCTACCAACGATGGTAAAGGTTACCCTGGCAACTAGAACAAGTTACGGTGCATTCGAGGCATATCGGACAGCTGCCAGAAGAAATACAATTTAAAAATATAACCATGCAGTGAGTAACTGGTGTGTGCAACACCCTTAATTGCTTTTCCTGTGTGAATGTTGTACATTAGCATCGCTGCATGAATATGAGCACATTTCAACGTCTGAAAACCTGCACTGACATTTCTTGCCTGCCTGACATGATGTGGGTGTCTAGTAAGCTTTCAGGTCTTCCTACCAACTCATCTAAAACTACTATTAATAACCTGAGGGATATTATGTTATGTGTAACAAGCAGTATTAAGTGCCAGGTGACTTAGAGGTCCGACAATAATTTACACCGAAGCGTAGACTTCACTGTCCTGGTCTTCTGCTCAGACACTGTGGACTAATGTAGCAATTGTCTGAAAACAATCCTTCACTTTTACTCCTTCAAATTATAAGACAAAGTGATTGCTTTTTATGGGCTCATTGCTAATTAATATTTAGGTACAGCGTATTATTTATTCTGAATTTAAATGAAGTACATTTGAAACAAAATTTGAATAAATAAACCGTGGCATTATTAGTATCTCTCTGGCAAAGTCCTCGTATCGGGTGCTACTGAATTCAGAATAGGCCTAGCATCGAGTGCATGCTGTTCTCCATGAGACCAAGTTGGTGCCTGTGACATTTGCTGGCATTTGACCAAGGCGTGCACTTCACTGTAATAATGCTAATTGAGGACCCCGAGAGAGATCGGGAGTCCCACAGCAAACGTATCCACTTACAATTAATAGTATACTGTTGAAGAGGCTCGATGAACACTTGCCCCCCTTGCTATATCTACATTTTGTGCTGGGTGGCGAATGGCGTTAAGTAGATTAGTTAAGTAGTATTTAGACTTTGGGATGGATTTAGACATATTGTGGTAATTTGCTATGACATTTTTATTTGAATAATGTTATTTATGTAAATCGGGCGGCATGGTGGCGCAGTGGTAGCGCTGCTGCCTCGCAGTTAGGAGACCCGGGTTCGCTTCCCGGGTCCTCCCCGCGTGAAGTTTGCATGTTCTCCCCGTGTCTGTGTGGGTTTCCTCTGGGTGCTCTGGTTTCCTCCTACAGTCCAAAGACATGCAGGTTAGGTGGATTGGCAAATCTAAATTGGCCCTAGTGTGTGCTTGGTGTGTGGGTGTGTTAGTGTGTGTCCTGTGGTGGGTTGGCACCCTGCCCGGGATTGGTTCCTGCCTTGTGCCCAATGTTGGCTGGGATTGGCTCCAGCAGACCCCCGTGACCCTGTGTTCGGATTCAGCGGGTTGGAAAATGGATGGATATTTATGTAAATCTTCTCAAACTAGAAAAAAAAAACATACAGGTACCTGGGGAACAATTCTTGTGATCTTCCTACCATAACAGATTTTGCTTTGAAAATGAATTTCTCATAGTTGTATGTGCTATCAAAATGAATGATTTTAACATTTATTTACGAAAACGTCATAAGTTCACAGGTGTTGACAGATCTGCGGTTACTGAAAACACGATAGTCTCGGTTTGGGAGGGCCTTGCTGGTAAGTTTGGTAAGTGGAATTTGGTTTGGTTTGGTATTGTATGTGAGAATATGATTAGATGCACTGCATGGTCTGCTCAGAACATGTTATTTGGGTGATTTGAAAATGATTCACATTGACGGCATTACGAAGTCTCCAGCCAAGGTTCTGATGGTTGACACTCCTGTAAGGGGAAACAAACAAGTAAAAATTGGTAGTTGGTCTGCTGTTTCATTTGAGGGATATTGGTTGACAAATGAACAGCAAGCTAAATCTCTTTATGGATTCCCATAAGCACTACAAAGTGTCCATCAGCCATAGAGCTATTGTCATAAATGAGTATAATCTGTTTAATAATTGCACAGAGTTAAAATGACAGCAGGAGTGGTTTAGGTCTTCTTTAAGTTTTAGAACTACAAAGAGTGGGGACAAAGGTTCACGCTGAGCAAATAAAGCATCAAATTTCATAGGAAAATTAACAGAAATGTTTTGAGACTGCTTCTATTCAAGTTGAGATTTGGGCAGAGTGCTCTTCCCCTGTGAAACAGCAGAACAGTTCCTGGTGTGTACTGCTGTGTGCTTTAGGATATCATGTTGTTATGGTGTTATAGTGTAAAACACCAGTGGTGGGTTCAGTTGGAGTCCACTTTTAGCAAGTCCAGATGCATTCAGTACTCCACACAACTGTGCCTGTGGTTCTCAAAATTAATTTAGTGCATAAAAGGCCACAAGAGTGCGGAGAAGATCTCAAGCTTCAACTGAGACCAGAGCATTTGGCCCATTGCAGGGTGTATTCACTTAAATAGCCACACACCAGTCACAATGGACTGATTTAGATTCTTCGTTTAACCCAGAATGCATATCTTTTGACTTGTGGAAAGAAAACTCCCACAGACATTGAGAGAGCCTGCAAACTCCACTCAGTCAGTGAATTTGCCTTCATTCAAACCCACTTCAGGTATCTGAGCTTTTTATACATGACCTGCCAATGACAAGTTGTCTCTCGTAGCTGAAGCTTCTTCTTCGCCATTCTTCCCTACAACCCCTTTGTTCTGTGCGGTAAGGGAGATACTTTAACCATTTCAGCTGACAGATTTCAGGTGTTGGGCCTTAGCCTGAAAGTCTTGTCAAGCTGAAGAGGAGTAAGCAGGCTTCATACTATTTTGCTTAGACAGCACAGCTTCTCAGTTCCATGGGGGAAAAACCTTGAGGTTTTGATAATAATTGAGCAACATTCTGTGTGTTTTGAGAAACTGTAAGCTTTCTGCCAACACAGAAACCAGGAGTTTTACATGTGTGTTAATTTGGGGCAGGAAGGATGGGTGGGTCGGTGGGTGTTTGCCTTTCGTTAGACTTTTTTTTTTCCAAAAGAGTTCTCTCTCAGTTTAATTTCTGCTTTTTGCAAAATTTGTGCTTTTAGTTCAGTTGCTGCTTTTCTGACACATTTATAAAGAGTGTCTATTGGTGGAAAAATAATGGACACTTTGACTCTTAGCTGTTGGACACTCAAGCAAAACAATCTGGTAGTTGTCATCATGGACTGAATGAAGACTGCATGAACCCACCAAGGTTAATTTTTTGTATTATATATGCATTATTATATATTATACATATGATATATACATATAGTCATATGAAAATGTTTGGGAACCCCTCTTAATTCTTTGGATTTTTGTTTATCATTGGCTAAACTTTCAAAGTAGAACTTCCTTTTAATATGATCTGTGGGTTGTCTGTAACCACAATCCTGCACATATGCCGCTCCTGTATTTTTCTTGGCCTGCCAGACCTGCTGGGTTGGTTTAACAGCAACTGTGCCTGTGGCCTTCCATTTCCTGATTCCATTCCTTACAGTTGAAACTGACAGTTTAAACCTCTGAGATGGCTTTTTGTAGCCTTCCCCTAAACCAGGAGACTGAACAATCTTTGTTTTCAGATCTTTGGAGAGTTGATTTGAGGATCCCATGCTGTCTGTCACTCTTCAGAGGAGAGTCAAAGGGAAGGAAGCACAACTTGCAATTGACCAATTTAAATACCTTTTACCACTCGTGATTGGACACTCCTGTCTATGAAGTTCAAGGCTTAACAAGCTCATCCAACCAATTTGGTGTTGCAAGTAATCAGCATTGAACAGTGACAGGCATTCAAATCAGCAAAATTACAAGGGGACCCACATTTTTGCACATCCAGTTTTTCACATTTGATTTAATTTCATACAACTAAATACTGCTTCACGAAAAATTTTAGTTCGGAAAACACCGCAGTACTCAGATGTTACTAGGAAATGAAAGACATACCATTGGTATCTTTTTTGTTGAAAGTTGAGGAAATTAATATGCAGGCTGAGAGGGCTTCCCAAACTTTTTCATATGACTGTATATATATATCATGAGGTTGCTGGAAAGGCGTGTGTGGCGCTCCCGATATCTATGCAAAAGGACAAAGGTCCAAGTCTTTAGAGTCCTGGTGCTTCCTGTCTTGTTATATGGCTGTCAGACATGGATGCTATCCAGTGACCTGAGATGAAGACTGGACTCCTTTGGTACGGTGTCTCTTCAGAGAATCCTTAGGTACCACTGGTTTGGCTTTGTGTTGCTCTTGGAGTCCCAAATGAGGCACATTACCTGCATTGTGAAGGAGCGTCAGTTACGGCACTACAGCCATGTGGCGCGATTCCCAGAGGGTGATCCAGCTCATAAGATCCTCATTGTTGAGGACCTGAGTAGCTGGACCAGGTCAAGGGGTCGTCCACGTAACACCTGGCTGCGGCAGATATAGGGTCATTTCCAGAGGGTGGGACTGGACCGTGTGTCTGCCTGGGGGTTTGCCAACCAGGATCCTGAGCTGTTTCGTCGTGTGGTGAGTGCGGCAATGTGCTGTACAAGTGCATGCACCCCAACCTGACCTGACCTGATATATATGCTGTTATTACTTCTGTTAATTTAATGTCTCTGTCCAGTTGCTACTAGCAAGCTGAGAGGTTAAGATTGCTCATTCCTTGTCTAACTGCAGTTCCTTTATAGCTCAAATGGGTGCCTTTTGTGAAGCCCACCATTAACTGGTAAACTAGGTTGAAGTTAAACAGTCCCAGTCAGTGAGCAGCCCACCATTAGAAGTCCCTAAGGCTGAATACACTGGGCACAATATGAACAGTGAGACAGGTAAGAGGTTACAAGTTGCATAGCTGGTTTTAATATTTCCTTTTATCCCCCTTTTAAAAAAGAATCTAAGAAGGTAGTTATTCCCTTTGATATTTGATGAATGTTAGAGGTGCTTTGAAAATACAATTAAACAAATGCCTTGGAGACTGATAATCATGAGCGTCCAGCTCAGCATCACAGTAGCTTCTCTGAAAAGTGCCGTTCCTGTTCAGTAACTAAGTTTAGAGTGATTTTCACTTAAGCACTGAGGCTGTAGTTTCAGATTTTGCCCACTTCTGTATGACGGACTGCTGTGTGATCTGAGGTGTGTTCAGTCTGTTATCCTATCCCAGATGTAGGTTTCCCTAGAATTGTATTCCTGACTTTTTTTAAATGCTCTTTTCTCTTCATTATGGCTTTATCTACCATAGTGTTGAACCTCGATGACAGAACGCGTATTAATCCTGATAAAGTCATTGAAAACTGGTGATTCACCCATTTCCAGGCCATCAACAGACCGGGTGAGTTGGTAAAGTAATACACGACACATGCGCAATGTTAGTCTAATATGTACAAAGGGCATGAATACGTTTTCAACCTTGGAATGTTGATGTTTCTTTTTTAGAAAGTTAATGTAATAGATTTTTCATTTGTTCCTTTTGATATGATATGATGTACATTGTTTTATAGATCAGCTTAAAAAACATTGTTACTTTAATATATGGTGATTCAAAAAGATTCATCCGATTTCAAAGTGAAATATTTTTACAACCGTGAGGCACCTGGGAACCAATCACATACCAATTGAAAGACGGGGTCAGAGAGTTTCTGGCTGTCACCACAAGATGGCTGCCCTCGGTCTGCGCATTTCTCAATAACAACGAGCTCCCTCGTCACTGCATTGGCCGTAAAGGAACCCACGATTTGGCAACTTCCCACTTCCGGCCCCCAAGATCACCAGATCTCACGTCGTGTGACTTTTTTTTTTTTTTGTGGGGGTACGTTCAGGATTCTGTTTATGTGCCACTACTCCCAACAACACTGGATGATCTCCGGAAATTACATTGAAAGAGCCGCGAGTACAGTGACAATCGAGAATGGAATGAACTTGACCGTTGCATTGATGTTGTCCGCACTGCTGCGGGAGGCCATATTGAGCACTTGTAAAATTACATAATAAACTTTATGCTCACCTAAACCATTCACAATTTACTGCATTGTTCTGTAATGATTTACAAATGAAATAAATCATTTTGAACACTTTTTCCAGGCACTGTATATGCTAAGGAGACCGTGTAGCTTCACGTATGGTAGAGCCGCAGCCTGTGGTTACTTAAAATGCTGTCTTGGTTTGAACTCTTTAACCCTCACTCGAAAAAATAGGAAGGGTGAATGAAACACTCATAAACTCTCAAGTATATGTATTTGAAATTAAACATTTCATTTTGCAAAGAAAACCTCATAGGTGGTGCAAGATAGCATTACAAAACATTGTACTAATTTTATTATGAATATGTTTAATATTTCTGTATCATACACAAATTTAATTTGCTGAAATAAGAATGCCTGCTGGTTACTGTGAGTCACAGCGAGTGACATCCGTGGTGTCTTGCAGGATTCTGGCAATGCGGAGGCTTGCGTGTGTGTCCTAAGGCAGCTAGAAGCTTT
The DNA here is from genome assembly GCA_026402145.1 of Polypterus bichir lapradei. Lineage (NCBI taxonomy): Eukaryota > Metazoa > Chordata > Cladistia > Polypteriformes > Polypteridae > Polypterus > Polypterus bichir. Next base: position 16,002,651 of record JANRMT010061414.1, read on the forward strand.
GTCCACAAGGCAGAGTTGTTCTTGATAGCAGATTTGTTTTTCTCATTATTTGTGCCTTCCAGTCTTCAGTACTGGTCATTCACAGCTTCTTTGACTCTTAATGCTGTCCTCTTTGTTAGCGATGAGCAATGTAGTCTCGAATGCTGAAACTGATGATCCCCAAGATAACAAGTGCAGGCAGAAAGGCGTACAGCATGAGGAAATCCAGAGTATACCGTGAAACTGCACCTGGGTACCCGTCCTCTATGAACTGGATGCCATTGCTGAAGATACAAGGGTGGACACCTGTGCCTGGGTTGCTGGGTTTTTCTCCTGTAGAGAAGCACATGTTCTTTGGCTTTGCTTCCTAACTGTTACAATCTCAGCACAGGCAGAGCCAACAGAGGCGAATTCTTACTCACCACAAGTAAAGTTTAGCCCATAGAACTCTGTGACAACCAGCAGCTCACAACCATATTTCTGAAAAGTCAGGTAACTGAGCCACTGGAAAAGCTCGGGCATCTCCTGTGAGCTTCTGTAACGAGAGATGGAAAACATCATCATTGGCAGTGTACTGTAGTAGCAGATGTCTCTATACAGAGCTGTGTTACTAATGTCTGGGCACAAAAATCGCGTAGTTTACGACGTAAGGTGTGGCCTCTTTTATTCAGTCCTCGTCACTCCCTGTTCCTCTTGCTCCATGCTGACACTTTTTTGTGCACATTTCCTAATCACTTCAAGCTGTTTTCTGCACGTGTCATCTCCTTGGTCACCCTGAGCTGTGCTCATCATTTATTAACCTCTTGTTCACTCCTGGGCTCACTTCTTCCTTCTCTTCTGTTCAACCCTTACAGCACATCTCACATGTTAACAGTCTGGTCATTCCATATACCGCTCCTCACATGCTGACCCCTGGTCTCTCCCGTTGTATTTTACACACTTGTATGTTATCCTCCTGTTCACTCCCAGCTTCACCCCTCATAGGTTAACCTCTTAATCTGCCTGTATCGCAGGTCTCCTGCTTTAACCTTCGGTTCACTCTTCGTAACACCCCTCATGTGTTCTACACCTGCACATTCCTAGCTGAGCTTACACATGTGTTAACATCCTGATCATGACCAGCTTAGCCATTTATGGTTTGGCTTTCCACTGCCTTGTCCCTTCAAGCTTGGTTGTTTTTGGTTGCTCTCTTAGTGCCCTCTTCCTGCCCACTCCCGTTGTCTCCCCAAGTCCTGATCACTTTACATGGATGTATGAATGAACCTCATGGTCACTCCCAGCTCTGTGTTTAACATGCTGACCTCCTATCAAACCTAATACACTTTTCACTTTCAAGCACCCAGTGCACCTCTCTTTTTAGCCCATTGTCACTGTAGTCGGTTTTATTAACCACCTGGTCACTCCCAGCTTAGCTCTCCTCATACTGCCTTGTCATTTCAAAGTTAATATCTCACTTCACAATTACAAATATGTTAACTTTAGATATTCTTCACCATGTATTTCCATGGTAACTTATCGTCTTCAGATGCTCTTAAACATCTGGTCGCTTCCAGTTTAGCTCATACTGCCCACTTCATGTCACTTCGAACCAAAATGAATGCCTTGCTGTACAATTCTTATTGTCAGAGATGTTCATCTCTTGTTGGTAACCCACACCCTTATTTCATCTCCAGATAAGTTTTTCACTTTTTAGACATCTGATAACTCTCAGTTGAATTCCTCTATTGTCGGCCATCTGGTTACTCCCAGCTTTGCTCTCCTTCCAGCCAAAATTAATGTCTCCCTATTATCATTGCAAGATGATTTTGAAATATTCACTTACCTAAGAAATCCAGAGCCTACCAGAATGCCAGCAATGTTGAAAAGGGCAACGGCACTGTTGACAATATTTGGATTTTGAATGATCCCTAGCAGAACTAGAGCTAGCAGTTCTCCTACGACATGGGGTACCAGAACCACTGCAGTATAGCAGATGAACCGGATCAAATCTGGGAACATACCCACCGTCCTGCAGGGAAATAACACATTCAAAGAAATAGTCAGGGCACAGAAAACAAACGAAAACATCCCACCATCGCATAGCCTTACAGACAGCGCAGATGATCGTCACTTAGACACCTACAACTGACTATTTAGGCCATCGGTCCACACATTTATGCTGTGGATCATCCATCATTTTCCAAAAGTTGATGAAATCAGTCTCATTGTTGGGAGCTGGTGTAGGACAAAGGCCTTCACGGGGCTGAATTCACAACCCCAGCCCAATGTCGTATTGTTTGTTAGTCTACCATCCATTTGTACAGAAATGGGGAGAATGTGGAAACTCCACATAGAGCATGACCAGGTCGAGATTTGAACCCAAAACTAGAGCTGTGAGGCAGCAGCAATAATTTGAGATACCCCGTCAAATGGTTTTTGAGACAGTCCCTGGTGTTGACAGGCTGTTATAAATTTCATTCACCTCATTATATTGAGGTCCCCCTCCCCATCACAAAGGGTTACAGACTGTCTAGAGGTCCCTGTCACCTAGTCAGCCAGACTTACACACCCAGTCTTCCGTGTATGAGGGGGTACCCAAAAATAACTGGAATGTGTACCTGGCACGCAATATGGACTTAGTTGTGAATTTTGCTGCTAGGCGTAGCGTACTTGCAGTATTCTGCGGCAGTCTGCCAAGTGGCATCGCTCTGTATTGTCCGTACTGCATTCCGTGTTTTTCTTGGTGCTTATTACATGTTCTGCGATTTTTGTGTTGGGTGATCATAAAGAACAGCAAGTCTGCGTTAAATTTTGTTTTCTCTTAGGGAAAACCGCTGCTGAAACTATAGTGATGCTTGTAACTGATCTTTAAAAATGAAGCCTTAAGTAAAACACAGGTCTACAAGGGGTTTTCATGTTTCAAACGAAGAGAAATGTCAGTTGAAGACCAACCAAGATCTGGCCAACCGTCCACAATTAGGAATAACGAAAATCTTGAAAAAGTTCGCAATGCAATTTACGAAGATCGTCGTCGGACTATTGAAGAGATTTAATTAATTTGTCTATCTTGGAGTTCTTGCCACCTTCCCTACTCGCCTGATATTTGCTCTGTGCGACTTTTTCTTGTTCCCGCATATGAAAGGAAAGCATTTTTGTACCCTAGAGGAAGACAAAGAAAAATCGCTCCAGGCTTTGGACCACGTTCCTCTTCAGCGATTCCAAAAATTTTTCCACCAGTGGGAAAACCGGTGGGAGAAGTGCATTCTTCACATGGAGAGTACTTTGAAGGAGACTAAAGTTTCAGTAAGTAAAAATTATTAAAACAATTTTTTTTTTTTCAATTCCGGTTATTTTTTGGAACCCCCCTCGTAAGCTAAGGATTTTAGGAGCAAGTACTGGGAGTTGCTCTTACCAGTATAAGAAAGTGGTGAAGAAGACCACACTAATGACACTGAGTGGCAGAATGTGGATGATGTAGGCCACCAACATGTGCCATTTCTCATACAGGCCATCGGCACTTTCCTGATCACTGATTGCCCTCAGTGCTGGGACTGTAAAACAGAAGGGAAAAGCTGTCATTGCCTGCTGTACAACTGATAAATTCAAGGAAGCGGAGGGACAACAGCAAAATTTGGTGTACAGCAGTAGGTAATGGCCTTACTTCAGGTGCTACGAGGGAACTAAAAGAAAAAGGATGAACTTACACAGAGCCACTGCATTCAACATCCCTGTGTATGGTGTGCCTCCCATGGTCTGGTAGATGACACCGATTCGGTCTTGTATAGCACCTTTCAAAACGTCCTCGTGTAGTTTCATGAGAAAGAATGCTATGAAGAGCCCAAAGATCAGGTTCTGGAAGAGACGCATCAGGATGCCAATCCGGTTCCTTAACAGGTTCTTTGTGTTTCGCCTGTACACAGACAACAGAACAAAAGTCAAAACCATGGCCTACGACATGTAGAGTGGACCACCACTTAAAAGCTGACGCACCATATTGGATCTGCCTATAGTCCCTCTGGTGTCTGTGACCATGGGTACCATTTGCACCTCACCGCACCGTAGCTGTAGCCGTCTACCTCTTTGTTACTTTCCTGTACCTTTAACTTGCTTCCTCTTGTTTTACATCACTGTACCCACAGCTCACACATTGGTCATTTCCTCTTCCATGCCAAGTATTGTGGCCTGCGTGCTGCTGACTAACATAAATAAACGATGAAGATAATGAAAATTGTAAAGCTTATAGAGCGTGTCTTCAGAATGTACACGGGTCCCTTCACTTTTTTCACATCTTGTTATGGTTTATCCTTGTGCTAAAAATGACCAAATGCCACAATGACGAGCAAAAACGTGATTTTAGCAATGTTGTCAAATACATTAAAAATAAAAAGCTGGAAGGCCTAATTGACACAAGTATTCAGACCCTTTACTATGACATCTGAAATCTGGCTCAGGTACATCTCATTTAATGGATCATCATTGAGATGTTGGAGCCCACCTGGGGTCAATTCAGTTGATTGCACATAACTAGGAAAGGTACACCCCTGTCTACAGAAGACCCCACCGTTGACAAAGTGCATCAGAGCAACAAGCAAGTCATGAGGTCAAAGGAATCGCCTTCAGAGCTCAAAGGCAGGATTGTATCAAGGCATAGACCTCGGGAAGGCTACAAAAAAAGTGTAGCAGTAAAGGGTCCCAAAAGCGCAGTCACTCAATCAGTCTTAAATAGAAGACGTCTGGAACAACTACAGCTCTGCTTAGAGTGGGCTGCCCGGCCAAACTGAACAATCGTGGAAGAAGGGACTTGGTGAGGGTGCTTACCAAGACCTCGATGGTCACAGTGACTTGAATCCAAAAAAACCTGTGCAGAAATGAGGGAAACTTCTAGAAGGACAACCAACACTCTACCGAGCTGGGCTTTATGGCAAAGTGGCCAGATGATGCATGAAGACCCATTTTGAGTTTGCTTAGAGCAAGAGCTCCCAAAGTGGTCAATATCGACCCCCTGGGGTCGATTTGAACTTTCTAGGGGTCGATAGTTTCAATAAAAAAATTTGGGGGTCAACGACAGCAAAAATAGACCCCCTTACTAGCGGTATTTGTTTGTTCAAAATATCTATGATTCCAATAGATACCTAATTACGAAGTAAAATAATTCAAAAAAACACTTTTTTGATAAAAACACTTTTTACATACCAAACTTGCGAACGAAAAGGTAAAATATGTCACTAAAAGAGTCACACATTAAGAATGCATGAAAATACATGCAGCACAAACACGTCTGTGCGTTGTCTTATCGAACGTATCAAAGCAAGTGCGGAAATGAGCACTTGCTCGCGGTGGGACGAGAAGACGGATATTCCATATTAGCAGAATCTATCAGCCTTGTACGGTCATGCTTTCATAAAACACTAGAAATTGGTTCACTTGATGAGACATGTACTTATTTGTGATTTGAACTTTGAATATAATTTATTGAGGAGCAGTACTACGAAAAAGAAAATCAGAGGACACGGTTTATTTATTCGAGTTTGAACAAAAATCTTCTGTTTCAAGTAAGTACATACTTTATTGTTTTTTTTATCACAGGGGCTGTCGAAATTGTTTGTTAATAAAAGTTTTTATTTCTTCAGATAATAATATGACTGAACCAAAAAAGAAATGCAAACAGTACATCTTGGACTATTTGTACTTATTTTGAATTTACATATTTATTTCATAAATGTCAAAAATGTATTGTTTTGCTTTAATTTCGATATTAAATGTTGCACAAGAAAATGCCATATTCCGTAGTCCTTTTATCTTTTTCAATCATTAATTACAAGTGATTAAAATGAAAAGTTTGATATCTAGTGAAATATTTAATATTGAGTACTGTACAAATTTATTAATTTGAGTAAATAAAGTAAATGACTAGGGGGTCGACGGTTTTAAAGGTTTTTGGTAAAGGGGTCTGCGGCCGAAAAACATTTGGGAACTCTTGGCTTAGAGGCACCTAAAGCCCTCGCAGGCGATGAGAAACGAGACTGAACTGTTTGGCCTCAGTTCAGACATAATGTCTGGAGGAATCCAAGCACCACTCATCACCTGCACAATAAAATTCCAACAGTGAAGCAGGGTGGCGTCAGTAGCATTCTGTGAGATTGTTTTTCAATGGCAGAGACTGGGACACTAGACAGGGTTGAGGGAAAGGTGGACAGACCAAAGTGCAAAGATACCCTTATGAAAACTTACTCCAGAGCACTCGAGACCTCCGACAGGACTGACAGTTCACCTATAACAAGACAAAGACCCTAAGCACAAAACACAAACCACACAGGAGTCTAAACAACCATCTCTGTAGAGAGCTGAAAATGGCTGCCATCTACTGCTGGTCTCCATCCAACCTGACAGGGCTTGAGAGGATCAACGGAGAAGAAAATCAGAAAATCCCTAAATCTAGGTGTGGCAAGCTTGTCACCTCATACCCAAGAAGACCCCCACCCAGCATTGCTGCCAAAAGGGCTTCAACGAGTGCTGAGTAAAGGGTCTGTGTAGCTGCGTTTACCCAAAATTACTAAAGTTCTGCAGCTTTAATTTGCTTCATGGGATTCTGGCAATACCTTGACACGTTGAAATGATTCCCCAGACATAATATTGTCGTTTTAAAAGCTTTAGTAAAAAATCAAGGTAAAGCAGTTCACACAAAAATAGAGAAAAGTGCTTGTTTAAAGAAAAATTCCACTTATGACTGTTATCATGTAATTTCTCTAAGTTTGCTCATAGAGTCAAACTTTTCTAAATGGTCAGAAAACCGCATGCCTGTCCCATTTGCAAACTGCAAACGGGTCTAACAGTCCAGCGAGCAATGAGACGAATTCCAAGACACACACCGTATTACTGATATTGCTAAGACGGTTCTATCTCGTATTAACTTACAGAGGGTAAATGTTATACCATAATCTATACAGTTGTGCTTGAAAGTTTGTGAACCCTTTAGAATTTTCTATATTTCTGCATAAATATGACCTAAAACATCATCAGATTTTCACTCAAGTCCTAAAAGTAGATAAAGAGAAACCAGTTAAACAAATGAGACAAAAATATTATACTTGGTCATTTATTTATTGAGGAAAATGACCGAATATTACATATTTGTGAGTGGCAAAAGTATGTGAACCTCTAGGATTAGCAGTTGGTTTGAAGGTGAAATTCGAGTCCGGTGTTTTCAATCAATGGGATGCCAATCAGGTGTGAGTGGGCACCCTGTGTTATTTAAAGTACAGGGTCTATCAAAGTCTGCTCTTCACAACACATGTTTGTCGAAGTGTATCATGGCACGAACAAAGGAGATTTCTGAGGACCTCACAAAAAGAGTTGTTGATGCTCATCAGGCTGGAAAAGGTTACCAAACCATCTCTAAAGAGTTTGGACTCCACCAATCCACAGTCAGACAGATTGTGTACAAATGGAGGAAATTCAAGACCATTGTTACCCTCCCCAGGAGTGGTCGACCAACAAAGATCACTCCAAGAGGAAGGCATGTAATAATTGGTGAGGTCACAAAGGACCCCATGGTAACTTCTAAGCAACTGAAGGCCTCTCTCACATTGGCTAATGTTCATGTTCATGAGTCCACCATCAGGAGAACACTGAACAACAATGGTGTGCATGGCAGGGTTTCAAGGAGAAAGCCACTGCTCTCCAAAAAAAACATTGCTGCTCATCTGCAGTTTGGTAAAGATCACGTGGACAAACCAGAAGGCTATTGGAAGAATGTTTTGTGGACGGATGAGACCAAAATAGAACTTTTTGGTTTAAATAAAAAGCGTTATGTTTGGAGGAAGGAAAACACTGCATTCCAGCATAAGAACCTTATCCCATCTGTGAAACATGGTGGTGATAGTATCATGGTTTGGGCCTGTTTTGCTGCATCTGGGCCAGGACGGCTTGTCTTCATTGATGGAACAATGAATTCTGAATTATATCAGAGAATTCTAAAGGAAAATGTCAGGACATCTGTCCATGAACTGAATCTCAAGAGAAGGTGGGTCATGCAGTAAGATAACGACCCTAAGCACACAAGTCGTTCTACCAAAGAATGGTTAAAGAAGAATAAAGTGAATGTTTTGGAATGGCCAAGTCAAAGTCCTGACCTTAATCCAATCGAAATGTTGTGGAAGGACCTGAAGCGAGCAGTTCATGTGAGGAAACCCACCAACATCCCAGAGTTGAAGCTGTTCTGTACGGAGGAATGGGCTCAAATTCCTCCAAGCCGGTGTGCAGGAATGATCAGAAGTTACCGGAAACATTTAGTTGCAGTTATTGGGGGGGTCACACCAGATACTGAAAGGAAAGGTTCACATACTTTTGCCACTCACAAATATGTAATATTCGATCATTTTTCTTAATGAATAAATGACCAAGTATAATATTTTTGTCTCATTTGTTTAACTGGTTTCTCTTTATCTACTTTTAGGACTTGAGTAAAAATCTGATGATGTTTTAGGTCATATTTATGCAGAAATATAGAAAATTCTGAAGGGTTCACAAACTTTCAAGCACAACTGTAGCTATGAGAGAAAATCCTATTCTATTCCAATTAAGCAAACACCAATTTGAGTTTAACTTAAAGCACTAACTTTCTAAGATTGGCTCTTACAGTCTGAATACTTGTTTAAATGCAATATTTTAGATTTTTGTTAATTAAAAAATAGATAGATAGAGATAGATACTTTATTAATCCCAAGGGGAAATTCACAGATACAAGGGGAAATAGCACAAATATCTAAAATCCCATTTTCATTTTGTCATTCTGGGGTATTGAGTGTTGCTTAATGTGGGGAAAATGTAACGATTTCCGCACAAGGCTGCAACATGACAAAATGTGATGACAGTGAAAGGGTCTGACTGCTTTGTAAAACTTCTGTATTTGTTCATCCCCAGGAACAGCAGCCACCCAACATCTTGGAAGAACCACTCAAATATAAAAGTGGCTGTCTTCTGCTAACCCCGAAAAGCCATGCAGTCAGCCAAAGGCAGTACAAGCATCTTCATAACCTGGGCTGCCATCTATCGTTTCTCCACTTGCGAATCTGTCAAAGATTTCAATGACCTCTGACTTTGTGTTGTACATTGGGTGAAACTTTAGACCACCACCCTGGGGTTCCTTATGCTCAAGATTCGGTAATTTCTGTCACTCCAAATGAACAGCAGGGTGAAACTGAGCTCAAAAGTGGATATCCTACCACCATTGAGGTTATGTCTACTAGAGGTTACCTGAGCAGGACCAACAATTTGCACAGGTCGCTGGGAGATTCTTTGCTTTTGAAGGGGACAGGATGTCGCTCCCTCTGCTGCCGTGCTCCCTCAATGTTGTCCAGCATGCGCTGGTAAATGTCGGACTCCTCATAGGCACACCGGATGGCCTTGACTCGGTCAAAGGTCTCAACCTCTCGCTCTGTGCTCCTCGTGTCAACTGAAGTGAGGTCCACTGTGAAAGAGATTAAGACGTGTGATTAGGAGAGCCTGATAAACCAACTATCAGCGGTCAAAGAACACAAAGCATGGTGGTACCTGTCAGTCTGCGGACCCACTGGAACACCCTGGCATTCATTGCTCAAAATGAGATTGTGTACCAGGAAGTACTAGGAATCAGAATGTGGGACTGGGATGTGTACAGGGATATGATGGGAATCGGAGGAGATGTAGGGGATGCTGTGAGGGCCAGCTTCTGGGTTTGGAGGCAGTTCATGTAATGCTCACCTGTGAATGAGCTTCATTTTGAAGGTGTGGATGTGTGCCCAGTTTTCATATTTGACCAGCTGGCTGCAGCTCTTGTTTGGGTCATTTTCCTCTTCGGAATGCTCCAGCAGAGAAATCTCTGGTAACTCTCCATGAGTTCCAAAGTGGAACAGATAATCGAGAGTTCTGCCCAGTAGCCTGTGGAGCCAGGCCATTCAGTGATCTGTCTACTGGTTTGCTTTGGTGAGTCCGTACCTCTCTTTACTAGCAGAATTAAGGCTTTAGTCTGACAGAGCGACAGCAAAAACCTTCAGCACCCCAGAAGTCGCTATGAGTGAGTGAAAGGCCCAATCAGCTTACCATACAAATCGAAGGGGTTGCAATACTCCGGACACTCATACCCGCAGCTACTGAAAAAGTTAACCATTTCCTCCGGCTGGCCACAAAACACAAGTTCACCACAGCTCATGATGGCAATCTGATTAAAGACCTAAGGAGAGCACAAGAGTCGTTTGACAGTCCAGCATCAAAACCCACCAAAACATTTGAACATCTGACCCTACAAAGCCACAGCTGGTCCTTACTCTGAACAGCTCGGATCTGGGCTGGTGGATGGAGACGATGACAATCCGATCTTTTTGGGCCAACTCCGAAAGCAGGACCACAATCTGATTGGCCGTCATGCTGTCCAGGCCTGTGGTCGGCTCATCCAGTAAAATGAGCTCTGCAGAGAGAAGAAGGGACACAGGGGTCACTCGGGAGCAGAGAGAGCAACACCTGCCGGCTCTGCAAAGGTGCTGATAAGTCATTTCCAATTTAAAAATAATTAAAGGATTATATTTGAAACTGACAAAGACAATTAAAATTGTTTTGATAATTCCTTTTTCACTTCATCTAGAGCCACTCGACGGGAACACGGCCGTCTCAATCAGAGCCCCTCGGTTGCCAGCTTGGTAAGGATAATAAATCCCCTGACAGTATAAACCCTTTCCTTTCAGCAGGCCATAAAACCCAGAAGGTTTTTCAAACACTATTTAGCAATTTCAAAGACGCCTTTGTAAATTTTCAAAATGATGTTTGCACAGTTTTACCTTTCTGCAAATCCCCTCCAAAGTGTCTTTTTTTTTTCTGCTAGGCATCTTGTGAATTTGCTGCCATGCTGTCACACTCTTGATGCCACTCAGCACAGTGTGTTCATTTCCTGTGCTGCTGTAGCGACACGCTGTTCAGACAGATTACATGTCCACCTCTGCTAACCTGACTTTGTCCTTTTTTTTAGGAGATTTTGGATCTTTATTCAGAGTACGCCACCTTTTTTGCTACAGGATGCAGTTAATTGGTGATACTGTATCACTAACAGACATCTACATGGTCATTCTGTTTACAACACTTGTCATGGCTTCCCTTTTCACTCATTTATAAGGCAGGTATGTGCTTTACGTGTATCGAACATCCTTGTATTTTATTGAGATTGCCCCCTTTCAGAAATACTAAGAGTGGTGAATGACTTTGACAGAAAAACCTGTGTTCTTTCGTTAGCGTTTTCAGTAGGCTTTAATAATACCGAAAACAGCACAGACGGCAGAAAAGACCCTCGTAGCGTAGGTGTAAGCTCACCAGACCGAAAAATGAGTCCCCGTCTGTGTAAGAGGTGATACATATGGTACTTGAGACACCAACCCAAAGCCCTCGCAGACGATAAGAAACAAGACTGAACTGTTTGGCCTCAGTTCAGACATAATGTCTGGAGGAAACCAAGCACTACTCATCACCTGGACAATAAAATTCCGACAGTGAAGCAGGGTGGTGGCAGCAGCAGCATACGGTGAGATTGTTTTTCCATGGCAGGGACTGGGGCGGCAGAAAAGACCCTCGTAGCACGAGTGTGAGCTCACCAGACCGAAAAATGAGTCCCCGTCTGTGTAAGAGGTGATACATACCTACGTACTCGAGACACCAACAGAGTGTGAGTACCGTTGTACAAATAGCTGTGTTGTGTGCTATGGGGTTTCTGCAGTGACGAGTGGTTTTGGTTCTCCCTGTGAAAAATGAGTCACATGACAGACATGAATGATTGGCAGATAAGGGGTTGTTGCTTTCAGGACGCACACAGTGTACAGGAAGTTGACGGCTTTGCGGGTATGTCAAAGCACACTGTCCAGCAGTGGAGCAGAGTGCCACAGGAGAGGCCCTTTACAAAACTGCTCAGTTAATGGTGGGCACAGACTGCTGACACCTACAAACGCATTATCTAGTCTTTACGATTCTGCTTGTACTCGAATGATGTGAGCTGATGGGTACCATGATGGGAAACCATGTGAAGCATTCCATATGGACCGTGTGCAAGGTGCTGTCCGGAGCAGGAGACCGCTCTCTGATGTTCTGGGGGTGTTTCGGGTCCTTTGGTTGAAGTGATGATACTCTTAATCCAGAAGGACTACATTGTGCTTGTGGAAGACCACGCGTTAAATTTTGTGCTTCATCACCAGGGTGAACACTGAATGTCTAATCCGATTGGCAGAAATAACATTCTGAAACGTTCTCGCACTTAGACTGACCCACAAAATCCCCAAATTTAAATCTCATTGAAAATCTGTGGCATTGTTTCGACCAACGAGCGAAATACAATCGGAGCCATCAGACCAATCTGACCATACTGCGAGACTTAGTGTTGGATGAAGGTTGATTTTGCGAACTGGTGGTGTCCATGCCAGACAAAGTGCAGATGTCCTTTGATCTCATGGAGGAGTTGTGTGCTGTTAGATAAGATTTAGCCAGGGGTGACAACTTTTTTAGTGCTGTGAGCTTATTTCTGTAAGGATGGAGAGAACTCCATTTTAATGGCTGAGGTGACCCCAGTTCAGCAAAACTAATCAGATGGTGCAGAGCAAAGCTGATGCTCTGTAATTCAAAAAGTTATCAGATAACTAATATTGTGTATTTTAATACATTTGTTGTATTTATCATGATGCTGGAAAGGTGACGTGTTGAATGCTGGTCAGGCATGCAAGTAAGACTTTACTCTATACATGAGGCAGTACTGCTGCTGCATTACTTATAAAGGAGTTACTAATCTATGTGATGTAAAATACAATGAGGCAACACAGACATGTTCTGCCTCAACAGGTAGAGGTCAAAAAATGCAAACAACCAGAAGACAAAACAAAATATGGGCTAAATTCACAACCAGCAATCAGAAAGAGCCTTTCACCAGAGCCCAAAATGATTGAGGATTCTTCACCAGAAATACAGAAGAAAGGTTTGTCGCAAAGTAAAGGGTCACAATTCATCAAGCTCAGACACCTTGGAATCAATTAATGACGAGAGCATCCTGTGGAATTCAGGAACGGGTTCCCATGGCAACGACCAACACAATGTTCTTAGAATAGCGGCACATGTGCCATAAACAAAATGGCGTCACTGTTAAATGTAAAAAAACAATTCTACTTTGACAGGAGATAAGAAAAAAAAAACACAAAAACAGACCTCAGAGTTAGATTCTCTGAACTTTAAAACCCCACAATATATATATATCTCTATATATCTATACTAATAAACGGCAAAGCCCTCACTCACTCACTCACTCACTCACT
>JANRMT010061414.1:16016321-16026909 GCA_026402145.1 Polypterus bichir lapradei
TGATTACTTGCAAACTAAGGGAGCTAGAACCTTCGTCTTGGTCTTTATTGAAAGCTTATGACCTGAAATGTTGTAGAAGTTCAAATAAATTAAGTAGCAGCAGCTTGGAGAACACTTTAATGGGGAACGGACAAGTTTATTGTAATTAAAGCACAATCCCTCCAAGCTCATCTGTTGATAATTCCTCAGGACATGGTACACACGTGTTCAACTTCTTGTGTTGGTAAACAATGGGCTGAGCGTTACTGGTAATTAGACATCATCTTTTAAAGTAAGACTCAAAATCTTGAATTCTTAGTCATTAAAAAGTTGATCTCAATATATTTGCAAAGTAAAATCAACTACTTTATAATGTCCTAAAGTAACACCCATCTCTGGTGTTGTGCAATTGTAAGACCGACACGGAGTACATTAAACAGGGCAATTCAGGCAGGAGATACAGACTGAATAGCCACACTCGCCTCCTCAAATGTTATGTGAGAAGAACATTTACAACATTTACACTTTATTTCCATAGAAACACGTGCAACACAAGTAATGAGATCGTAGTTAAGTCAGTAAATGTCCTGTGATGGTGAGAACTTAAACTATGACACGTTCCATTGCCTTGTAACTGATAACTGTAATTAGACTACACAACGGATTACCTCCTACTGCATCGCCTCTAACTCTGAATATGGTGACAGGCCGCTTGTTAGCTGAACATGGGGACTCCTTTAGCTCCACTGGCTCAGCTGCTGCTTTCTGCCTCCCAAGCCCTGAGTTTGCTGCCAGCCTGTCCATGAGAGGTCCCTGGGTGACCTGTCGCTGGTGACACTAACCCTCAGTAACAGTGTCATCTGGCGTCTTTATACTGTAGTGTGTTGGTGTTTAGGTAGTGGTGTTGTACTCCTATCTTGCAGTGCAAGGCTTACTTCAATGCTCTGTTATTTAATGAATTCAATCTGAATGTTTTTGCACAGAGTAGAACTTTTATTTCTATAGGAATCTGTTTTTTCAGTAAAGATGAAAAGGTGCATTTTATTTTTTAGAAAAAGCCCTGTTTCTCATACTATATTTAACTTTCATTTCTGTGATGGTCTATTGCTTAGTGATACAAAGAGATCAGTGGATTTGGGTGTAGGAGACTCTCGTTCATTGATAAGCATTAAATTGCAGTATTTAATCTTGATAAGAATCTCCTTTTAAGAAAATCAGTTCTATTATAGAAAAATATCTCTTTATTATAAAAGAAAATCTTTGAAGGCTTGGAAGGAGACGATAATTGATCTTCTTAGAAGACAATTTGAAGTCCCATGAGAGACACTTTAAAGTCACGCGAGACAAGGCAGTGAGACAAAAGGACAGTTGCTTTACAGGCTTTTAAATGATCGATGTGCAGCACGACAAGCAGAACACACAGCTCAGCAGCAGTAGCAAGACAGCAGATGATCAGACCGCATCTCCTCAGGGTTAGTTCCACACCACACCCCCGTCCCATCCCTCAAATCCTCCCCAGCGCAAGCGGTAGAGACGCAAAGTGGCAAAAGGACAGCATCTGTACAGGCTTTTAAATGATTGACGTGCAGCGCGACAAGCAGAACATGCAGTTTGGCAGCAGGAGCAAGACAGCAGCTGATCAGACCGCATCTCCACCACACCCTCGTCACCCCCGACAACGCAAGCAGCAGAGACGTCAAGTGGCTGGAGCATAGCATGCCCGGGGGGTGGGGTGAGCAAAGCGAGCAGGGGGCAAAGCCCCCTAGTATTCTTAAAATTGGTAATCTCTACATATTAGAAAAGTATTATAAACACATGAGAAAAGTAGACTCTATGTTACTAAGCATTAAGATGTACAGTAAGAGTTAGGAATTAAACGATTTATGCCTACATATTTTTAATTACTCTGTGCGAGCTAGAAACTAACAATAGTTCATAAGCCAAAGGTCAGACGTGCAAGAGAGCAGGAAAAGGATTGACCCCTGGCATAGAGAGGGAATGTGAACTCTTTGGCTGTAAATAATGGCAGCAAGTACTGAGCTAGTAAGGAGTACAGGTAGGCCTTGTCAGACAGACATGTTGGACAGAGAGGGGTTTGACACCCCCTCAGCTGAGAAATAATGGTGGAATTAAATAGAGGCAGAACTGGAGCTGAGGAATGAGGCTATGGATCTGCACTGGTATCCCAAAGGTTGCCAGTTCGAATCTCCGTCACAGCCAAAAGAGATCCTACTCTGCTGGGCCCTTGAGCAAGGTCCTTAACCTTCAATGCTTCAGGGGCGCTGTACAATGGCTGACCTTACGCTCTGACCCCAAGGAGTATGCATTTCACTGCATGTTGTCCTGTATAACTATGCATGTGACAAATAAAGAATCTTGAGTCAGATGAAGATGAATAATGACTTGTATGATAATAAATATAAGAGATGCCTATGGCTGCTCACCCATTTCCCATCTGAAGTGAGTCTGTATGTGCGTCATACGATAATTCTTGATTCTGCTGCCTGCCCTGAGACTCTGAGTGTCTTCTTCAGGGCTGAGGGTCCCCATGCTGCCTAATCTGCTTCCACACTATGAGGTCTGACTTCCATATCAATAACAAGGAAGAACATTTATTTAACATACAGCTTTTTTGTAATTTTGCTTCAGTCAGTCCTTATTTCCATATGAATGTCCTTTTCAGTGATTGGGAGAGAGTTATGTTGGGTCAATTCCAACTTGCATGACGCTGCTGCTGTTCAGTAAAACCACAAGGGCCGAGCCCCCTGCCTGCCAGGTGTGTATTTAAGTGACAAACATCACAGGTCATCATCCACTAACTGGTCTCCTTAGTTTAATAGCAGATGAAAGACCATTGCGCATCAAGCAGAACTTCATGATAACGCTCGTCGTGATGCCACCTTGCCCTTTCCTAACCCACATACCATCTTAGAATGGGAGCTACATGTAGCGTATTACTTTAAGATTAGAAAAATCAAATACATTCCACAAGGAACTAATCCACAGTCCTACAGCGTCTACAAGTCCACTATCAACAGCGTCACACACAGCACCAACCCTGCCAGCAGACACAGCTCTGCTCCTGCCCGACTGTTACCATTGTAAATCAATATGGCAATTTAAGTAAGCAAAGTATTTGTGTGATCAGTTATGTTGCATTTTGTATATTTGTAATTAATTTGGGCCACTTTGCAAAGATTTGTTTTCCTTTTGACATTAAATTGTGATAACTTCCAGGCGGGTGAATACTTTTTATAACACTGTGCAGAGTGCTTTGATTTACTGGGGCAGCCCCACAGATTCAGGGTCCTCTGTTTGAATCCCACAGCCACTGTTGTTCCCAATTTAATTTAACCAGTGATACCCAGACGCCCCTTGATGGTGTACATGAGTGGTGGACAAGCGCTGTAGGTTTGTGCGGTTGTTATCAGGTGTACAATGAAATTCTTACTTGTATGTGCCAATCAACACATAACACGTTGCTTGTGTGACCCTCATTTATTAATACTTAGAGCAGGGGTATCGAACTCCAGGCCTGGTGGGCCGAGGTGGCTGCAGGTTTTCATTCTAACCCTTTTCCTAATCAGTGACCAGTTTTCACTGCAAATTAAATTGTTTTCCCTTCATTTTAATAGCCCTGTTTTTAAAGATTCGGTACTCTGAATCGATTTGTCAGTCAGTCAGTCAGTCATCGTCCAACCTGCTATATCCTAACACAGGGTCACAGGGGTCTGCTGGAGCCAATCCCAGCCAACACGGGGCACAAGGCAGGAACAAACCCTGGGCAGGGTGCCAGCCCACCGCAGGAATTGATTTGTTTCTTCATTAAATGACAGCCAAAGAGAAATGAGATGTGAAATAAGCCGACAGTTGACCAGCTAAATTAGGGCTTGAAACTCCAACCAATTTCACTCCAATCTCTTTCTTAATGAGAAGTCGATTCTTGCTGTTAATTAAACCCGTTATTCAATTCCATGGCTTGTTGCTGCTCTCATTCTGCCACAGCAGACATTTCCAAAACTGTTGATTTTCTGTTTTTTCTAAGACCACCATCAAAATATGTTGGTGACCTGAGAGATCAGCCGTATTGAGACCTTCACTTCTCTTTATTTTCAGATATTGTGTGATGGGCACAGGTGAGCTGATCACGTGGCGTCTCGTTTTGTGTCTCATTATTGTTTGGCTGCTAATTAAAGATAAAGAAACAACTAAGGGGTCCGAGTCAAGTTAATTCAAATTAAGGCAAAAGAAGTTAATTAGCAGCAAAAACTGTTCACTAATGAAGAAGAATGAAAACCTGTGGCCGCTGCGGCCCTCCAGGACCGGAGTTCGACACCCGTGACTTCGAGTGAAGGTTTGGTGCACTAACAGCATTTGATTTTGCAGCGCTAACTCCTTTTGACTGATTCTGTTCTGAGTGAGTTGTGTTGGTTTCTGTAAGTAATCCTTTTTGATAACTATTGGTGTTTTATTGGCATTGGAGACCCCACTTCAGTGGTCTTACGTGAGGCTAGGCTACTGTCCGATAACCTTAAGACAGCAGCTGTTTATTTGAGTAAGAAGACGCAGCCCCAAGTGTGATACTTTCCGTCCTACGTTGGGCTGCTGAATGCGACGTGTAATTTTTACAGCAGACTCCTCATCGGTAAGAGACTCCCGGTTAGCAGTTATCTCCTGATTGCAGCCTTTTCTTTTTCTGTAGGGTTCTGTGCTTATCACTTTAACGATGGTGGTCGTTCACAATACTCGGAGAGCTGAGCTTACACTACTGCTGTTAGGTAATACTAAGACAGGCCGGTTATTTCCTCACGTATATACTATACTGATGACAATTGAATTTTTTAATTGCTTAATACCAACAGCAGTAACTTCATTTATAAGAGACCCCCATTTAATAATATTCCAGATGTTTGGTAGATCCTATGCAGCGTTACTCTTCAGTAATACTTTGGGAGGCCATTGCTGGTGCTCCTGCTTACAACTTTTTTCACGTGATTGGACAGCACGTGTGTTTAGAGCCCATTAACCTTTTCCCAGGTGACAAACCCTATATTGACTGATCTGTAAGGCCAACCTTCTGAAAACAAAAAGAAGTTAACATCAGAGAACACAGTCGTATCACATACTTGGATCCTGAAGCAGCTGAGCAGCAATAGAGACACGCCGTCGTTCGCCACCAGAAATTCCGGAGAAGACGCGTCCGCCAATCACAGTCCCCGCCACGTGGCTCAGGCTAAGTTCAGCCATCACGGAGTCCACCTGTCCACACAACACACAACACTCAGTGTGGAGAAGCCTTTCACCAGGGCTGTGAACTGCAGTTGGACGGTGAGGAGTGGGCAGACACAGCACCCCAGAGATAATCAGGTTACAGGAGAGGGGAAGCTACAGGGTGGTCCAGATATAATTATGCAGATCCTGATCATTTGGTTTATGCGGGGACAATTCCAGTTCGGCGCGAAGACGATTCTTCATGTCGTCAGTTCGCACGCTTCTCGATGGTCCGGGATGTTTCTGGTGATTTTCTATGCAATAAACTTAATAAGTTATAGCGTAATGAAAATTGCATAATTAGATCTGGACCACCCTATAGATGATTGTTCCATCTTGCCTCTCAATGATTGTCACTTCAAACCTCAGTGGGGGAAAAAAAAAGGCAAGAGTGACGAAGGCCGACTTAGTGAACGGCCACATTACCTTCTTGCGGATGGACTCCACGGAGTGTTTCTGAAGTGCCAGCCGGGCAGTGTAGGTCAGCGTTTCCTGGACGGTCAAGTAGCAGAGCAGATTATCACTCTGGAGTGAAGAACGAGAGAAGGGGAGAGGGAGAGCATAAGTAAGTCCCGTGGTGCCACACATACTGTAGGAGGGGTTTGTAAGCAGACAGCTTAGCCCAGTTAGGCCTGTCAGGTCCACCAACTTAACAGGGGGGTCCCCACAGAATTCCGCTGTCCACTTATATGTCACTTCACTACTATTGTTAGTAGACGTCCTGGGGTGTAAAATCAGCATAAACGTGGAAACTACAAATGGCTTATTTTACATTTTAATTTTGCTCAAATGAACCAAGATGAGCTGTGAGTCTCTTTAACATTGTTGTCTCTCATACGCTCTTCCTGTAATGTACCAGAATTTTATAACTTTAATTCAGTCAGTTTATATCTTAATGGTAGAGGGAACAAAAAACAATGCGGCTGCCACGGAATCAAAAGCTGTTTCAGAAAGTTTATAACTTGGGAACGGGAGGGCAGTGCAGATGTGTGTAGGGCTGCAGCTGTTCCAGTCAATTTGAAGTTTAACAGTAACGTGCATACGTACAGAATTGAAGCCGAGCCGTCCATCACAATGACTGATAGCCAGTCAAATATGTGTAATGTCACTTGTCCTGCATCCCTCACATGGAATTTCAACATAACTAATGATAAGGAAAAGGAGCAGAACGGCATAAGAAGCTCCATCAGAGACCAAGACATGTTGGAGAGAGAAAGGAAAGATCGTGTTGTTTGGACGCTGCAGAACATAAACACGCGTCGCACTTGTTGCTAAATTAAGAAGCTGCCCAGGCCAACATCCACCCTTGACATCGCTAACTTTCAGTAAGCTTTTCTAAGACTACATGCAGACTTTTGCTGTCTATCTTCTTAATGGACTCCAATTCCCAGCAGCCCTGCGGGCATTGCCCTGATTGGACATCTGCAATGGGCACAGAGGGCTGCTGGGGACAAGAAGGACTGGCGGGGACTTTAAAAGAGAGCCATCTAAACAGAGATAGGAGCCCCGGTGTTTGTTTGTCAGCACTGTCGCCGTTTGCCTGTGAGGATATTATGTGGTTGTCCACCATTACTGTTGTATTGGATTTCAGTTTTGTTTCGTGCCCGTCTGCATCGTCTTCGTTGGAGGGAGCGCTCCACGCATCTCAAGACGAGAGATTTGTTATCAGTAGGACAAACTTTATATTCACCTCTACAGTTCACAGGATATGCCACCCCTCCAAAACCTTCATTTGCATCCGTCACATGTGACTGATTCATGGACAGTGTCGTAGGCGTTTATTGTTGTGTGTTGCATTTGTTATCATCATAGGGGAAGGGGAGGGTTATCTGATTATTTGTAGTTTATATTCACTTTCCATGTAATATATTATTATTATTATTATTATTAACAATAATAATAATAATATTCATTTATTTATTTATTTAATTTATTGGATTTTGTGTCTCTCTGTGCGTGAGTGTGGGTCGGGCCAAGACTGGGTGCGTTCCTGGAATCCCCACCAAAAAAAATTAATAAATCACCGTCCCTGTGATGGTGTGAATCTGAGCAGCACCAAACCGCTACAATCTTACTGTCTATTTTACTTTCTTCCATTGGTATTATTATATATAGATATTGTAATAAATATCACATTGCTTTTACATTGCTGTGCTTTGCCTTTATATCTTGAGTGACTGAAGTAAATATTAGGGCTCCTGGTGCTGCATGGGGTAATTGCTATTTATTCGTTCTTCAGGGATATCAAGGCTGAGAGGTCACAACTCAATAGAAGAACAAGTGCGGCAGAAGTTAAGACCCCATTGGCTGGTAAGTGGCATGTAAACAAAAGGGTGTGTAGCCTTTGTGTGCCTCGGGGACAGCAGCTCATTGGTTAGTGCTGGTGACAGTGAGTCCCTCTGTGGGGTACTGAGAAGTCACAGGCTTACTGTTACACAATTATGAGGAATACCACAGAGTGACCAGCATTAGGGCATCGCTCATATGTACAGTAACTGTGTGAGTAGGATCTCTGTGTGTGTGTGTCTGTGTGTGTTAATGAAGGCGCAGGAGTAGACTTGACAAGCCTCACAAACCCCTTGACAATACGGCAGATCCCATCACTGTGAATGCATCCGTTTCCATGTTTACATCACATGACCTGTTCGTTGTGGTGGCGGGTGTGGTAACGTGCTGTACCAGTGCATGGACCCCAACCTGTTCGGACTCCCCAGAACCACTTGAACATTAACATGCTGTGCATCAGAGTCTGGCTACTGTAATGTGGTGACCACCTGAAGGCACAGATACCCTGACTGAACCAGACGGTCAGTAAGCACGGCGACCCTTCTTATGCTTCATCGAGTGATAGCAGCTCAGCAGGCAGAAAGCCATTGTAGGGCTGTAAGCCTTTCTCTAGCATCTTCTTGGAGTTATCTGTCTGATTTCTTCTAGCAGAGGCCTGTTCCCACAGCCGGCCCACCTGTAGAATCCACTTCTCCCTCCATGACTGTCATTCTTACATACCTACTGTATATCATACAGTGAGTCTTCTAACAGCGCACTTCACTTTATTAGACATATTATGTTTGTAAAGGGGGCGGCGCAGTGATAGTGCTGCTACCTCACAGTAAGGAGACCTGGGTTCGCTTCCTGCGTGGAGTTTGCATGTTCTCCCCGTGTCTGCATGGGTTTCCTCCCACAGTCCAACAACAAGCAGGTTAGGTGCATTGGAGATCTGAAATTGTCCCTAGTGTGTGCGCTTGGTATGTGTTTGTGGGTGCCCTGTGATGGGCTGGCACCCTGCCCGTGGTTAGTTTCCTGCCTTGTGCTCTGTGTTGGCTGGGTTTGGCTCCAGCAGATCCCTGTGACCCTGTAGTTAGGATATAGCGGGTTGGATAATGGATGGATGGATGGTTGTTTGTAAAGCCCATGACTATGAGCCCTGAGTGCACTTCAGAAAACCTAATCTCTATGGTTCTGAATTGTTAGAAGATGTGGCAAAGGGACACCCACAGGGATAACCACATTCAGGTCCTCCCAGACACCTCCATTACTTTATATTCCTAGCTATATTGCTAAATATTAATGCCATAGAGAGGCTCTCATTTTCAACATTTGCCATTGTGAAGTCCTCATTCTGTCGATCAAACCTGCAGAACATAGGAGAAACAGTCCTGGAAATGCTCCCTCTTCAACTTCTGACCGTTCACATACACATCACCGAGGAGATTCCCAGCATTTCCAATCCGCCCGGAGATGGCGTCCAGGAGGGTGGTCTTCCCCGAGCCTGCAGTATGACAACATGACAATGTTCTTACACAAGGACCTCCTCAAGTTTGGTTCACATTAGTGCTCATTCTTACCAGAATTTCCCAAAATGCCCATGATTTGTCCACTTTCTACATAGAATGAAACCTCTTTGAGGATTTGTCGGGTCCATTTCTTACGATAAGAAGGCAAATCCCACCAGGGTCCAACCCGGTCACTGCAAACAGTAGCAAAAAAGCATTAGTCATTAAGCAGGTCATTATGGGTGGACGTATGGCCACATATGCCGAGTCACAATCAAAACCAGTAAAAGAATGGAGTGAGGATGAAGTGGAAATGAGACCTGGTGACCACTGACAGAGATGCCAGCCTTCTCCTGATTATAGAGGAGTGTGAAGGTAGAAGATAGGAGAAGACAGAATAAAGAGGAAGAGCTTAGAGGTTAGTCAGGAGTGTCTGCATCCTTTGTCCTTTTCCGAGTCAGTAAGAATTCAGGGTCTTGGTGTTGCAGGCTAAATAATCTAAAAGAGGGTCCAATGGAAGTAGTCGAGGATAGGAAGAGATGGAGCTTTTCTGAGAGTCACTCTTCCAAAACGACGTGTGAAATGAGAAAATGGAGCAAAGCAATTTAATGGAAGAACAGGAGATGTGAGACTTAACTCTGATGGCCTCCTCATTGTTCAGGACATCCTGGAGAGCCTAAAATGTGTGATTTATAGAGAAGACAGGGGGCTTGGACACGGTCTGAAGACATCTGCTGGTAGGCCATTCAAGCGATGCTGATCAGTTTGGAGAAGCTCTCTGTCATCATTCATAAATCTGTAAGGGTTATTGTTTATTATTATTTTAGTGTATTTATAGGTCTATTTGGGACACGTTTTGGGAGGCTTTGTAAACAGTTATTTGGACTTGTATTGTTTTTCTGTTTATATATTCATATTTTTTCATTTATCGTCATTTGTAATTTTTCACGTATTGTGAGATCAGTAGGGAAACGATGTTGGTACTCCTGTTTCTCCAGTTGTTCTGGCTGCTGCTCCAGAGATGGTAGTGTAAAATCATTGTGTCTTTGGTTTAGTTATTTGAAAGCAGTATTACAACCTGGTATGGCGGAGCGGTCACAGCTCCATGAGTCACGTAAAGAGCTGAGATGAGATCACAAGGAGCCAGCAGTGGCACTCGGGAGGTAAGAAAATGGAGTGTGACGTGAGAAGAACACAGAAGTCATATAAAGAGTTGGAGTAGATAGATAGGATAGCAACTGTTAGACAGATGGATTTTAATTTTAGTATGGTAGGCAGAATAGATAGATGGATGTAAGGCACTATATATAAGATAGATATGTAAGGCACTATATAATAGACAGACAGATAGATACGTAAGGCACTATATGATAGATAGACAGATATGTAAGGCACTATATAATAGATAGATATGTAAGGCACTATATAATAGATAGATATGTAAGGCACTATATAATAGAGATAGATAGATATGTAAGGCACTATATATAAGATAGATACGTAAGGCACTATATAATAGATAGACAGATAGATATGTAAGGCACTATATGATAGATAGACAGATA
>JANRMT010061414.1:16026919-16054825 GCA_026402145.1 Polypterus bichir lapradei
AGGCACTATATGATAGATAGACAGATAGATATGTAAGGCACTATATATAAGATAGATACGTAAGGCACTATATAATAGATAGACACGTAAGGCACTATATAATAGATAGATAGATAGATATGTAAGGCACTATACAATAGATAGATATGTAAAGGCACTATATAAAAGATAGACATGTAAGGCACTATATATAAGATAGATAGATATGTAAGGCACTATACAATAGATAGATAGATATGTAAAGGCACTATATAATAGATAGACAGATAGATATGTAAGGCACTATATAATAGATAGATAGATATGTAAAGGCACTAAAGGGAAATGTAGTTTTTTGCAACAGCTCAAGAATTATTATAACAAACAACCACCACCCCTCAAACACACACAAAAATTATAAAAAGAAGAACATTTCTGACTTGGCCGATGATAAGAGAGCAGTCACCGTGTGGTTGTTATAAAGGAGGCCCAGTGCCGTTTCTTGATGCACTTTTGCTGAATGATCGACTAGCTGAAAGTCCTCGGTGTTGTTGTGTCACAGAGAGGATGTGCAGCTTTGGTCATAACGGCACTCAGTTGTGTCTTCCTTCTCTGTTTCACTGCTGTATCTAGCAGGTCGAGAGTTGGTCCCATATCTGATTTTGAATTAGTTTTGCTTTGCTTGGCCTCTCCTGAAGTGATGTTACCAGCCCAGCACACCATAGTATAGAATATCTGGCCATCATGGACTTGTAGAAGATGTAAGGGAGGTCACTCCCCACATTAAAGGAGCACAGTCTGCTGTGAAAGAAGAGTGAGCTCTGCACTTTGGTTCCTCCATGTTATGAGGCCGGTCCAGTTGTTCATGGAGTGTTCATGTTTGCACTTTAATAACCCGGTGATTAACAGAAGCCTGGTTTCTAAAATGCCATGTAATCCTTTATTCTGGTTAGAGAAATCAGGTTATTGGTCTCTGAGAACGTATGTAGGTTGCAGTTAGGTGGCCATGTAAACCCATAACCGGGTTACAGTTAAGGAGTTTGTAGTCTGTGTGTGTCCTTTGCACTCTTTTCACCTGCCTGTCGGCAGCCACGGTTACAAGCGTCCTCAAAGATAAATTTCCTGAGGAAAATGTTCGGGTTATGTCACTATTCCATCTCCTGGTTGAAATAATCTGTACCAATATTTCAGAAATCGTTCGATGTTGTAATAATTCTTTACATTTATATAGCACTTTTCTCAGTACTCGAAGCGCTATCTACACAGGGAGGAACCGGGAAGCGAACCCACAATCTTCCAAGGTCTCCTTACTGCAAAGCAGCAGCACTACCACTGCGCCACCTGTGAGGTGTTGAAGAGCTGAACGTACCGTGCTAATCTCAGGAGCAGCACTGGTGGAGGGTAACACGTTAAACGTAATGTGCCATATCTAGTCCAATCACCTAGCACATTACTTACTTCATTGAAGTATCCGCGTTATCATCATCCCAGCAGCACTGTGTGTAAGGCGAGCAGCACACTTACTGGTTTGACGCTCCTTTGCAGGGCTCAGTTACACAGCCAAACAGAAAACAGTGTGCTGCACGCAATCCAGAGAATGAAAAGCTGTTCATAGAATATCAGTTTAGCTTTCATCCTACTGTTTGATGTACAGCTGACATTTAGAAAGAGTGAGATCAGGTCTTCATGCTGTGAATCATCGGTGGCTCAGGTCGAGGATGTGCAAAGGGATGGATGTTATTTACTTCACAGCACATGAGGGGGCTAAACTTACTTACAGGCCGAGCCACAAAGAAGTACCACATTTCAAACGTTTATTCTACAAAAATACTACAAGATCAAATAAATTTCATTACGACACAAGAAAGGGTGTACAAAATCGATTTTTTTTTTTCACTGTGTTTTAAAAAACGATGTCTTCAAGGTGGTGGCCATCATTAGCGGCGCATTTCGAGACGATTTCTGAACGCTCGCATGACTCGTTCGGCCATTTCAAGGGGAGTAGCGGAGATTTTGTGGCGAATTGCGTCATTGTGTATACCTTCGACTTGAGATAACCCCACAAGAACATCAGGCCACCCGACATCGCCACGCAGGGAGATCAGCTTCCCCAGAAACATCACCCATAAAACTTGCATGGATCTCCACGCCGTATGAGCTGTCACTCCGCGCTGTTCAAACCAGACATCCGCCCCATCCATTTCTTCCAGTTCTCTAGGATTGCAATGTAGCATTCTGAAGTGACGGTGACCATTGCTGGGCCCTCCTCAAAAAAGTAAGGGCCTAGAACGCCAAATTCTGAAATGGCACACCAAACTGTAACACTCTCACTGTGCAGTGGTCTCAGATGAACTTCACGAGGGTTGGTTTCAGACCAATAGCAAATGTTTTGCTCATTTACACAACCATTCAAATGGAAATGTGCCTCGTCTCTGCACATGATGATGACATCTTGATGAACGGTTTGCAGAATGTTCACACACAACTCTCTGTGGCTTTCCCAGTCTCTCTCACCGAGTTCCTGCACTACCATCATTTTGTATGGACGGAAATTAAAGGTCCTCATGCAAAATCCTCCTCAAAGAGGTGTTAGAAATGCCCGAGGCAGAAGAAGGTTTGTGCTCTGAACGTCTAGGAGATGGCAAAGTTGATGCCCTTACAGCTTGGATGTTTTCAGGCATTCATTTGTACAGTCTGAGGACGGCCTGGAGATTTTCTGTTCAATGTTGGACCTGTCTGTCTAAATTTAGCCACCCACTGAAGAACTGTTTTTCAGATTTGGGAAGTCATCATTAGGAGGAATGCTGAAGTGAGTTTGGAAGGAGTGTTGCGTAATGATGATGGATTCGTTGTTGCTGAAGCACACTTCGACAGCAACAGCATGGTGCGTACCGGACCAAGATATGTGGCCAACTGAAAACTACAAGCGATCACCTATCAAAGGACTCCCAACCCAACCCACTCGGCTGCCTCTACCTCACACAATGACCTGGAGAAATGTGGCTCACCCGTATAAAACACGAGAGAATCATCACAGATGTCGTTGCTCGTTTTCAGATTCACGTTGGCCAGTGATGATGTCAGAGTGTTTTGCCAAAGGAGAACACCATAGGTGTGAACGGCGGTTTATTCCTTAACTGAGTTACTCCCCTTATCCCGGTTTTGTGTGTGCATGTAAATGGACAGATTGATGGGGACCCCCAAGAAGTTGTAGTGAATCACCACCTCCACATCCAAATCCACCCCCTGGATTGTGACCGGGCGTGGAGGCTCTTTGGTGTGATGAAAGTCCATAAGCAGTTCCTTTTTATTTTACTGATGTTGAGGTTCTCTTTGCACTTCACAAGGTCCTCCACCAGCCTCCTCTCCTCTGTCTCCTCCTCCAGACCCCATCAGCCCAGAACCATCTGAGAATTTCTGCAAGTGGCCTGACCCGGTGAAACACTTTCAGTCCGTGATATCCAGGGGGGATCAGAAAAAGGTGGCCGGACTGTTCCTTGTGGTGCGCCGGTGGTCAGCTAGATGATAGGAGTGAGCAGTCACATCAAGAGTGATCAGAAAAAGCCACCAGCGGAAGTGCGGACGCAAGAAAATGGTGAGACGACAGGTCAGGGAGCCCAGCTACAAACCAAGAGGGCAGTTTGGGTGGCGGTGAACTGGAATGTCACTATGGCACCTGGTGTGGCAGGGCATCACAAGTGAGGTGACAGAGGAGTCACACAAAGAGCCTTACAGCGAAGCTCAACAACAAGAATGTCAGGTCACCTTCAAGTCGGACTTTGGTGGGCTGCAGGTTTTTGTTCCAGCCCAGTTTCCTGATGAGACGTCTTCTCTTACTGCCGTTAAAGCTGCTGCTCCTCAAGCTTCATTTTGTTTGTCTCGCTTATTGTGGCCGCTGGTTTTGAATGCTCCTCATTTACAGTACGATGACAAAGGAGCCAGCAGGTCTCCATCTTACTTGCACCTGTGTGTGTTCATCACGAACTCTCCGATTCATTAAAATATTTAACAGAAAGCTAAACGAGTGAAGTGGGCGGCACGGTGTCGCAGTGGTAGAGCTGCTGCCTCGCAGTTAGGAGACCCAGGTTCGCTTCCCGGGTCCTCCCTGCGTGGAGTTTGCATGTTCTCCCTGTGTCTGCGTGGGTTTCCTCCCACAGTCCAAAGACAATCAGGTTAGGTGGATTGGTGATTCTAAATTGGCCATAGTGTGTGCTTAGTGTGTGGGTGTGTTTGTGTGTGTCCTGCGGTAGGTTGGCACCCTGCCTGGGATTGGTTCCTGCCTTGTGCCCTGTGTTGGCTGGGATTGGCTCCAGCAGACCCCCGTGACCCTGTGTTCGGATTTAGTGGGTTGGATAATGGATGGATGGGAAAATGAGTGAAGTGCTGAGAATTACTAATCAACTTCAGGATGCAATTCATTTGGGCGAGAACCGTGGAAAGAAAAACCTCTGCGATCTAAGAACGACCTGACATGGTCCAGCAGAATGAGAACACTAAACAGCCACGCCATTCAATAAGATCTGGAACTGGCCGGGTCACATATGTCATTCACCCAAAACGGCAGCCATTACGCTTCTGCGGGTCTGCCTACCCCTGACATGGAGCATCTGAGGACGATAACGAGGGTCATGCAGGGGCAGCAAATGTCATTGATGTCCTGTTGTCCAGCATCAGGGATCAAAAGCAAGGTGACGCAGAGCAGGGACACAGGAGAGGGGGAGTCGGAAGACCCTCGGTGAGGTCATATGGCCGGCCAGGCGAGGAGCAGAGACAACGAGAACACAAGTCATAGCAGTGTGACGCCCCACTTGGCCAAACTGACAATGTGGGCGCAGTGCCGGTCATGGCCGCCTCACACAGAAGCAGCGATGTGGTGACTCGGCTCGCCTGGCCATCATGGTAGCTCCATGGTGGTCACTCTCAGCCCACCACCTCATAAAAGCACACAGACAAGCCCTTCCCAGATTCCCAGCCCCTTGGCACTCACCTCACCGAGTAGGACACGCGGCTGACGCTCAGGCTGCAGGAGGGCCGACTCCCCGCCGTCCCCGGATGGCAACGCCACTCTCTCTTACTGCGGAGCTCCAGGTCCTTGGGGGTGCTTGAGCCGTCCATGCTGCAGGAGCTTACTGCGCCACTCTTTGCTCTGAAGCTCCTGTTGCCGCTGCGGCGCTGCTTATCGGGTAGAACCTTTGCCCCCATTTAGAGTCTGAAAAAGTGAAACCAACTCAGCCAGCTGCAGGAGTGGCGAGCTCAGAGTGAGTTGCCTGTTCGCAGACAAAGCCAGCAGACGTCCATACAGCATGGAGCCCCCTGCCTGGGTAAGTGAGCTGGGGTAAGGTGTCGTCGTGGAAGTGGGCACAGGGAGGGGAGAGTTGGGCTGGCTGGTGCAGTGAAGCTTCACTGTGGCATGGACTGACAGGCATAAATCAAGTGAAAAACACTACACGGTGGTCTGCCTCATCCACAGCAGTCAAAATAAGGTGCGTGCTTGGCAGTCCACGCGCTGGGCACATGCCAGTCCAGTACAAAAATATTAAGAAGTGGGACAAATGTACTTTCCATTCTTTTATTATCGATATCTGCTCATCCAGTTTCTGCAGACTAGGTTGGAATGACTGAGCATGGCTGGGTGGGATGCCAGTCTGTCTAAGGGCACACTCATGTACAATGCCAATGTAGAGTCGCTTCTTCACTAAAACTGTGTGCCGCTGGAAGGCTGGCAGTGACCAGGCTGGGGTTTGAGGTCACAGAGCTGTGAGGCAGTAACACCAACCACGGTGCCACCCGAGTGCAAATCCAATGTTGGGCACACCAGTATGTAGGAAAACCTTTCACCCTGCAGGTTGCATTCTGGGCAAATTCCCTAGAAAAGAAATATAATGTGTGAGAGACAAGACCACCGAGTCCAGGAAAGGGTCACCAGTGGTCAGCAGATGAAAGATGGGGCTTCTTGTGTCTTATGGAGCCTGGTCACCCTGTCTTGGTGGCGTCCATGCCACTTACGTGCTTCTCTCTTGGTCTTCAGAGGTATCGGGATGGGCTGTTCGCTGGCCCCGACGAGGACAGCAGCTTGTACTTCACCTACAGCGGGGCACCCAACGTTCTGGAGGTCAAGCAGCTGCACTATCAGGTGGGTCCTGCTCCAGTGAGCGCCGCCATGGCCAGTGATTGGATATTTGGATGTATCGGTGTGCCTGATCACAAAGTTGGCACCCTTTCTGAGTTAAAATAATGCTTTCCAAACAGGTCAACATGGCTGCCCAGGTGCCGTGGTACGAGAAGCTGGCCGAGTTCCGCATGCCCTGGGAGATAGGCAGAGATGACGTGTCCGTGATCGGGAACCTCAACCTGAAGGTGCAGAGCGGCCAAATGCTGGCAGTCATTGGCAGCTCAGGTAAATGTGGCAGCCTCTCTGGCACAAACTGCCAGCCCCTTAGCTCACCCTCCATGACGGGTCTCGTTTGTTCACAGGCTGCGGGAAGACCTCCCTGCTGGACATCATCACTTGCAGAGACGAGGGTGGCAAGATTGCATCTGGCGAGCTTCTGATCAATGGAAAGCCCAGTTCGCCTCAGCTGGTCAGGAAGAGCATTGCCCACGTGAGACAGTCGGACCGCCTGCTGCCCCACCTGACCGTCCGGGAGACGCTGACATTTGTGGCGAGGCTGCGTCTGCCCGTTCACTTCACCGACAAGCAGCGGGAGCAGAGGGTGGGCACCAGATGATCCCTTAGGGTCTCGCCGCGTAGTCAGGGTGCGCCTCATGCTGACCGCTTGTTTTCTGCTGACCGCAGGTTGAAGATGTGATCGCCGAGCTGAGACTGCGCCAGTGTGCGAACACACGGGTTGGCAATGAGTACATCCGGGGCGTTTCTGGTGGCGAGAGGCGGCGGGTGAGCATTGCTGTGCAGCTGCTGTGGAACCCAGGTGAGCAGATGGAGCGCCCACACCGGAGTTCAGCATTACTCTGGGCAGCGGTGGCCCTTCGCTCTATGCCAACTCTCTGAATCCTTCACGGCATTCTAGTAGGCCATGTGCCACACTGCAGCCTGTTCCCTGGCTCTCTTTGTCCCTCTCTCTGCTGTCTCACTGCGCCGCGCCAGCCATTTCCATACCCTGCTGTTTGTCTCGACACTCCAGCAGCTCTGTTCCCATAAGTGGTGCTCTGGTGCCCTCCTCCTTCTCTCCAGGGGTTAGAGACAAGCCAAGCCGTTGTGCCACCATTGACTTGAGATTCTCTACTGGCAGGGATCCTCATCCTCGATGAGCCGACCTCCGGACTGGACAGCTTCACAGCACACAATCTGGTGATCACGCTGTCCAGACTGGCGAGGGGCAACCGCCTGGTGCTCTTGTCGGTCCACCAGCCTCGCTCCGACATCTTTCAGCTCTTCGACCTGGTGGTGCTCCTGTCTACGGGGTCAGTGGCCTACTGCGGGGCAGCCAAGGACATGGTGCCCTACTTCACCACCCTGGGGTATCCCTGCCCTCAGTACTGCAACCCATCGGACTTTTATGGTGAGTTTGAGGCCACGACAGGCCGCCTGGACTTTGTATCCTACTAGGAATTCTTATGTTTTCTTTAATTTATTTCTTGATCTGCTTCTATAAAATGCTAAGGTCTGTCTGTCACGCCATTACTAGCGGGTAGAGCCTTCATCTTGGTCTTAACCAGGGGTGTCCAGCTCTGGTCCTGGTGGGCCGCAGTGGCTGCAGGTTTTCATCCTAACCCTTTTCCTAATCAGTTTTCGCTGCTAATGAACTCCTTTGCCCTTCATTTTAATAGCCCTGTTTTTGGAGGATTCAGTCCTC
Organism: Polypterus bichir lapradei; assembly: GCA_026402145.1. Lineage (NCBI taxonomy): Eukaryota > Metazoa > Chordata > Cladistia > Polypteriformes > Polypteridae > Polypterus > Polypterus bichir. The sequence continues at coordinate 16,034,713 of JANRMT010061414.1, forward strand.
TGAATTGATTTGTTTCTTCATGAAATGGCAGCCAAACAGAAATGAGACGTGAAACGAGACGACAGATGAGCAGCTAAACTGTGACGTCAAACTCCAGCCAGTTTCTTAGTGAGAAGCTGATTCTTGCTGTTAACGAAAGCCGTTATTGAATATCAGGACTTGCACCCTGTGTTGGCTGGGATTGGCACCAGCAGACCCCGTGACCCTGTAGTTAGGATATAGCGGGTCGGATAATGGAGGGATGGACTTGTCGCTGCTCTTGTTCTGCCACAGCAGACTGCTGAGTTTCTGTTTTTTTCTAAGACCACCGTCAAGATGTTTTGGTGACCCGAGCAGACCAACATGACCGAGACCTTCACCTGTCTTTATTTTCAGGTTAGCTGGTCATGTGGCGGCTCATTTTGTGTCTCATTATTGTTTGTTATGAAAAAAGAAAAAACAAAAGGGGTCACGTCAACTAAAACGAAGGCAAAAGAAGTGAATGGGCAGCGAAAACAGGTCACTAATGAAGAAGATGGTGAGAATGAAAACCTGCAGCCACTGCAGCCCACTGGGACCAGAGTTAGACACCCGTGGTCTTACAATGTGATACACGCTGGTGAAGCATAAAATGTGGCTGGCGGTAATGTCTCCAAGATTTTTGGGGTTCACGTCTTAACTGATTAAGAAGGCGAGATGGCAGACAGAAAAAGAGGAGCCGCAACATCTGCTGTGTGTAAAGCAAATTGTAGAAGCCGACTACATGACAGGAAGAAAAAGAATGACAGCTGCGGCATCCACTGAGCGTCAAGCACATGTGGCGCGGCAGCCTGCTGGTGTTTGTGAACTGCTGGGGTTGGGACCTTCATCTTGGGAGGCACGGTGGTCCGCTTGTTTTCTAGTTTTAATACACAAAAAAAAAAGGAATAACAAAATGTAACTCAATGTTAGTCCTTTGGGACCCTAATGCAGTACACATTTCAGAGACCCCTCTTTTTGTGTGGGTTGGGGTTCCCTCTGGCTGTGGTGACCCGGTTTTTCACGTGGCCCACTCGTCACCCCCATCCAAGGTAGCTTGACTTGAAAAAAGTGTAAGGTGTGAGCGTGAATAAGGATCAAGATTTACAAAGATCAAAACATCAGTCACCCTCTTAACTAGTTACTCAGTTTGAAGTGCAGGGAGATGGTACCCTTCCTGGCAGCTTTGGGTAAACGGTGTGCCAGTTAGAGCTCGAGCTACCCGATGCCAACAGCATCAGACCACGAGGGGACCAATAGATCTTTAAAAGCCAAAGGTGCCAACTGCAGATCTGGACAGGGTCAGACTCTAATGTGTGTAGTACGTCTTCAGCACACTGAGGGCACACCGGTGGGCATGTATGTGTCCTGTGTGCCCAGACTCTACAGTTGGGTACCGGATGGAAGGATAAAATTGCATGATGTGGCCATGGCACAGGCGGCGGTCACAAGAGGTGAAGCTCTGACGACTCTCGCTGTCTTCTTTGCAGTTGATCTGATCAGCATTGACAGGCGCAGCCGAGATCAAGAGGCCCAGTGCGAGCAGAGGGCGCGGGAACTGACCGTCCAGTTCTGGGATAAGGTGAAGGACACCGACGACTTCATCTGGAGACCCGCCGAGATCAACGGTGCGGATTCAGCTTCTACCAGTGACACCAGGTAGGGCAAGAGACCAGACGGCTCCACGCCGGTTAAGAAGATCCGGATGGACAGGCTCTGGTTTGGGAGCGTCCTCCATGTCGATGAGGACAGGTTTGGGGCAAGAAGCAAGCCTGGAGAGGGCAGGGCGCCACGCCACACACTCACGCGCTCACTTACTCAGTACAGGGTCGGGTCCATTCAAACCCTCTTTATTTTACACCGGAGATTCCATAGGCTGTAGCTCTGCATGTTTCCTCAAAGCTGGATGTGTGGCGACACCCGATGTCACTTTGCACAGCTTCTAGCCGGGCGGGATGTCATAGCAATCACAGGCGATGTCACATTTGACGACAGCAGTTGTTCATCTTGTGGATTGGGCTCGTCAGATTACACGACAAGAAACCGCAGGGAAGAACAAACCGGACAACACTGGGAGGACGTTCACGCACAGTTTCACATTTCCAAAGCATTGGACGTTTGCCACTTCTGACGGTCAGTAACTCTAACGAGTACAAGAGAAGTTTAACTTCATTTTCAAACCTATGGTGTATCTCTAACACAACGATACGTTTTGCTAATATGGCTACAACACGTGGGACCGTTTTGTCTTAACGTCTGGGCACAGTGGGCACTGGCTGGGGGCCCACGATGTTTCTGATGCCTCATCAGAATAGGGGCTCCAGTGCACTGCTGTGCCAGGGGGTCTGTGATGCCGTTAAGACGTACAGTGGAACGTAAGAGTAACATCAGCAGCCCGTCTCGAAACATTTCAAGGAATGGACTTGAAACACAGCGAGCGTCCTGGAGACAGTCAGACCGTACCCAAGGGTTGGCGACCATAAGAATGCCCGTTTACGTCGTTTAAGAACGCTTAGATCGAATGGCTTCAAAAAATCGTGCAACTTGGGGTGCTTCCTTTGATATTTACGCACTTCCATGCACCCCCTAGTGATGTGCGAAATAACTCTCTGTTGTGATTCAGTTCAATTCGTTCAGTTCACCAAAATGATTTGAGTCTTTGAATTACTGATGCATTCACTTCAGAACCAACAAGAAGCTACTTAAACAATGCTATTTGAATTTAAAATCTAGAATAGTAACATAACAGTGTAACAACTTTAACCACCAAAAATATAAAAAGCAAGCAACGAAATAAGTAATTTACATATAATAATAATCATAGTAATAGGGCGGCACGGTGGCGCAGTGGGTAGCGCTGCTGCCTCACAGTATGGAGACCTGGTGTTCGCTTCCCGGGTTCTCCCCGTGTCCACCCACAGTCCAAAGACGTCAGGTCAGGTGCATTGGCGATCCTAAATTGTCCTTGGTGTGTGTGCCCTGCAGTGGGCTGGCACCCTGCCCAGGGTTTGTTCCTGCCTTGCGCCCTGTGATTGGTTCCAGCAGACCCCCATGACCCTGTAGTTAGGATATAGCGGGTTGGAAAATGACTGACTGGCTAATAGTAATATTAATATTCGTCTTTATTGAATTTTGACAATAAATAGATCAAATCGGGCGTGGTCTCCCCTCGACTTTCTCGTAGGATGCAGAGCCAGGGGTTGATGAACGGTACGAATGCCTTTTCTCCCTCTTCCACAGACCACCACAAGGAAAGACTAGTTAAGACTCCGCCCACTTCCTCTGTTCCTCCACGCCCTCATTTCCACCTGAGACCCCGCCCCTTCCTGTCCTGACTTCTGATCGGACTCAGTCTCATATGGCCGATTGTTCACGTGGTGTACTTTACTGGCGTTATTACCGGTGGACTCCCCGACACTTTATCTTGTTTCTTGTATAAGTAATGCTACACGCTGTTGTGTTCGAGGCACACGACACGCTCCTCTTTAACTCCTGTGTTTTGAGGCTCTGCAGCTACGACGAGTTCAGCTCCCCTCTGCGGCCCTTTTCTCTTTTTTCCATTCTCTTGTGATCCATCAGAGTGTCTCGTGTGTCTGTGAGGTCCAAACGGCCCCCAGCTTTACTGCTCACCGCGGCCCTCCGTCTGAGCCGTTGCTGGTGGCCCCGCACTTCAAACTGCTTTGATTGAGTTGAGGTGACTTGCTGGGGATGTCCGACTAGACGACTGCCGCGGACTTGCCAAGAATCGCTACAGGTGTCGTGTCATGGCACACGTTCATTCTTCCTTGTAATTTAAATCTTTTCTTAGTTCACCGTTCCGTTTTCCAGTTTCTTCATTCATCCTGGTGATGTAGAAATTTCCGCCGTACGTTTTACATTCGTGAAAACCTAAAACTGTGTACGCTGTAGGCCCAGCCGTGGATTGCTTCTCTGACACTTGCATTTAGGGATTTTCTGTGCTGTTTAAGAGACCCTGTGAACCCCACCGTCCCATCCACTGACCGTTGTGTCTTTCCCAAGTGGCCTCAACCTGCTTATCCAGGAAGGACCTGAACTGGTCTTTTTCTGGAGATGTCTGCTCAACTCTCCTTTCTGTCATCTGCAGTTCCACCTCGAAGGCCCCCGAGGAGGTCATCAACGTTCCGACCAAATCCAAGGACCAGTTGCCAGGAAGACTGCAGCAGTTTTCCATTTTGTTGCGGTAAGGGTGCAAAATCGTTAATAACGGCGGGCGCGTTCACAGCTGGCTGGGCTCCCTCCCCAAACTCCTCAGCACAAGAATTGTGTTTCTACACGGGACCGAGGAGAAGACCTCCAAACGAAGTGTCCAAACTGCGCCCCCATGTCTCGCTCTTTCTGTTTATTAGGATTTCGTTTGCGTTGGTTCACGTAGTCTTTGTCATGTTGTCATCTTGTACGTGTGGCTGACCTTTTTTTCCATTCTGTTTCTGCAGACGCCAGGTCTCCAATGACTTCCGAGACCTGCCAACTCTGCTCATCCATGGCTGTGAGGCTCTGCTGATGTCCCTGCTGATTGGCTTTCTGTACTTCGGTGCTGGTGACACCAAGCTGTCCATCCAGGACACCGTAGTCCTGCTGTACATGATGACAGCTCTCACGCCATTTGCTGTGGTCTTGGATGTCATTGCCAAGTGTGAGTCTTTCGTTTACTGGGTGTCATACGCGAACCTTACCAGCTAGACAGTTGGCTTCCTTACCCCATCACGAATGTGTAAGCGCCCAGGACATTAAAGGAATGTGGGCGGCTTCTCCGTCTGCTACCACACTCATGAGTCGACTTGAACAGCTGATGCCAGGGCTGTCCAGTCCCAGTCCCAGTGGACCCCAGTGCTTGTAGGTTTTGGATCCAACCAGTTTCACGATCTGTGAGTCGTTTTACCTCAAACTGATCTCATTGTTTAATCAGCTGCTCTTTTTATTATTTGATATTCAACTCTTTCAGGGCGGATGTCGACATTTGTCGAAATTCAGCTGGCAATGGCGACAAAACTCGCCCTTACGTTTTTAGCTCGACTCTCGTTGCTAGAAGGACAGTTAGCTTTGTTGATCCGACCTCAACTCCCTGCACGTGCGTGAGTAGCGAAGGGCAATCAACCTCAAAAGATGGCATCGACATCTGACAGGAGACCAAAACGAATGCACAAAGCTCAGTGGATGACGTCTTGCATATTATCGCTGAATCGCACTCTGACTGGTCGCACTCCAATTTTGGGGCAAGTGATCTGGAGATCGCAAATGAAAGTGACATACCAGCACGAGCCGATTGGTTCCCAGCTGCTCAACGCGTTTGTGTATCTGAGGTCGCCTTTAGGAGGATCACCACTTACGATGACAAGGAGGTACAAACCAGATTGCACTGCATTGTGACTGCCACCACCGTGTGAAGGTCGGCCTCACATTCCTGCTGGCGCCAGAAACGGAGAACAGACGGCCACAGCAGCCGAAGCTTTATGTTGATTGATGTGTGACGCCATTGCTTTGTGTGCCTTTTTGGGAAAAAAAAAATATTCAGCCCCCAAAGAGTTAAAGTGAGATATGAAGCCGGCCTTGCATTGCGACGGCCCACAGAGAAGATCGAGAAAAAACCGGAAAGGACTGCGTGTGGCGTTGACTGATTGGGAGAGGACTTAAGATAAGAGTGTCACGTCAACAGGTCTGGAGGTGCATGAGAGAGAAAGGAGAAGAACGCGAGGATTGTCCAGGACACGAGTGAAGGAGTGCCAGTTAGAGGGGGGGGTCTGCACCAGGGGGTCTTTCTCTAACTCGTGACCTCTTTGACTTGATACAGCCATAGCCAGACCATAGGAGTAAAGACCAAATCTGTGTGGCACCAGCAAAAAGAAAGTGGAGAGGAAGCTGGAAGAATGGAGAAGGGCTTTGGAAGAGAGAGGATTGGAGAGGAAAGGCCGGAATATGAGAGGTTTAATGACTCGGAGGTCAGCCTTCAGGAAGTGCCATTGAAAAGAGTGGACAAGTTGAAATATCTAGGATTAGTGGTAGACCAAGATGGAGAAACAAGTGGAGAGAGTGCAGGGTGGATGGAACTATCAGAAGAAGGTATCAGGAATACTGTGTGACTGGACAATTACGGTGAAGGAGTAAGACCAGCAGTGATGTATGAAGCTGAGACGTGGGCAGTAAAGGGGGCGCAGGAGAAGTTAGATGTGGCAGAAATGAGAATGTTGAGATGACTGTGTGGAGTTACAAAAAAAGGACAGAATATGACATGAGATAATCAGAGATACAACAAAAGTAGGAGAGAAATCTAAGAAGGTGCAGGAAAGGAGGTTAAAGTGGACGTGTAATGAGGAGACAGTGAATGTGTGGGCAAAAGAGCGATGGCAATGGAAGTGCAGGGGAAGACAAAGCAAAGGAGACGAACCTCATTGGAGGAAAGCCCTGCAGCCACCAGGGTCCTCCAGGACTAGGAATGGACACCACTAGTCGAGGCCGTGCACGAGACACAACATCCAACTCCCTCTTCTAGGCCTTCTTATGAAGAGCATCGGGCACAAGCCAGGAACAAACACTGGATGGGCGACAGCTCAGCTCAGGGTGAACACTTTGTCCTAAAACCTGCTTCGTCCAGTTCAGGTGGAGCAGAAGCTACATTGGGCACAAGGCAGGAAAAAGCCCTGGAAATGCACGCGTTTGGGGATATGGGTGGAACGCCAACCCACGCATGGGGAGAACATGCATACTGCTAAGGGATCGACAGTGTGACTGCAGGAAGAGAGGCAGGCCCCCCGTGTGACGTGAGGATCGTGACACGTCGCTGCTCTACTTACCGGCCACCTCACTGAGCTTCACTGTAAAATTTCACACATTGGTGACTTTTTTTTTTTTTTTTTGGTTCCACCAGGCCACTCCGAGAGGGCGATGATCTTCCACGAGCTCGAGGACGGCATGTACTCCGTCACAGCCTACTTCTTTGCTAAGGTGAGTGCAGTCGTCAAACTGATTACTTGTTGGTCGACTCCTGCAGGCTTCACGTGTCTCTCGGGTGAGTGAGTGCAAAGCCAGACAGTGCCATGTCCTTCATCTTGGCATCGCCTGCAAACCGATTACCCCTCCTAGTTGTAAGGCGACTTCTTCCATTGTTACTGTTTTGTCTGTGAGAATGATGGCTGCAGCTTCTTCCCACTTCTCATCGGGGTTTGATGTTGATGGCCGTCTGCATCGGTCGCCGATCGCTCCACTTGTATACACCCCGGTGAGGCAGAACATCGTCACCATACTGGGGGGCTGGTGACAGAACTTGCATGCCACTCCTGTCCCATCTAGCCTGATAGACCTGCAGGCACATTCACGACGACTTGTGTACTGAACCCGAGGTCAAGAACCTGAAGAGCAAAGGTCTACACTGCTGCAAGGCTGCCATTTTACTAAAGAGTCGCCATGGATGAGAACATTTAATGTGAAGAACATCACTGATGGTCAAATGGGCAGTAAGCTGGAACTGTGAGAGGAGGAACAGCACCGAGTGACTCCAAATGGCCGAATGGGATGTGGGATTGAACACTGGCGAGAAATCTCCTCACTCCAACGTTGAGCCACTTGGTTTAGAGTGCAGCCATCTTAAGGCCTCATCACACTACAGGAATTTTCCAGCCATTTTCAGTCGTAGCCCTCGCTTACCCGTGACCAGCGGTCATGTAGTGCGACATCGATTTCTAAGGGCTGGTAATGTGTGCACGAAAGCGGACGACTAATGAGCCTGCAGCGCCAAGCAGAGAAGAACCCAATGAACGAAAAACAACAACAGAGCAGAGCAATGGCGGCCTCAAGCAACTAAGGACACCGGCTGCACTGGGCCACACCGCGGAGAGGCTCGAGGACCTTTGAAGCCAGCGCAGATCTTGTCTTTCTCGTACCACAACAGAGTGACAGAAGAACGAAAGATTCTCCATGTCGTTTGGCAGCCAAAATCTGTCGACCTTCTGATCCTTTCTCGGAGGAACAGGAAATTTGAGGCCGTCACTTAACTGGTCATCCCGAGGTCTGTTTTCTTCGTGCGACCGTCGAGTCGATGAGATCGGGTGACCGTAATCTTCAGGTTTGGCATGCTGTCCAACTGTGACATCAGCCTTACCCAATTGAGCTAATGGAGAGCGCCCCCCAGTGACCAATCAGGCTGTCTGCTCCTCGCGGCAGGTCCTCTCCATGTCTGTCAGCTTTGTTTCAGACTATAAGAATGAATATGAACTCAATATTACGAATAATCGACACAGAAACTCGTATAATTCAGCAGTGGCAGAAACACTTCAGTCCAGTAAAAGCGGAGACTCCTGTTGTATCGTAACAAACTGTTCTCGTAAGCCCCCATCGCACGGCGAGCTTGGTGTTATGCCAGTTACAAGCAGGGCTGTCTGCCATTGCAGGTGATTGGAGAGCTCCCAGAGCACTGTGCCTTCACGCTGGTATACGCGGTGCCAATCTACTGGCTGGCAGGCCTCACTGCAGAGACTGGGCCATTCCTGTTGAACTTCCTCATCGTCTGGCTCGTGGTGTACTGTAGCCGTGCTATGGCCTTATGGACCGCATCTCTCCTACCGACACTGCAACTGTCCTCCTTCATGGGCAACGCACTCTTCACCACCTTCTACCTCACGGGCGGCTTTGTCATCAGCCTAGAGAACATGTGGATGGGTAAGTCAAGTGTTAAGAAGTCTGGACGGGGTGGTACAATTGAGAGGGGGAATAAAGATGGGACAGGCCGGAGATGTTTGGATGTGATGAGACCAAGTAAAGAACCTGGGCATGATATAGACAGAAGAAGGTTAGCATGAGGGAAACGATCAGGGAGAGGAAGTGATGAGCAGACTAAGTGGCCTAATGTGAAGTCTCTGATGAGACGCTGATGGGTCTTCTCTAATTAGAACTCTTAACTTCCAAGGCGAGATGCGTATTTCAATTAAGGAAGACCAACGTTTCGAGCTAATGTAGTGTTTACTGATCGTGGTGACACTTGTGTACATATGCATCTTGAGGCCATCTTTGGAGTGGTGTCTCTGTCTTGGTGCTAGTGCTCAAGATGGCTGACCTGCCCATCATAGGGCGCAAATTGAGTCATATGACAGCGACAGGGTGGTGGACTCCTTGGTCTGAGACACAACTTGTGGAAGGTGTCCGAAATGTGGACTGTCCTTGTGATCAGTCTTCTGCTATCTTTCAGTGGCAGCGTGGTTCTCCAAAATCTCCTTCCTGAGGTGGGGCTTTGAAGGGCTCATGCAAGTCCAGTTCATAGGACTGAAGTACAAGATGACACTTGGAAACTTCACGTTCCATATTGATGGGAGTCAGGTAGGTGGCCTTTGAAAATGTACAGCCTGGTGCTGGACTCGCGTCTCCTCTTATCCTATCTTGGTGCCCATTTCAGCTATTACATACACACAAAAAAAAAAGTCAGTCATTACCTTCTGGTAGAAATTCTCCTTTGCCAGGCCAATCCCATGATTTCTCTTGGTTTCTGCAGGTCGTGGAGGCAATGGACTTGAATTCTGACCCACTCTATGCCTGCTACCTCGTCTTGCTGGCCGTCTGCGTCTTCTTCATGGTTTTCTACTACCTGTGCCTCAAATTCATCAGGCAGAAGTCAAGCCAGGACTGGTGATCTGCTAGGCTCTCTGAAGAAGCAATATGTGCCACTAGATGGCAGCATGGCACCACGCACAAGGCACATGAGAACAGCCTGTGGGGAAGACTGGCGCTGCCTGCCGTTTTCACTGATTTTCTGACTGAACGGACTTTATTGACTGTGGCCTGCACGATGATTGGGGGGGATGGGGGGGGGGGTTGTTTAGGCTGATGGCATCTCGTCACCTCCAGGGTTGTTCATACTGCAGGTGTCACTTTCCTGTCATTTTGATGCGAGTGTCTTGGTCCAGCTTCTGAATGTCAAAGGCACTCTGAAACCTTGGTGTGTAGTTAAAGGGGCGTCTTGATGGAGAAGTGCTGCCAGGTGCGATGGATGATTCCAGCCTAAATCTTAATTATTGTTTCTGCATAACTATTTCAGATTAAAACACACGTGAAGACCCGACTTGAAATGCCGCACTGACCACTTGGCAAGTGTGCCTCCGACTCACACAACAGGAGGGAGGTGTTTCTCCAGAGAATTTCTCACAGATCAAGTGTTTTGACGTTACGTGTATCTGAGTGACAGCGGTGACGATGATGAGGTGTTCTGCTAAGCACAGGGCCGATCGGTGTGTACGTGACCTTTATATCCTGCAGGTGATGCCATGAGGCTTTTCGTGGGATTTACATCCGTACCGATCTCCTTCAAATAAACCCGAGCGCAACAGCTTGGCCCATCTCATTCAGTCAGATGACAACTGCCTACCGCGTCACTTCATAGGGGTCTGATCATTAGAGAGCTGCCCAACAAGCTCGTCCAATCCATTCATCTCCATCCATCCATTATCCTAACTACAGGGTCACGGGGGGTCTGCTGGAGCCAATCCTAGCCAGCACTGGGCGCAAGGCAGGAAACAAACCCCGGGCAGGGCGCCAGCCCCCTGTAATCCATTCATCTCGATTATCCAAAATATCACCAAGTCAAGATCTGACGGGCCTTAAAGTCCGACTCTCCACCACCAGTCCTGTTAGCATTCAGGTTCAGCTGTGACACGGTGTGTTGTGTCTTTTACCTTTGGCAGTGTGAGCTTTCACCAGGCTGCTGCTTTACTCCAGAGAGGTTTACCTTTTCTCCTCTCTTGGTATCCTGCAGGTTTTATTATTATTATTCTTCAACAACCTTACCTCCCGAGTCTCACGTGATGAATTTAAAGAGCCTGGTCCTTGTAGGTTTAACCATCAAGTGCCAACCTCATCATGTAGCAGCCCACGCGCCACAGGCAGCGTCAGATACCGATGTTGGGAATGCCCGGACGCACCTTTTCGAAATACATCGCTGCCTGGCATCCACCCATTGCGTGCTGCTGCTAATCTGCTTGGGCATCCATCCCCTCCTCCCAGCTTGGCTCTGTTAGTTGCTGAGCTGCAATTTTCAGACAGGATGCCATGTTGGCAAACAGCATTAATGAAAGGATAATGTGTGTGCAGAGCTTTAGGCAGGCACACAGTAGGAGGCGTAATTAAGGTGCTTAAAATGCATAAACACATCAATAGGCAACAGCGAAATGCAGGCAGGAGAGGGCAGCACTGCGCATGGGCTCAGGCCTGGCATCACAGGGCATGCCTGGCTCACCCTTCACACATGCGCATAAGCCTGGGCTGCAAATGAAAAGGGCAGCCCCTGAAGCGGAGGCCTGAACTCCCACTGAAAACTCTGATTTGGGTTTACCACCGAGGTGGCCTGAACAACGTAGATTTATTCGACAGGATAAATATTTCTGTACAGTGACTTCCCAGCAAAACAAAAAGACGCACAATTTTCCAAATACAACCTTTTCGTTCTTATAAAAAAAAAAAAAAAAAAAAAAAAGAGGGTGAATCGGGTTAGTCCTCTTCAGAGGAGGAGGAGGAGGAGGAGGAGGAGGTGGGCTCTTGGTGCTCCTGCCTCAGTTTGTCCGCATAATACTTGAAGCTCTCCTGCAAGTAAAGAGAGACGCGTGTGAGAGGAGGTGACGGGACATCAGTCAGCCCACGTGGCGCCGTCACCACTAAGAAAGGCGACGACGCAAATTCAGTAATCAGGTGACCAGCTGGCTTCACTACTCCAGGCACTTGAGACAGGGGTCCTGACGCAGTGCCGATACTTGTGGGGTCTGGACTGGGCCCCAGTGATATCTGTTTGAAATGCCACACACAAACTGCTACGGAGGGCACTGGGCCCCCACGACGACACCAGCAGCTTGAACGGTCCCCCCAGTTCACCTTTGTTCTTCAGAGGTCAGACTCCGACTCACTAACAGACAAAGTCAATTATGGATGCTGGCGACTCTGAGCCAAGTGGCCGCGTGTCCCCTCATACTTACCGGTGGCTCTGTGAAGGGCACCGGCTCCCCCGCGTTACGCAGCAGGACCGCCAGTCTCTTCAGGCACAGCTCGTCTGCCTTCACGTTCTCCTTTAACATTTTCTCATAGAGCTCCTTCGCTGAACTGCAGTCGTTGCTCAAAGCTGGAAAAGAAAATTGTTTCGCAATGTGAAGTCGTGCACATCACGGCCTAATGTGACAACAACAAAGAGCAGAGAAGGAGCCGCCATAAGTGAAGGTGGTGGTGGCGTTTAGGGCTCAGCCACAGAACCACAACTCACAGTAACACTTCATGAGGTAGGCATAGGCCACTTCTCTGTCCATAAAGTCGGGTAGAACATCAAGGAGAGTGGTGATCTTCTCAGCCTGCAATCACACACACAAAAAAGTGCCATCAGCCTTGGCAATGCCCACATACCGGTCGGTCTATTTAAAGATTTACCTAGAAGAGCATCCTGCACTATACAGGAGTATAACACGTCGCTCTACAGCTGGAGCAGTAGGAGTTGTAAGAACAACATCTGGAGTGAATGCCCACCGTGTACAAGCCCTCCACTTACCTTCCCAGTATTCCTCGCTACCTTTGTGATGTAAGACACCAGGACGTCTCTCTGTTCTGCAATACCAGCACACCTCTGCAAGGACAAAACAAAGTCAGGCACCTTCAATGACAGCAATCTGGGCGCCCCTGAAAATGTCACACTGTCTGCCACTCTTTATAGCGTTAAGGGGGCAAACCTTTCATAAGAAAGGATCACTTAGACTGGAGATTGGGTACATCATGGCACACAAGAAAGGAGTCACTGGAAAGAGAGGGGGCTGATGGACCGATGCCCTCCTCCTCATCAGCCCACTGAGGTCAGCCCAACTTCACAAGGTCTTATTTTCTGCTAGCACACTGGGCTTGTGCCACTTTGGTCAAACAAAATGCAGTGCCAACATTAAGGCTTCACACCCAGAGGACAGCAATAGCATTCTGCATTGAAAGCCAATAAACGGCATCAATAACTGGCTACAGAGATGGCCGATTACTAAACGGGGAAAGGGAAGCGAACAAGACACACGAGAGGCGGTGTGCCCGGGTGCCAATGTTGAGTCAGGGGGTGCAGCGTACCTGAAGCAGAAGGCGTGCGTCATCCACCCTGCCGACATCCAGAAACTGCAGGAAGAGGTCAGTCACCGGTCTGTAGAAGGAGAAGTGCTGTGCCAGCCGCTCGGCCATCGCGCTCACTGTGAAGACAAGGGGGACACGATGACGAGGCTCCCTGCATTAATAGAAGTGTGACACAAGTGAGGCTGCCCTGAATGGAGGAGACCACCGCCGGACTCATGCCAGCAGTCTCAATGCCTTGGAGGCGTCCACAGCTAACTCCAGCCCAGCCGCTCTGGGCCTCGTGCCAGTCAAAACACCAGCTAACATCTGATCCCTGCTAATTGTTCATTTAACTAAACTTCCATTTAAGTGCCCACTGGGTACTCTGCTAACGTAACGGTGATTCAACAAGGATGGTAGCTCTGAACTTCAGCCACTCTCAAGCGCGTAACGTGAATACCTGCTGCTGCTAACTCCGCCACAAACGCTCTGCTCTCTCAATTACGCGTCTAACACCGCCGGGTCGCCGCTCACTGCTCAGTAACCCCCGTTCAATGTTGACATCAGAATGCTGCCAAGTTCAATAAAGACCACAGTGCTGTGACAAAGTATTTGCCCCCTTACTCACATCCTCTGTTTTCTCATATTGTACAGGGTGGTCCAGATCTAATTATGCAGATCCAGATCGTCTGGATGACTTTGATTTATGCGAGGACGATTCCAGCTCGGCGTGAAGACGATTCTTCATGTCGTCAGTTTGCACGCTTCTCGATGGTCCGGGATTTTTCGGTTGATTTTCTATGTAATAAACTTCATACGTTATAGCGTAATGACAATTGCATAATTAGATCTGGACCACCCTATAGATAATGAATGGCCTCAGATCTCCAGTCAAAATGCAATAGAGAAGGAGAGCCCGAGTGAACTGCAATACAGTAATTAAATCATGGCGTTCTTTATTCAGAGCACAAAAGAATGGCACCTGCCATCCCTGTGGAAAAGTTAATGGGCCTCATAGCTCCGAGATTTGGTTGCAGCACCTTTAGCAGCAATAATCCCAACTGTACCCGTCTGTAGTTCGGTATCCACCATTCACAATGCAGTTGAGGCATTTCAGCCCACTCTCCTTTGCAGAACTGCTTCAGTTTGGACACGTTTGTGGTTTTCAAGCGTGAACTTCTCATTTCAGGTCCTGCCACAACATCTCTGTTGGGTTCAAGTCAGGTCTTTGACTCGGCGACTCCAAACGTTTGTTTCTGTGGAGTCCTGCAACTCAGCTTTAGACTTGCTTGTGTGTTTTGGGCCAGTGGCCTGCTGCACAGCCGGATTACACTTCAATTTCAGTCGAGTTAAGAATATTCTGGTAAAGCACAAAGTCCAGGGCTCCATAAACAATGCCACGTCTCCCAGGTCCTGAGGCAGCGAAGCAATGCCACATTGTTTTACTGCGAGGATGTGTCGAACGCTCTGCTGCAGCAGCTCTATTTATCAGACGCTGGGAGGTCATCGGCGTCCAAAGAGCTCGGCTTTCATCTCGTCTCTCCACAGGTGGGTGTTTCTTCTTTCCTTTTCTATTTTCAACGACGTTACTCTCAGAAAGCAGAGCTCGTCCTGTCACTGCTCTCCCATCAATCCTATTTTTCGCTCGGCCTCTTTCACACTGAGGAACCTTAGCCAAGGCTACAGCGGCCTGCAGTTCTTTGGGCGTTTGACTATGGGGGTCTTTACTGACAATCGATGTGCCTTTGGGGTCATCTCCACAGGCCAGCCTTTCCTAGTAAGACGTTCTCCATCTTGCCGTTGTGCGGTGGAGTCCCAGAGTCTTAGAAATGCCTTTGTAAGCCTCTCCCGAGTGGGACGTTTCTAGAACTTTATTTTCCTCGTCTCTTCAGGAATTTCCTTTGATCGAAGCCTAGTGTTCTTCTAGAAACCTTGTGGTGATGAGGAGGTGATCCCCCCACCACTTCTTTTTGACACCCAACCTACCTGGAAAGGGGTCTCTCTCTGAATTGCCTTTTCCAAGGTTTCTTCCATTTTTCCTTGTCTTCTTAGAGAGTCAAGGCTGGGGGGCTGTCAAGAGGCAGGGCCTGTTAAAGCCCACTGCGGCACTCCTTGTGTGATTTTGGGGTCTACAAAAATAAATTGTATTGTATTGTAAATTGTACGACTTCACTGTCATGGTGAGGGTCGACATATGGTGACGTATGGCTGGCCGGTGTCAGTCAGCGTAGTCTCACTTTGGTCAACTATTTCCATGAGTAACTAAGGGGGGCAAAAACGGTTTCCCCATTGGGCAGTATTGGTGTTGGGTAACTTTATTACTTAAATAGATTAATTAGTAATTTAGAAATGTGATTTCTCTGTTCTGGTTCCCTTTATCTAAAATTACATTTTGTCTAAAGATCTGAAGTCATTCATTGTGATAAAATAAAAATGAAGCATATCAGAAAGGGGGCAAATACTTTCTCACAGTGCAGTGGCTCACTTAATTAAGCAGGCATCACTAACATGTCTGTTCTCTATTGTCACTTTGCCATGCGTGGTCGCTGATCAAATGCACGTCACCCAAGCCTGCTCTGTTGGCTCTCATGACGTGTTCGCAATTTAAACGCCGATCCTCATCAGCGCCATTCAGTCTGACGTCTTTGTCCTCTACCTCTAAAAGGGTCCATCGCTGCTCCATTCGTTTTTCTGCCACTCTTATAAGGCCTGATCAGGTTGGTCCAAGTGAGGTAAACAACAGTGCAGACATTGTGGCTGCCAGCGACGCCACGAGAACATAGAAGGTTTAGACAAGCAGCCCAACAAAGCCCCCCAGTCCTAACGCCCACCTAACGTCTCCAGAATAACATCAAGTCAAGTTGTGAAGGTGCGTCAAGTTAGACTGTCCACCGCACCAAGTCCGGGTAATCGTTCACATTTCGTATTCATTTCAGATCAAGTCCGGGTGTTTCGTTTCATAGTGCACACTTACGCTTGTCCAAAGTGGAGTCCAGCTTCTCTTCGAGGACCCGTCTGAACACAAACGAGATGCTAGAAAGGGGCAGGAGCGACTTTGTGCCGTCGCCCGCCGGGGTGAACAGAGACTCCAAGTATTCCACTGCCTGGTCGGTGTTTTGGCTGCAGGGAGAAAAACAGAAACAAACTGAGTGGTTTGTCTGGCCGCCTACACGGTTGGCTCGATGAAAACAAAACTGAATGAGGCCATGAAACTTTTATTTTTAACATTAATATTACAGAAAGGATTAATGTAAAAAGTTCCCGTGACTCCATTTAAACAGCTAGTTCAGGAACTCAAAGTGAAAAGGGTTCATGGCTGAATGGACAAAACTTCGGCGTAATCAGATGTCTTGCCAGAATGAACTTTGACCCGGGCCGTGGGTAAGTAGCTGTGACACGCACGTTAGGCTGTTGCTGAACAAAGCTGACTGTTTCCGCGCTTCTTAAAAGGCTGCCCGGCGCATTAGGGCCCAGCTCGGTAAATAATTCAGACTGCCAAGTCACAACAATCTTTCAGATTATTCCATTCAAAATTTATGCTGCTCCAGGAAAAAGGCCCTAACGTGGAGCGGAGAGAGAAATAACCTTTCATACTCGGGAATGGGAGACGGCACAGCATATGTGGGGGTCACTGGGGCCCCCGGGGCTGGCAGAGAATTAAGGACTCTACAAGATGGGCTTTTATTATGTGCGCTGCTAAACAAGTTGGCTTGTCACTAAAGATGAAGAATAAAAGCCATGCTGCTTTACAGTAATGTCCTTATGAACACAAGAATCACAAAATGCGCTCTCTCTGCTAGTGGGGGCCTCAAACCCGTTCACTCGGAAAACCTCAGAGGGCCAGGGTCCCCTTTCCTCAGATATCCAGTTCCACGGCCTTTATATCAAACAGACCAGCCGGCTCCCAGTTAAACAAAGTGTCACAAATATCTGTTTAATCAGACGTGCGCCATTCCTTTCATTTTAACAAACATGAAGAGGAGCTGCACGGTGGTGCAGTGGTTAGAGCTGTTGTTCAAAACATCCAAAACTCCACCCTGGTCACTGTCTGTGCCAGACGCCCCCCCGCATACTACTTATTTGGTCCCATGGGTGTGAGCACAAATGCGCCCTGCACCCGAATGGTGTCCTGCCAGGGGTTGGGGTTTCGCTTTGGGTAACAAATTGAGAAAATATATGGATGGGCAGGGTACTAATGATACATCTATCTCACCCACACACACACACACACACACACACACACGTGGAGATATAGAGATAGATATACACACACACACACATATATATACATAGTGGAACCTCGGGTCATGACTGTAATTCGTTCCAAAACTCTGGTCATAACCCCATTTGGTCGTGACCGAAGTAATTTCCCCCATAGGATTGTATGTAAATATAATTAATCCATTCCGGGCCGTATGAACTGTATGTAAATATATTTTTTAAAGATTTTCAAGCACAAAAATAGTTAATTATACCATAGAATGCACAGCGTAATAGTAAAGTAAATGTAAAAACATCTGTGGTGGGTTGGCACCCTGCCCGGGATTGGTTCCTGCCTTGTGCCCTGCGTTGGCTGGGATTGGCTCCAGCAGACCCCCGTGACCCTGTGTTCGGATTCAGCGGGTTGGAAAATGGATGGAGGGATGGATGTAAAAACATTGAATAACTCTGAGAAAACCTTGAACAGAGAAAAGTAACCTTGTAGGAGTTCATGCTATAGCCTTACAAACCGCTCGCTGTAAACACTTTAACGAGTTTTAAGCACAGGGGAAAAAAAAATGAACATTTGAAAAATCCGTAATTTATACAAAAACTAACCATAAACAACCAAGAAAAGTAACCTTGCATGAGTCGAGTTCTGGCATGAAGGAAGTGAGGAGGAAGCGGCGTGGAGTTTTGAGGTAAAGTCCCTGTGCGAGATGCACGTCTGACTGAGAACAGTACAGGCAGAGACTGAACACGTGCGCAAATCACCGGCGCGTACGAACTGGAGGGGAAACTGGCTTGTTCGTCACTCGAGTGTGTGGTCGTGAGCAGATGGAAGAGTTTGGTAGTGTGTTAAAGAAGTTATGAAAAAGAAAAGGAAACATTTTAAAAATAACGTGACATGATTGTCAATGTAATTGTTTTGTCACTGTTATGAGTGTTGCTGTCATCAAGGATTTGATTATCATTATTTCTTTCAATCAGGTTCGTATTTGGAGGACGTGTTGTGTTCAAGTTATATTCTGTGTTTGTCAACCGTTGTAAAGATAACAGGTTTCATTCATCGAAATGTTCACTACCCAAATTGGTACTCGTGAATCTAAGATGTTTAACAGGCATTCCCAGTATTAGGTGTGGATTTGCCTGTGAATATTTAGCGGCAGCGTGTCTATGAACGTAATTTAAACTTAAGCTTTACACCTTGCTTTCCTATTGATATGTCTACAAAGGCTTGTTCAGATTCAGAGGGTTGTTCCTTTCTTACTGCATCAATAAACAGCTCATCTTCCTCTTTATCTGAGACATCACACACTGCATGCACAGGTTTACCTTTCCCGGTCCTGCAAAGTCAGTTCACGTGAGCCGCTCGGAGTCCATGCATCGAAGGTTCTCAGCTGTGCTTGTGCTATCTCGTGCGATCTCGCGATGTCCATGGCTTTATTTAATGTTAACTTAAAAGTTTCTCTCGCACTTTTGTTGAGTTTGTGCCAAACACTATTCTATCCCTGACCATCGCATCTTCGTTTGCATAAGCACAGTCCTTCACCAGCAATTTTAACTTTGTTACAAAGTGATCAAAAGTCTCGTTTATACCCTGCGCCTTCTCATTAAACTTGTATCTCGCGAATATCGTATTCGTCGTAGGCATGACAAATGCCAGCGGCAGCGTGTCTATGAACTTAATTTAAACTTAAGGTTTACACCGTGCT
The DNA here is from genome assembly GCA_026402145.1 of Polypterus bichir lapradei. Classification (NCBI taxonomy): domain Eukaryota; kingdom Metazoa; phylum Chordata; class Cladistia; order Polypteriformes; family Polypteridae; genus Polypterus; species Polypterus bichir. The sequence goes on from JANRMT010061414.1 coordinate 16,053,681, forward strand.
TTGTTTCCGCAGTAGCTGCACTTCTGAATATGCTTGTATGCGTCACTCGCTTCATATTCTTTTGCTGCCTTCTCAATTGTGTAATGCGTTTTTTGTTCAGCGCTCTTTGGAGCTCTTGCTTGTTCTCTGCGTACTGCGTTCACAGTCAGTTCACGTGAACTGCTTGGAGTACATGCATTGAAGGTTCTCAGCTGTGCTTGTGCTATGTCGTGCGATCTTGCAATGTCCACGACTTTATTTAATGTTAGCTAAGACCCGGCACTTAAAAGTTTCTCTCGCACTTTCACTGAGTTTGTGCCAAACACTAGACTATCCCTGACCATCTCATCTTCGTTTGCATAAGCACAGTCCTTCACCCGCAAATATTTCGTGGCAGCGAGTCTATTGGATAGCTGCTGACGGACGGCCTTATATGGGCAGGCACTCAATTACGTGGGAGGCATGACGATGAGGGACACAACTCCGCCTCTCACAGCGACCGAGCTGCAGGCTATGGCCGTATATATGTACGTAAGTAGGTTCCAGTTATGACCGTTACGCGTAGAATTTCGAAATGAAACCTGCCCAACTTTTGTAAGTAAGCTGTAAGGAATGAGCCTGCCAAATTGCAGCCTTCTACCTACACGGGAAGTTGGAGAATTAGTGACGAGTCAGTCAGTCAGTGAGGGCTTTGCCTTTTATTAGTATAGATATAAAAGAAGAAGGAGGGTTAGTTTATTTAACATGCACTAGAATTTATGTATTTGGCGTCTAGTCAGGAAATACAGATTGATGCAGAATGTACTGGAGGCAAATAGGGAGGGAATGCTAATCAGGGGGTCCTGACAGTGTGCCAGTGCTGGCTGAACACAGAAATCTTAGGTAATAAATTAGCCACAGAGAATGCGGTCAGTTATGATGGGCATAGTTGCAGTAGACGAATCACCTGCACTTCAGAAGAGGTCATCCACCTAAAGCTAAGTATGTTTAGGCCCAGCCGGGACATCGATGGCAGACCATCTCGGGAAAGCTCGAGTTTCTGCTGGAAGAGGTGTGGGTGAGACCAGCAGGGGGCGCTTACCCTGTGGTTTGTGTGAGGATGTCACTGCCCCAGTGCAGGCACACTACACTGCACAGTACAATTTGGCTCTGTTCTTTGGATGAGA
>JANRMT010061414.1:16069896-16085439 GCA_026402145.1 Polypterus bichir lapradei
GAGAGAGAGAGACACACACGCGAGAGAGAGAGACACACACGCGAGAGAGAGAGACACACACGCGAGAGAGAGAGACACACACGCGAGAGAGAGACATACACGCACGCTCACGAGAGAGAGAGCGAGCAAGAGAGGGCTGGCCGCGCAAGGCCGAGAAGGCAGTTAAAGAATGCACCGGGCTTGTTTTTAAAGAGACTGCTTCGAGCATTGTTTTAACCTCGTTGTATTTAATGAAGACTTTTTTCTATTGGATTTTAACCTCCACGTCACTTCTGTTTCCAGCGATCGGTTCATAGCGTGAATTGTTGCAATGTTACTTTTCTTGGTGGTTTATTAAATTACGGATTTTTCAAATGTTCATTTTTTTCCCTGTGCTTAAAACTCATTAAAAAAATAAAGTGTTTTTAGTGAGCGGTTTGTAGCGCTATAGCGCAAACACTTGCAGTGTTAGTTTTCTCTATTGTACAAGGTTTTCTCAGTGTTATTAAATGTTTTTACATTTAGTTTACTACTACACTGTGCATTCTATGGTATAATTAACTGTATTTGTACTTAAAAATCTTTAAAAAAATATATTTACATACAGTTCGTACGGTCTGGAACAGATTAATTGTACAGTATATACATACAGTCCTATGGGGGAAATTACTTCGGTTCACGACCAAATCGGGTTACAACCAGAGTTTTGGAACGAATTATGGTCGTGACCCGAGGTTCCACTGTATCTGACATGACTGCACTGCTGTGCCTAAATGACTGACACAATTGTGCGTCTCTCAACATGACCAGGCTCCCATCTTCTTAAAAATTCATATGCCAGCTTTTTCAGAAAGACCACGTGGTCATTCCCAGCAGAGGTTCTCCCGTGAATGATGTGGGTGTAACAGCAGACCTTTACACATGGATTACCTGATCATACTCTACACCCAGCACAAACCAGGCCTCTCACTGGGAGAACCAAAGGTTGACAGTTCTAAGAGGAGCTGATAAGCAATGAAGAACCCGACTTACGGTATGAACGCAATAGGTAGTAATACATTTCATCACGGTCGCTCTCAAACAGCTTCTGTGTCATCTCCACCAGCTGTTCCAGGGTGTCCACCTGTAAAAGAGCAAAACAGAATTCAAGAGGGTCAGCAGGCTAAGCAGCACATAGACTGACCACTATAACACATACAAAGGTCCTTCAGGAGGCAGCCATTTTCTCACCTGATTGGCTGTGATGCATTTCTCTGCAAACCACTGCAATCTTCCCGAACGAGCCCTAAGGCCGGGAGTCTACGGAGAGAAATGTGAAAGAGACAAAAGAGTTTTAACAAAACCAGGGCGACATAGGAAATGAGACCACCACAACCTAGTCAACCTCCAAAGGAGCAAGAAGCAAGATAACCAATGTTCTTTTATGTTCTAGACAAAATTCCGTTATGTGTAAAATCAAGATTAATGGTAAATAAGTCAAACATAAGAATAGCATCCTATGACTAAAGGACATACAGAACAGTATTTAAAGTAACTGTCTTCCTCCGTTTTTTAAATTATTGCTAAAGTGCAAAACATAAAGCCCAATAGTAAAACGAATCCACGTCTGAAACCATTACAGCCTGGCACATATCTAATGAGAACTGTAATGTCAATCATTTCACCAAAAAAAACTACTTGTAGAGGACGCTACGTAACCCACTTTACTTCCGGGTGGGCCAAGCAGTAGTGAATGCACAGGGACTGAGAGAAGAGGAAGAAAGTCTCAAATCTAATTTCCCAGCAGCATGAATTCCATGACACTTCATGTTTGAGGTGCTCCAAACTTCCAGACAAACCCTGTGCAGCCAAACCTCCACACAGAAGAGCGCTGGGCAGGCAGCTCATGTCCCTTTCATGTCAGATGACTTTATATAACAACGGGCCAAAACTAACAATCCAGTGTGGCCATGACTTTTTCCAACATCAAACTGAATTGGACAATATTTTACTTGGAACGAATCAAAAGAATTATTATATCTTACTGAAAAACAATGTATGTTGTCGTTCTATTTGTGAGCAAAAATGTGAAATTATAATCTTAATAGTATTCATTTTTCTGAAAAAATCTCTAGAAAAATCTACATAAAATGCTAATAATTATGCCAACTTTTAGTAAGATTTCCACTTTTTTCTTTTGAGGTAGTGACATTTTAACACACATATCAGTAGCATTCCAAAAGTGGTCAAATCATGTGCAGGGATAGGATTTTTGTTCAAAAACATAAGGGTCAGAGTGTTGTTAAGTACCCTTTACGACCCATTTTAGAACCATCACTGACACTTTACTATTAAATGCAACCCAACGATTTCAAGGTCACGATCCATAATTTTAACCCCTAAACTGCCTGAACCGGCTATAGTCATTTCCCAGTGCAATTTGGCAGCACGCAAGAGCCGAGTATATTCAGCAACGTACATTCGTTGAACACCGGCTAAAGTTGGTTCCTGCGCAATTTGCCAGCACGCCAGAGCTGATCAGTCAGTGCCGTCCATTTGTTGAACAGCCAGCTCATGACCACTGGCGCCCCCTTAGCGAATCAGCACCGCTGTCCCTGGAATTCAGCCGCTGCACTAGACTGGCCTGCCAGCATCAGCGCTTACCTATATGTGCTTGCATGCAGCCAGTTCAAGCACAGTTGGCTTGGTGATTTACTGAATTTCATCAATGGCGTCAGTTGCACCTTGTACATACTGTTCCAGTTGTTTTTTTAATAGTTTTTATAGTTCATTGGCAGTGTGTAAAATGATCAGTGTTGCAGTAATTGTGATGCTCTTTGCGTGAAAAAAAAATGTGTTCCATTAAAATTTCACTTTTTCTTGGTGAATTGTGAAGTTTACTTAAAAAGTGCAGCAATAAAGTATTTGGCGTCCAGGGGTGCATTAACCCCCAAGTATGTGGCAGTTTAAGGGATAAGAAATCCTGCTATACACACTCAGATCTACCTATACCAAATGTGAGCCGTCCGTGCCCAGGTGTAATGTTGTTCGGCCTCCACAAGAATTGTCCTCAAGAGTGAAAAGACGCACAAAGAAAGGACGCAAGGGCTAGCATATCTGGTGAGGAGAGGTTCCTTAAAGCACAATGTGATTGAAAGAGGCAGAACTACGATTGTGCCCATTTTAATAATTTTGTTATATATAATATGCAAGGTACTGGCATTCCTAAAGTTCAAGTCTGGGCTTCAAAAATAGTATAATTAAAAAAAAAAAAAACTTTAACAAACATGTCAGTCTATTGTTGTTTTGAGAAATGAAGGTTTGTTTCATGTGACAGATTGCCAAGAAATTCAGACAAAGGTGTCTAATATAAGAGTGCACATTGGATCTGACCAGGATAGAAAAAGAAGAAGGTGGTCCAGATGCACAAAGAGGTGAAGGACATCAGAGTTTGTAGTTTGAGAAACAAACACTTCACAGGTCCGCAGCTGGCAAAATATATCGGTGTCATCTCCAATGATAAAAACGCGAGTCAGGGACACTGGCTTCAGAGGCTAAATAGCAAAGAAAAAAATGCCTGAAATTGGCAAAGAAAAAGATAAAATGAGCAGAAATTTGAGGTCAATCAGAAATCCACGGTTCATTTTCTGTGTTGTTCTGCCCTCTTATTTTCATTACCGCTGAACACACTAACGTTTGGTGTGAGCTATTTAAGGAAGCAGCCAACTGCAGACACGCAAGAAGTTTGTTTCTCAAACTACACGACTCTGATGTACGTATGCTCTTGTGCAGTTGTGCTTCTGGGCTTTCTACTTTTTTCTGTCCTGGTTAGATTCAGTTCTCTTGAAGATAATTATAGAAAGCCTTGAATGAAATCTTCAATTTCAAGAAGCCAACATGGAGCAACCTTCACTCTGCAAAAAAAAATAAAAAAAAACCGACACGTCTCCTGAGAAAAGTTTTTGTTGGCCACTTTATAACCCATAACTTCATTTTAGGAATGCCAGTACCCTAAAACCCAAGAATTTACTTGCTTTACCGAACAGAACAACAGATTTCAGGCTGTGCCAGCACAACTGCCAATGTTCTTCTAATAACTAATTAGCATTTAAACGTAATTAACTATGGATGAGCTAAGAGTGTCTACCAGTCAGACGCTGGAGGAATGGCTGCTGAAGAAAGGACTCTGCAGTCACACATGAATAATAAATGATAAATTAGTCACTTCAACAACTAATAGTCATTTGCAATACAAGTTATGTCTTAACTCTATTTTAGATCAATTTAATTATACCTCAGTATAAATCTCAATCAAACACATGAACGTTTCTGGATTATTCTAAACTTCTGAATGCTAAGTGTATATAAAGGGTGAGCCAAAATGAAGTACCCCATTTCTCCAGGTCATTGTGTGAGGTAGAGGCAGCCGAGTGGGTTGGGGTGGGGGGTCCTTTGATAGGCGATCCCTTGTAGTTTTCAGTCGGCCACATGCCTTGGTCCGGTGCGCACCATGCTTTCGCTGTCGAAGTGTGCTTCAAAAACAACAAATCCATTATCGCTATGAAACGCACCTTCCGAATGCAATTCAGCATTCCTCCCAACGATGATGTCCCGAATTAGAAAACAATTCTTCAGTGGGTGGCTAAATTTAGACAGACGGGTACAACATTGAAAAGAAAATCTCCAGGCCATCCTCGGACTGTACGGATGAACGCCCGAAAACATCCAAGCTGGAAGGGCATCAATTTTGCCATCTCCTAGACGTTCAGAGCACAAACCTGCTTCTGCCTTTAGGCATTTCCAACACGTCTTTGAGGAGGATTTTGCATGAGGACCTTAATTTCCATCCATAGAAAATGATGGTAGTGCAGGAACTCACTGAGAGAGACTGGGAGAGCCATAGAGAGAAGTGCGTGAACATTCTGCAAACCGTTCATCGAGATGCCATCGTCATGTGCAGAGACGAGGCTCATTTCCATTTGAATTGTTGCACAAATAAGCAAAACTTTCGTAACTGGGCTGAAACCAACCTTTGTGAAGTTCAGAGACCGGGTTACAGTTTTGTGCAGCATTGCAGAATTTGGCACTGTAAGCCCTTACTTTTTTTTAAGGGGGGGAGCAACGGTCACCGTCACTTCAGAACGCTACACTGAAATGACAGAGAACTGGAAGAAATGGATGTGGTAGATGTCTGGTTTCAACAGGATGGAGCAACAGCTCATACGGTGCGGAGATGGAGATGTTTCTGGGAAAGCTGATCTCCCTGTGCGGTGATGTTGGGTGGTCTTCACGTTCGCCTGATCTCACTCAGTGCGATTTCTTTTTGTCGGGCTCTCTCAAGTCGAAGGTATACACACACCGAACTCATAACCTTGAAGCCCTCAAGGACGCTATTCGCCACGTAATCACCGCTATTCCCCTTGAAATGACCGAACGAGTCATGCGAGCGTTCAGAAATCATATCGAAGAAGAGATGGCCACCACCTTGAAGACATTTTTAAAATACAGTGAAAAAAATCTATTTTGTTTACCTTTTCTTGTGTCGTAATGAAATTTATTTGATCTCGTACTGTTTTTGTAGAATAAACGTTTGAAATGTGGTACTTCTTTTTGACTCGCTCTGTATAAATACTTACAAACTGTAACGTGAGTAGCAAATGACTTCAGGGCTCAAAAGTACTCAAAAATCACTGTGAGTGTGGGGTAAGTCATGACAGTCACTGAAACCTTCTCCTTTTCCATCTAAAGAACAGAGGAAGACATCCGGAGGACCTCCAACATCTCTTCAGCTTCCGCACCTACCTACGACTACTTATGAGAACAACAAACTGGAAGCTGGTGTTTGCTAACAATCCCATGACTGGAGAGGATGCTGCTCTTTCCATAGAAGTGACTAACCTTATATACAGAACAGGACAAGTGTCGTTCATCTTTTGACTTGCCTACTTTTTCCATATCTTTCTTCAACATTGCATTAAACAAGGACGATTCCATTGTCTTTACATACTACACTAGTGGTAATTAAGGCTTGCATTCTGTAAACCATTTTATTTTTCTTAAAATTATGAATAACACCATTATGAGAGAAACAGACTGAACAGTAACAATATACTTATGAAATGGACTGGCCATCTAAAACTGCCTGCTAAATTAAATTGAACCACAATGCTGCTGATTTGCAGTCAGACATTTTTTGTTCTTTATTTTGTCTTATACAATTTCTTGTATTAGGAATTTGTTAGTTTTCACATACCCCTTGTGGTCAGAGCGCAGGGTCAGCCATTGTACAGGTTAAGGGTCTTGCTCAAGGGCCCAGCAGAGTAGGATCTCTTTTAGCAGTGACGGGGATTCGAACCGGCAACCTTCGGGATACCAGAGCAGATCCTTAGCCTCAGAGCCACCACTCCGCCTGCCATGCTACCAATTGTGCTATTCTGCCAGAACTAAGATTGTCATTTCTGACCATTCAATTCAAAACATTATTGCACTTTCCTCCAGTATGTTTTTTGAAAACAAACAAATTTACATTTTGATTGTGGGTGAATTTTGGCGAGTCTCAGGTTCATGATATTGATCCATTTGTAAAAACATTTTTCCTTAGATTTTCAGCAAATAACCGAGAATTACTTGCCTGTTATTCAGTGACACACACACACATCATTCTATAGTGCATGTAGAGAAAGTAAAAAAAAAGACGTTGGACATAAAACTAAATGTAATTACAGGGTGACACAGAAAAACGGGAACTTTTGAAATGCGTAGTGGCAGCCATGTACAGTTGGCAGCACTGCGGAACAGAGACCTTGAGCTGTAAACAGTCTCGCCATTTAGTAATTTAGTAATCAATTGCAAGGCAATCAATGGCAGCTGTGCGAGAATTGTTCGCTAACCGTGTCATCTCAAGATTCGGTGACATTTCCTGGCCCTCAAGATCACCAGATTTGTCATTTTGTGATTTTATTCTTGTGGCGCTACCTTAAGAGTCGGGTCTACACGACTCGGCCAAGGACACTGAATGGATTGAAACAAAGAATTCAAGACGAAATTTGTGGTATCCCAGCTGAGATGTTGCAGCGATCAATGGGGAACCTCAACAGTGGATTGGAAGAATGCATACGTACAGGAGGACACCATCTACAGGACGTCATTTTCAGACATTGATAATTTGGATTGTTGTCTCTTAAATGGCAGGTTGTAGTGCTGTCAATAAAATTTTTTTGTTGGATTTCTTCTATTTTTATTGGGTTTTTCAAAAGTTCCCATTTTTCTGTGTCACCCTGTATAAAACAGAAAACCATTGGGTAATTAGTTCTTCTTACTAGCCTTACAAGCCACAACTAAATCTCAACAGTTTTCAGTGCTTTTTCTGGGGTCACGTCTGCCCTGTCCAGGACCCTGAGAGACTCGGCTGTTGTTCCGAAGAGCAGCACTGAGGGTGGACGGGGCAGAGCAGCTCTCCACCTGATTAAACTGCAGCAGCAAACAGGCCTCACTAATGCTATAAAGAGATCCAGCTGTCATTAAATCCTGCCCCAGCAAACCAACATGACAAATTAAAACTTGTTCTTGTATCTCTTGTATTTAATCTCGCCATAGATGCGACACAGTTTAGCAGCCAGTTTTGTCAATCACAGGGGACGTGTCACTAAGGGGATAGTATCCATAAAGCGGATATTCTTACGATCTGATCAGTCTACCCAGGTTTCTCTCTGCTTTCAAATCCTTAAAAGAACATCTAGGTCAGTTGAGGCAGGCAAGCTCTTGCCAAGTCAGTGTTAATCTTATTTTAGGGTGCCACTCTAGAGGTTACAGATGAAACGGAATGAGCATCCAATACTCTTGAATGGGGAAATAAATAAATGATTAAATAAAATCAAACTGCATTTTTTCAGAGGCATTGACCCACAACCAAAAACAAAAATTAAAAAGCAGGTGCTACTTGTGAACAACGCACATAATACCCCAGTAGTTCATCCCACAGTTGACAAGCAGTTTCAAAATGAGTCTCCGAGGGCCTCTGTCCTCTGAAAAGGTGCTCAACCAGCACACGTGAGCCCATAGCATAGCTTAAAAAAAAGTATCAGAAGCACAAATGCTTGATGTGGCTCTGACGATTAAGACTGTTTCAGCATAGAATTAGGATGGGGGGCTTGTGGTGGTTAGGAGGCAGCCATGCAGAGAAGTGCATACTTTGTTAATACGCATACCCTGTCCTCAGGAGGTCAGAGAAGCTTATCTTGTAAACGAAGCACTTCGATCCCCGGCATTTATTAAAAGTGATAAGTCGCGCTGTCAAGTAAAGACTCCCTCCTGGCTGAACATGCAAACATCTTCTGATCCTCACAAGCAAGCCGTGTCATTTGATGATTTTATAATGAGGATTTGCACAAAAAAGCAATCTGCAGAGAGCACAGTAGTAATCTCCGGGCCAGTCCTTGCAGATTAAATCCCGGCAAAGCACTCAAGTTGAGAGTTACAGACTCTTGAGAAGGCTGATGGCAGCAGAGCACAGAGATGCTCAGAAACACCCGAGTCCAGTCCAGCCCAAGCCTTCCTCACTTTTGTAAACAGATAAAAGGCCAGGATGACCAATGTAAAGGAGGAGATGGAGAAGGGCATCACGGCTTCAAACCCTCAAATCATCCTATCGTGCACTTTAGCATTTTAAGGAAGAGCTCATCATAATGGCTCAGTGCTGGAAGACCCACAGTCAGTCTCTTTTGCACTATCGCTAGTAAATTAAGGTAATTCAAGAAATAAACGTGTGGTCAATGAGACTTCAATATATGTAAAGGGCTCTGCAAGCGGCACAGTGGTAGCGCTGCTGCCTCGCAGTTAGGAGACCCGGGTTCGCTTCCTGGGTCCTCCCTGCATGGAGTTTGCATGTTCTCCGGGTTTCCTCCGGGTGCAGGTGAGGTGCAATCCTAAATTGTCCCTACTGTGTGTGTGTGTGCCCCGTGTTGGGCTGGCGCCCTGCCCGGGATTTGTTCCTGCCTGCTTTGCTCCCTGTTCTGGCTGGGATTGGCTCCAGCGGACCTCCATGACCCTGTATTAGGATATAGCGGGTTGGGTAATGACTGACTGACTGGCTCTGCAAGCACGGGCAGCATCCTGAATATGAACAAAACTAACAAAATTCCAGGGGGCAATGAAACTAAAACTATACAGCAATTGAATTGTAAAAAATACTAAGCACGATGAAGAGGAAAACATTTAAAGACTCATTTGATCTAATTGCTCTTACACAAGATATAAGCGTCAGTGGATTAAATAGCTGGTGCATATCAGAAAAATTTGTGGTTCTAATAGTTAAATGGCTGGGTGCCATGCAAGTAGTAACTGACAAATATATTTTATTTTCACTTTATCTTGCATCTTATCACATATGTCTCACTGACTAAATGTAACACTACAGAGCAAAAAGCTTTCTGTGTCCGTATTTGTAGTACTAGGGTGTTAGCCATTATGAATGTAGAGAAAAGACAAGCAAAATGACACCTTTTATTGGCTAACTAAAAAGATTACAGTATGCAAGCTTTCGAGGCAACTCAGGCCCGAGTTGCCTCCAAAGCCAGCATATTGCAATCCTTTTAGTTAGCCAATAAAAGGTGTCATTTTGCTTGGCTTTTCTCCGTGTCCATATTTGTAATATATAAATCCCAGCTTCACTGCTGAGCCAAAAGGTGTCAAGAATAAAACCTATGCTGATGTTATACTCTTGCTACACATACGTTTACAAAAATGAAAAATTCCTGCAAAAACTGAAACAACTGACAAGTCTGTCTATACCACGTTAAAGCACCAAACTTGTTGTGTTGACCCCTTCTACTACCCATCAAAAGTGCTTCCACACTTGCTTAGCTCTAGGACAGTGGGTTCCCAAACTCGGCCCTGAGGACCCCCTGTGGCTGCAGGTTTCTATTCCAGCCAAATTCATAATTAGTGATAATCAATCTCATTTATTTCGATTTCCCTTCTCTTATTCTGCCTTTAGAAAAGCACAGCAGTATGAGTTTTACATTTATAAGACATTTAGAAATATTTCTACTTTTGCTTTCAACGCTTACCTCTCTTTTGTTGTTGTCCTATTGTTTTGTTTTTTTTTGTGTGCAGTTTGCACCCTTCATTGTATCCTAATAATGATAATTAAAACAAACAGAACTGACAGCCAGGTAAACGACACTGAATGATGAAAGGCTGCAATAACTTTAGCATCAGACCCGCTAATTAAACAATCAGAAGTCCTGGAAAAGCAGACTTAAAATAAAAAAAAAAAAAAAACTATGCCCTTATAAGTACTTAGTACATTTTGATAAAAATTTACCAAACTTAGTTTTGTTATTTGACTCCAAAACACAGAAACTGGGAAACAACAGTTCACTTAATTCGCCCAGGAATCAAATTAAAAACAGAGAGGTTGGTTGGAACAAAAACCTGCAGCCACAGGGGGTCCCCAGGACTGAAACTGGGAAGCACTGCTCTAGAAGCATTGAGTAATATTTCAAAATTCATGAGAAATTCTTCTTACACCTTCATAACTGATAATGAATCTAATTATTAGTACAATTTAAATAAGAATAAAAGAGCTGCATTTGATACAAGTACAAGACCCCACCTCAATGATTCTGCGTGCTTCCTTGTATTTTTTCGTTTGCAGGAAAGCAAAGAAGATATCATAGAGCATCGTCATCTCGCCTCGCTCTTGGCTGATGAAGTCCATTGCTGTAGAGACACAAGTCGTCTTTATCACATTAGGTTTACTTGACCACTCCATTTGCTCATTTTGCTTAATGATTTACCAATATTAGGACTTAAATATGCGGAAAACTGTGAAGTACTTCAAACTTAATGTTCAGCTTTGTGCGGGTAACCAAAAAAGATCTTACAGCTAAACAGTCTCCACTTACCTTTCTGCAAAAGCTCAGTCTCTCCATTCTCTACTAGCTTGCACAAGATGTCATGTAATCGAGGAAGCTGATTGTACTTCTTTTGACAGTCTATGGTAGCATCTAAGGCACCAGAAAGGTCCCCTCTAGAAGAAACAGCAAGTAAATGGGGGCTTATAAAGGCTGTAACAGGTATCATCACTTTAAGTTTTTCTCTCTTGTACAGTACACCTAAAGGCCACGTGATATCTGGTGTCTTTTCCAGCAACTTTCAGTCACATGATGTAAGCAAGTTGAAGAGAGTCGGTGGCACAATCTCACGGATCCAGTCACGTAATGCGACATGCCCAGTGACTCACTCCGACAAAAATCAAACAAGTTTAACTTCGTCTTTATTCATAGGGGTGAGCTCTGGGTGCGTGAGAGTTGACAACCAATGAATGCTCATCTGGAACTGCAATTCATATAATGCAGGTGTAAGGAACGTAGGTGTTTTGTACATCACAAACAGAAGAGAGCTTGTTGGTCTGATAAGTATCGTGTTTTATGTACCACAGCAGAATGGAAAAAAGTAAAGAGGGCAGAGATGGGGGCTGAACTCATTATAGCTGTTAGTCCTGCGTACAGAACAGGCACTTTCTGGCAGAACGTTATAGGTGCTCACAAAAAGGGATGAGCACGACTGTGCTCTAAGTCGGCACACAGTTCTAAATTTGACATACCCAGCAATTTTCAGTGGAGTAAACTGATGTGGTCCGGTGACAAGATCAGCAACTGTAGTCGGGAAGTGTGACATAGTAACAACTAGAAGTCATATAATGTGACATCAGCTCAAGATGAAAGGTCTGAGGTCACCTGGATCAAAGGGTAACGAGCGAATGTAGTCTCTCCCAAGGTAACAAAGGAAAAGATGCTTAGAGTTAGCAAAATGATCAACAGTGGCGTAACTCGAGTTCGCACCGCTCGGGGCGGGGCGGGGCGGGGCGGTGCTTCAATTTGCTACCCTCCAACATATCTGAATATGTTAATCTATTTAAATAGAAAATTAAAATGACGTATAGAGAAAAATTAACATAAATTTTGCATAGATTTATTCATATATAGAGAAACAGCAATCATTTTTCATATGTAATTATTTATAAGCATCAGCCAGACAAGAATACAGTAGAGACGCACCGATAAGCCGTGTCCGGATTATTAGTTTAATATAACTATGCTGCGAAAACCAGAACCGGTGTAGTGTACAAGTGATAGGTGGGGATGTTTACTGCGCAGAGCATAAATGCATTTGGATTGATGACGAAAGGAAATTATAAATTGTAAATTAGTTGTTTATCTTCCTAGAAATTATTATGGGTGTAATGTTTAAGTTTATTTTTATTAGCGCCTCATAAATTTTAACTGCTGTTTCTGATTCCGTCACAGAAGGAGAGTCTGAAAATTATTTTTGAAGTATTTGAGGATAAAAATCTGAGAAGTTTACTTTTTCCATTCATAAGTGATATTTTTCCGAACGCTGCTGCTCACACACGAATTGTACTGAGCCTTTTGGCCAGTAATGGTGCCCCCAAAAATGTGCTGCCCAGGGCGGACCACCCACCCCTAACTACGCCACTGCAGATATAGAAGTCCGTCTATTTACCTGGGTTTTCAGCAAAGGAATTTAGACAAGGTGACCATATGGCAGCGAGAAACCCATGAAAAGTTGGGACCTTATTTGCCCAGGTAAACAAGTAAAAACAAATGAACTGCGAGAGACAAGACCCTGTTATCCGTGAGAATGATTTTGCTAGCACAGACCAAGACTAACCAATTGTGGAAGCGATGCATTTAATTATGGAATCATGACATTGCCAAGTTTTCTGAACAAAAATGATTTCAAAGTGGAGGGAAACTGACAATTTTGCTTTTTGACTCACTTGTCCTGTTCACCCAATATTTACCTCGAAAACCAAACAGGGGTTGGTGGGATTTACAGGAAATTCCTGGGAGCGAACTTATATAAAGATTTGCTTTTTTAGGGTCCATCACACAAAAAAGGTCAGTGTACTTGACTTACGGATGCTGGGGTTACAAAAGAAAACAGTGAAACAAACTGATAAATCTAGAGCAGTACACTGAAAATGCACTGACAGTGATGGATGACTTGCTTGTTTACAGATAGTCCTGACGCCCCCTGTAGATCTATAGCTGCTTTGTCACTCAAGATGACAACTAAATTACAGCTTGTACAGTTTGCTGTGCCGTCCTTCTCTTTGACCATTCTGCCATGTTCCCAGCAATTCAGTGGGCTGCAATGTCAATGTCACTGTCAAAGCCCACCGATCTGCAATGTCAACAATGCCGGCAGGTGCCCAGAGAAATATAGTATCAGTAACAGAGCAATGATACAATATTGTACTACAGAACCATCCTGGCCCATGAAACAGTCACAATTAAAAAATCCTCACCTGGACCCTAAGCAGGCATTACTACATATAATACAGGCGACAACTCCAGCCCTGGAAGTGTCCATCAGGATCCCGACAAGCCAATCATATAGCAGTTCTTGCAATCTGGGTGGGAGGCACAGAGAACTTCAAACCAAGCAAACGCTGTTACAGCTGCTTTTAATTGAAATCAAGTGCCGCTACATCAGATGACAGCTACAGTTGAGTGCCAATTCACCTTGTGGCATGCTCATTGAAAAGCTCTTGGAAGACTGCAATCATTCAGGGATGTGGGGGTGTGTGTGTGGGGGGTGGATAGAGGAGGGTGTCATTTAAGAGGAAGGTAAAGTGGGAATAGTAAGGGTGCCCAAAATTATGAAGTAGCCACATGCCCACCTGTCTGACATCTCCTACTAGTGAAAAACCAGTACCTTTGTTTGGGGGGTGGGGGCACAAAAAAAAGTAATACAAATAAAAGAGAGTTAAGTGTGTAGAAGGTTTTATAATTTCGCCCATTACAATTTAGCTGTCGCTCGGATGAAAATTTGCTGAAATATGCTTCACTACGTCACCAACTTCGCATGTCAAGTACTTTCCAGCCAATTAAGTTGCAAACTGGAAGAGCTCTGTTAAGCAACTGCATGATTAGACAAGATCGCTCATTCTCTCGGCCTGCTTTTGTTCGCCACAAAATGCCACATTAACATTATCAGCCTCTGCAGGATTGTCTGACAGACAGAAGGAGAAAGAAACAGAGGGAGAAGAGGAAGAGCGGGCCTCGCTGTGCCTGTCACTTAACAATCAGCCTTCAAAGATCAGCAGCCATGAATGCCGCTTAATTACGAGCCAATGAGTCTTGACAAAGAGAGGGGGGGAAAAAAAAAATATATATATATATATATCCCTGCCCAAAGTTGCAAACACTGGGGACCTAGAAATGGCAGAAAGTCAAAGGTCATGTCGAGTCGTAGTAGCCATGGGCTGCAACAACCATGTTCTGGGCATGTGGCCTCCTGGACTTAAGGAGTGGGGCTGTGTGAGGACATGAGCAGAATCAAAGAACGAATATGTAGAATCATGGGGAAGGGTAAACGCATCTAATTATCAGATTAACTCTGACATACCAAGTCCTACATTGCACTCCTGACAAAAGGGCTGAACAAATATAAATGATTCAGCCTGGCAACACTCAGAGGAAAAGCTATCTTTGATACAACACTATGCCAGACTTGAAAAAGCTCCTCCGTGAATGCCATGGGGCTTGGGGGTGGGGAGGGGATGGATTTTGGTTTCTTCATTACAACTGTTTGCCGTTGTCCTCATTCTGAATAAAAGTCCCACTGAGACGGTACACCCAGCCAAGCACTTAATAAATCAATATGTATTTTATTCCAATCTTTGCCGTTATTGAGCTGGACAGCCAGGGCCCAGAGTTGGAATCGCCTCTCATGACTCGCCACGTGCTGTTTGCAAGCCAGTAATTAGTGCTGTGTACATAATTAACATGCAAATACAGAGACCTACTTAAAAGCTGTTCTCAGTAAGAGCACCAGCAGGAGGTCATAGTCCAGGGCAGAGTGGGCTGGATTTTATTTAATTTGCATATGGTGTTTTAAAGAGAAACAATATTATTAACAGTTAAAAAAAAAAAAAAAAAACTTTTAAGGATATGTAAAAAACTGTTAAAATACGCTAACTCAGTCTTCAAAAAAATAAGACATGTTTTTTGTTTTCTTTCATCACTCAACTCTAATCTTTCTAATATTATACGCTACCGTGGCTGTTCGTTTGTCTGTCCGGGATTTTAAATCACCTGTCGCTCGCAAACCATTTGAACTATTGACCTGAAATTTGGTACACGTGTAATACATGATGTCTACTGTCCGCTTTCGGGGTGATGATTGACCTGCACAGTTATTCCTCTTTTTATTTTTATTTTATTGTAGAATCAACTCTTGGCAGCGGCCAGCAGGGCGGTCGTGCGGCGCATGTGTACGGGCGCCGTTCTCAATCCTACCACACCTTCGCCATCACTTCCCCTACCTCGTCATATCTTTTTTGGTTTTTTTTTTTGGGGTGAGTAAAGATAGTACTTTATTTATTTATTTTTTATTGATTTTATTACAATCCATACAAAGCAATCAAGTTTTTACAAAGAGAAAAATTAAGAACAGATCGATACCTCGTCATATCTTAAATAATTCTTGAGTAGGGTTGCCAGATTAGAAAATTAGAAATACGGGACACTCTTAAAATCTCTCTCTCTATTA